>CM034701.1:189656480-189672947 GCA_020142125.1 Phrynosoma platyrhinos | reverse complement strand
TCCTGGTTCTCAGACAACAAGATGATCTAATGTTTATGTTTTATCTTTCTCTGTGCCGAAGCCACTGACCTTGGTGTGTTCTATGTGAGTTGTTTACCATTTACCACCTGCAGGTTTAAAAACTTTTACAGTAGAAATTTTCTCACATCTGTACATTTCCACTTTAACTACATATCCCAACATTACTAACAGCTTTTGCATCAGAAAAAGTCTCTCTTGGATTCCTATCAAATTTGGAAAGCAATATTTCACACAAAAGCTAGGTTCTATGAGTTTGGTAATAAGAATTATAAATTAATGGCAAGAATAGTAAAAAAAAAAAAAAAAGACAGAGAGGAGATTAACCCCATGCATTCAGTCTTCAGAGGGTAAAATTTATAACATTCAATTTAAAATTTTAGAAGAATTCAGTAATTTCTATGTTAAATTGTGCTCCTCCGATCAAGCAGGTGATCTTGAAAATACCAATTTCATTAAGTCCCTAAACATTTAAAAAACTTACAGAACATCACCCTGCCTCTCTTAACAAATCCACAACTACTGAAGAATTGGTTAACGTTCTCAAGCGGACCCAGCTGGGGAAATCCCCAGGCCCAGATGGCTTTACAGGGGAATTTTATAAACTCCTTAAAGACTGTCTTAGTCCACATTTAGTAGTGTTACTAAATGAAATCACAGATGTCCAGACAGGAGGTTACCAGTCCATGCACCAAAATCTCGAGGTCACTTATTCCAGGAAAGGGTGCAGCTGGCATATCAGCCAACCATTACATTTACCTGATTAGTCATCAGGAGTGACGAATCCAAGAGCACCCCCAGACTGTGAACACAGTCCTTCATGGAGAGTGTGACCCCATCCAGGACTGGCAGTTGCAATCGAATTCTCAGTTTCGGGACCGCTACTGTGAGCACCTCCGTTTTGTCTGGATTCAATTTCAATCTGCTTTTCCTCATCCAGTCCATTACTGCCTTAAAACAGTCATTGAGAGGAGAGAGACCATTGGGAGCTTTGGCCAACGATCGAGACATGGAGAAATAGATCTGGGTGTCATCAGTGTACTGATAACACCCAGCACCATGTCTCCAGATGATGTCACTCAGTGGCTTCATGTATATATTAAACAGCATCGAGGACAGAATGGCTCCTTGAGGAATGCCACAACTAAGGTCTTTTTTTTGAGGACAGCTGTCCCCAAGCCCCACCCTCTGAAATCTGCCCAAGAGGAAGGAACAGATCCACTGTAATGCAGTGCCTCTAATTCCTAACCTACTCAGGCGATCCAAGAGGATGCTATGATCTATTGTGTCAAAAGCCGGTGAGAGGTCTAAAAGCACCAACAGGGTCACACTACCCCTGTTGATGCTCAGACGAAAGTCGTCGATCAAGTCAACCATGGCAGCCTCAACTCCATATCCCATCCTAAAGCCCATTTGAAATGGATCTAGATAATCGGTTTCATCCAAGACAGCTTGGAGTTGAAGAGCAACTGCCCTCTCAATCACTTCACTCAAGAAAGGTAACATGGACACAGGTCTACAGCTGTTCATATTTAGGGGGTCCAGGGAAGATTTTTTCAGAAGCAGCCTAACTGCCACTTCCTTTAAACAAGATGGAACATGACCTTCCCTGAGGGATGCGTTGATGATGTCCGTAAGGAACAACCTCAGTGCACCCCCCCCCCAGACAGCCAACTATGAGGGGCAAGGATCAAGAGGGCAAGGTGTCTTCCTCACACTACCAAGGAGCTCATCCACATCCTCGGTACTCACAGATTGAAAACGATCCAGTAAAATTATATCAACGGAGCTGCTGGACACCTCATCTATTGATTCTGTTATTATACTGGCATCCAAGTCAGCTCTTATCTGAGATATTTTATCTGCAAAGAAATTGTTAAACATGTCACAGCAGGCCATTGTTGGGTTAAGTAGTGGGTTCTGCGCAGGTGGAACCTGTGTCAATTCCCTTACTGCCATAAACAGCTCTGCTGGATGGGACTCTGCAGACACAATATGTGCAGAGGAGAAAGATTTCTGCGCTGCACACATTGCCTCTCAATAGGACCAAAGGAAGTTCTTATGAAGAGCCGAGATAAGATAAGAGCTGAGTTTTCTGCCAGGTGCACTCTAGTTGTTGTCCAACCTGCTTCATATTCCTAAGATCTTCCATATACTATGGTTTACAGTTCAAAGCAGGTTGGAAAGGACGCTTGGGAGCGATTGTGTCAATATCTTTGTTAAGATCGGTGTTCCAGGTATTAACCAAAGCTTCGACAGAATCACCAGCATTACCAACCATTAAACCCTCTAAGGCTCTCTGGAATCCAATTTGTTCCATCAGCCTTCGAGGGCGGACCATTCTAATAGGTCCACTAACCCTGGTGGGATGGATAGTAGTTCGTAGTTCAGTCTTGACCAGGAAATTATCTATCCATGACAATGCAGTGGTTTTAATAACCTCCACCCATGGATATTCCTGTTCTGAACTAAAGACTGCATTGAGTGCATGACCCGCACAATGAGTGGGCTCGATGACCAATTAGGATACGCCCATGTTTGTCATGGATTCCATGATTCCTGAGCCGCACCTGTTAAATTTGACAAACTGGTCTCAAGTGGGATGTTAAAGTCACCCAGAACTAAAGGTCTGGGTGATTCCAGCAGCAACTCTGAGCCCAGCTGTGTCAGCTTGGTTAGGGTGTCTGCTACACAACAGGGTGGTCGGTATACTAGCAGAATCCCCAAACTATCCTTGGTCCTCAGGCTCAGGTACATACACTTGAAGTGGACTGTGTTCCAGATAGGTAACCTGGTCAAGGTCAGATTATTCTTATGAACCAGAGCCACTCCACCCCGCCACCCACTTCCCCTTACCTGACAGCGTACCCAGCTGGGAGGGCCTGCATCCAAGTTAGAGCACTATCCTCTCCCAGCCAGGTTTCTGTGAAGCAAGCCAGGTCGGCATCCTCATCTAAAAGAAGATCGTGAATAATATAAGTCTTATTTTTAATTGACCTGGCATTGCAGAGGAGCAAGGTAAGTTTCTGTGAAATGGTTGGTGCGCACTCCAATCCATTCTGGGAAACAGAGTGAACTGAAGGTGAAATAGCTTTCAAACAGCAGTCCCATCTTCTTTTGTAACATCTATTCACTTTGTTCCCACCATACCCTCCCTTTCCCCCACAAGACTCCAATTTCTGCCCCCAGACCATTCCCGACCTCTATTGGTATAGGAGCCGATGAAACCAAGATTGTTCATATTCCTAGGTCTTTTTGTTCTATTTGCACTGTGCCGCATTGTGCTTTTCACACAAGACCTTCTGTCATATTTGACATCTTTTATAGCAGGGGTGAAGAATCACAATCAAGTATGAGGAAGTCCCTTCCTTGCAGCCCTTCCAAAGTCAGTATGGGGTGGTAGCCTCAGGGCAGATCTTCCGAGGAAGGTGGAAGAGATGTAAGATGTTGTTACCTATTGCTCATAAAGCCTGTATGAAAGAATGACTGGTGTAGTCCTTCCTCTCTTTTCACATAAAAGGGAGAAGGGAAGCCAGGAAGGAACTTCCTCACTTCCTCTGTTCAGTTACTTCTTTCAATCATCTTTCTAATACCAGTTATGTGTTGTGCTTCCATTTTCCTCTTTCCAAATTATGACTGAAATAGCTGTGTTGATATAACCCTCTCTTCCCAAAGTTATTATCAATGCCAAGACAGGAGAGAAACCCACACAAGGGACTAGGCTTACCAGGAGACTTTAATAAATCAAGTAGGAAAGCCTCACTGGTCAGGTTATGTCCTGTTGTATAGCACAGTTGGAGAACCTATATCTATCCAGAAATTATTGGACTTCAGATCCCATCAGTACCAGACATCATTGCCAATGCTGCAAGAAGCTGTTATAAACATCTGGAGAGTCACAGGTTCATTACCTATGCTTTTTAAGACTGCCTATGGTCAAACACGACTTGACAACCTTGTCAACAGGGAATACCTTTACCTTTACCTACCTCAATGCACAAATCCAAAATGTGCAAAAGGAAGAAGGATTTACATTCTGCCAACCTACCACCTAATACCTGCATGTTAAACACACCTTTGAAAGGTGGGAGCTATATGAAAACAATTTTAACCTTAGTTTGAGGGGGAAAATAGCAGCACAACAGATAACTTCTGTTGTAAAGACACCTCAGGTAGAAATGTTGGTTCCTGGATATATTTAGGGAACATTTCTGCCCCCTGTTTCTGTTCCTTCTTGGCCATAGTGTGATGGGCATTGGAAAAATTACTTTTCAAGAGCTCTACTGCTGTTTAAATAAAAATCCATCTTGGCCAGCGAACATTTTAAACACATTTTTAGCCTTGAAGTGACAAGCAGATAGTTTTGTCAAGTTGTCACAAATACTCCTTCATCTACTTGACACACACACACACAAGCAGCAAACACATTTTTTAATATAGTTTTTCCTCAAGTAGCTCAACTGTGAGATTATGTCATATCAAGTGGTAATTAAAATCTCCTGAAAGATGGAACAGCAATAGTACAGTTCAGAAGGATATTTGAGACTCATGATTGAGGATTCCTTTCCTTTCTTGTAGATAATCAGTGGGGTTCAAAACATATTCTTGGAAAGAAATGTGTGAAAAGTAGTAGTCTAATTAAGGAAGAACTGATGGAATGAATATCTGGTATACTCTTCCACTTCTATTACATCTTTAGACATCCTTAAGAAGGCTGTTAAGACAGATCTCTTCCGGCAGGCCTTTCCAGAATAGTTGTTCCAGCCTCAGAAAATTCCCTTCAACCCCATCCCTCCTAATATGAAGGTTGCCACCTCCGTTATTAGTTGTCTAACTTCCCATGTCATTTGGTTTTATTATTATGTTTTAACTATGATTTTTAATGTACTGTTGATTTAATATCTTTTTAAGGTGTGGGCGGGTATTGGGGTGTGTGATGTATTTTGTATTTTTAACTTTGTTAGCCACCCTGATTGTTCTCAGAGGGGCGGGGTACAAATAAATTTTATTATTATTATTGTTGTTATTATTATTATTATTATTATTATTATTATTATTATTATTATGGTTCACATCTGGTTCCCATTCATTCCATTTTTTATGCAGAATGGCATGCACATATCTGTACATGACTGCTACATGTTCATGGATTAATTGTGCATGAATGGAACTGGATGATGACTCAGGGCCATAGATACTCCAGCAACCATTTACAGCTGCAATATACAATAGAATGCACTATCATGTCTACCAATTAGAATTTTTGCTTGGTTGTTTTCCTGGACTCAATTATGACCTTGGATACCCAGGTTTCAGCAGTGGCCAGGAGTGCATTTGCACAGCTAAAACTAGTGCACCAGCTGTGTCCATTCCTTGAGAAATCAGATCTGGCTATGGTGACACATGCTTTGATTACATCCCATTTGGTCTACTGTAGCACACTCTACATGGGGCTGCTTTTGGAAACAGTTCAGAAACTTCAGCAGAATCAAAATGCCACAGCTAGAATGCTGACTGGGACATTTATAGGGCATATAACTCCCTTGTTGAAACAGCTTCACTGGGCACTGGTTTGTTTCCATGCACAATTCAAAGTGCTAGTCTTGACCTACTGTATGGTTTAGGTCCAGACTATTTGAGAGACTGTATATCCCCATATGAATCTGCTAGAGCCCTAGGATCAAGAGGGGAAGGTTTTCTTTTGGTCCCACCACCATTACTGGCTTGCCTGGTAAGGACATGAGAGACAGCTTTCTTGGTGGCTGCTCCCACCCTCTGGAACTTGCTTCCATGGGAGGCTAGGTTAGCCCCCTCCCTGCTGTCCTTTCCTCAACAAGCAAAACAGTTTTATTCAGGCAGGCTTTTAATACATAATCATGGGATGACTTTTATATGGGGTGTTTGTTATATGGGATGTGTATTGTAGTTTTTAATGTATGTAATTTTTTTTATTGAATGTTTTAAATTATTATTTAAAAAATTATTGTAAAGTGCTTTAAAATATGTTTATTTGTGAGCTGTCTTGGGCCCCTTTCTGGGAGAAAGGTGGCATAACAAATCAAATAAATAAGATATTAATCTGTTTGGAACCAAGAGGCCAGGTAGATCCCATTCTCAAAGAGGTTCTTTGTAAGCTTGATGTTTATAGATTCAATGAAGCAAAAGAATGAAGCTTTTTGGAGAATTGAGGATCTGACCAGGACATGAGGAACAGTTCTTTCTTTTAATTTGTATTCCTTACACTTGTGCAGTTAAGGGACAAAATTATCTGCCAATATGGATGGCTTTAGAAAAAGATTAAGTAACTTCATGGAGGTGAGGACCATCAGTGACTATCAGTCAGAACACACACATGTTTCTTTTCAGACACCATATTTCTCAGAGCATCCGTTGCTAGAGGACTCGAGATGAAATTTGCAATAGGCATCTGGGTGACCATTGCATCAAAAGAATACTGAGCTAGATATGCCTTGGGTCTGATCCAACAGGGGTCTTCTCTTCAGCACATTATAACATATAATGCAACCAACACTTTAAATCAAAATTAAATCCCCAAAGTAGCAAGACAAAGGACAACATGGTGGTCCATTATTGTCAAAGTTATTGAATGGTACACCTCTCTCCTCTTTGTGCCTCTGTGCTTTCTGCTTACTCTTGGTTATCATCAGATCTCATAAATGATGAAATTCAATGAGCAGAGGCAATAGAAACATTTGCTAAAAGAAAAATAGAACATAGAACCTGTCAACATCATTCACTTGTTTTATTTTTCATCCAACAAATCTGCAAACCACACCTGGCCCCATGGGATTTTTTTTGGGGGGGGGACTTTAGTTAAGGTGCAAAGCTCTCTGAGAGAACTATAATGCTGTCTTCTTTGTTCTTTTAGTCTTGTCAAGCAAATAGCAAAAAAAAAGTCAAACAATTTAATCAGTTCCATCAAACCTTCTGATACCACAGAGATCTTTCTTGTAATACTGTTGGATGTCATTAGCTTAACTTTCCTGGTATTCCAGATTGTGTTCTTAAATGCCATGATTCACATAACTTAGAACTGATGGAGCCACCTTTGAGTTTGTTAGTGCATGAGCAACTTCTCTTAGACAACAAATGTCCATATTTACACTCAAAGTTTTGGATTATTATTGTGTGAGTGAAGATCAGTCAGTGGCTCATATCCTAATGCTGTGAGCCATCAGCAAGATGGCTGCAGAAGCCATCTCCAAAGAATCCGTAACTTCATAATCTTTGCATTTTATCATTGCCTCATGAAGACTAATAATTCTGGTACATGCTTTTGTCAAAACAATCTCTATATACATCTCCAAAGTTATTCTCACAAATTCAGATTCACATAAAAACTTATGTGCATATAGTTCAGTTTTCTGATTCTTTATGATGCATCAACCAAGTGGGTTAAAAGCTCTGAAGATTTGCTAGAAGACTAATGTACATGTTAAGATAGTCTTAGAAGCAGCAGCCGTATAAGTGGAATAGGATATGTGATGGAACTCAAGACTATTTCCAAAAGCAGCCAAGTGAATGAATTTGCCCTTGAAAAGTTGTATTGTCCAGCACTATTGTTTGAGACAGAATCTGCAGGCCAATGTTGGTGACACGAGTAATACAGTACCAATTCAATTTTTAAAAAAAAAATAAGTTCAGGCTCCTAGTCACCCAGATGAGATCAGCCAGGTGTTTGTTATGCAGTTCTGAGGTATAAAAATAGTTCTTTTTGTAGACACAATTTTTAATTCAGTGTGCTGTCAGCAACAGAAGAAAAGACATGCTGATGATTTATCTGTACACTTTCACAGCAGGTAGGAACAGAGCTTTTGTCATAAATGCTTCTTTGTCAAAATGATCACTTTCTATTGGGTATCTTCTACATGTATCAAAAGCTAAGCAAGCAAAATGTTTTAAATGATGAAGCTGATAACATTGAGCTTACCAAAACACAGTTCTCTACAGCTGAATGCTTAACCTGCAGCTATCTTCTTGAAAAGGGAGTGGAAATCAATTTTATTTCTCCATTAGAAATAGCTTCCAAAGCTTTCTCTGTCTGTTGCATTCTTTCAGATCCCTTCAAAGCTTAATTCAGTTTACAGTACACCTGTCTTTGTGTGCATTTAAATAATATGCAATGGGGATGCTGAAAATTGTTATGTGGTTCTTATCTCATTTTAAGTGAATTAACTTAATTTTAGCTTCCTGGATTAATACACACATCAAAACTCAGTTATCCATTGGATCCACATTTCCCTGTGGTTTTATTTTTAAATCTTTGGTTTTTGGTACAAAACTATGTATGTCATGAAAGACTGCATACCAAATGATGTCTATCCAATCTGAAATGGTGAACCAAATAGTGAACCAAATCTGAGTCTAAACACTCCTGGATATTTGTTCACAAAAAAGTGCATTCAGTTGTAGAAGTAATGGACAATATCGCTCTATAAGTTCTTCAAGGCTGCATTTGCACTACCGAAATGATGCAATTTGACATTGCTTTAACTTCCATGGCTCAATGCTATGGGATCCTGGGATTTGTAGTTTGTTGTGCCACCAGAGCTTTCTGACAAAGAAGGCTACATATCTCATAAAACTGCAAAATTACTGTTTTGAGTATGCAATTAATGAATAACTAGCCTGAAGTTTAATTACACATTGCTAATACTTGCTGTTTAGTCTCTAGTATGGACCTATACTTACTGAATAAAGTTTTGCTGAGTTTTAACTACCAAAGTCTGAATTTCTGAACTTGGTTAACTGCTGAATCTGACATTTTTGTGCAAGGACTGATTTTGCTGTTGTTCTGTTTTAGTGCAAATGGTTGCTAAATAAAAGATATCTTGCTTTCCTCCTGTTGTACCCTCTGCATCTTTTACCAGAAGGAGATGTGTTAGCTCTCTTTGGCTGCATCCACACTGCAGAAATAATTCAGTTTGAAACCACTTTAACAGTCATGGATGAATGCTATAGAATTTGGGGATTTGTAGTTTATTTTGTCACCAAAGCTCTCTGACAGAGAAGGTTAAATGTCTCAGGAAACTACAGTTCCCAGAATGCCACACCACTGAACCATGGCAGTTAAAGTCTTGTCAAGATGGATTATTTTTACAGTATGGACAGCCCCTTTCTCTCCTGATGCACTTTGTCCATCTGGGAAGCTTGATCATCATGGCTACTTCTATTCTATTAAAACACATCTCCCTATTCTCGAGTGCTTCCCTATAGAACTGGCTCCCCCCATTTACATCAGTTTCATCAGTCTCAATTTACATCACAAGTCCAGAAATGCAATCCCAATGTAAACTGAGATCAACCTGTAACTTAATTCAAGTTTGATGTCTGGAAGGCATAAATTAGAGCACCATTGTCATATGATATGAAAAATAGTTTTTCATTTTAATTGTAGATTTCATTAGAAGTCAAATCTAACCCATGCAAGTATGCAATCAAGTTTGTTAGCCAAAATGCTCAGGGTCCAGGGAAGATGCCCCAAAACCAATATATTTATATTTAGGGGAATTTGTACTTACCTCAAATTAGGATTTCTAGTGTGGTCGGGGCAACTGCAACCTTAGCCATCAAGCCCAATGTTTATGGGTCCATAATTACACAGCGTTCCAGAGGAAGGGTTCCAAATAAGAAGTATAACTTTATTAGGGGGGGGATAAGCAACACCCACACACACCCAAGAAGCTAGGAAAATCAAAGGTGGGAGAATCATAGTATCATAGAGTTGGAAGAGACCACTAGGGCCATCCAGTCCAATCCCCTGCCATGCAAGAACTCCCAATCAAAGGGGTGAACAGAAGTAAGGTTTCACTAATTGTGATATATTACCAGCCATGGGTCCAATTGATGGCATCCAGAATGGAAGACTCAACAGCCACTGCAGCAAAGAGGGGTGGCAGGTGTATCAAGGGGCAGAGCTTGGTCAATACCGACAGAGTGCCTGCCTGCAAACTAAACTAGTCCAAAGAGGGCCTTTTTCCACCCAATATATATATCCTAAAAATAGCTATGGAGCACCATCCTGTCCAATGAATGGATTGGGATGGTTTGAGATTGGTTTCCCAAATAGGGAAGAAAGGAAAAAAAATTGAATGGGAAGACAATAGATGTGCATTTCACAGACAAAAGGGGATTAGCATGCAGGACCACCAATGTATTGTTTACTTTAGTGCTCTCAACCCCAACTCCTTTATCCTGCCCCTCTTACCTACTACTAGGTGTGTCAATTCTATTTGGATCCAATCTAGGTGTGACTCCATGAAGGTCCTATTGCTAGCTTGAACATGCAGGAATTTAGGTTGGCAATTCCTGCATTAGGGCATCTGCAGTGGAGTCATGGAAGGGTATACTTTCTTGTAATTTTGCTTTCTTGCTGCTTCTATACTTTCTTGAAATTTTGATATAAAATATGATATGTAAATCAGGGACCCCAAAGCTTTGGGTAACAAGTTGGTACATGACAAGTGAGTGCAGATGTTTGCTCAGTTGTTGCTCAGACTTTATACGCTCTTGAGTACTCCAAAACATTTCTGTGATTTGAATTAATCCTGCCACCACCTCCCCCTCCTCTTCCTCCTCCTCCTCCTCCTCCTCCTCCTCCTCCTCTCCAGCTGATTATAGCAGAAAGCATACCTCTCTTCTGTTTCATTTTGCGTCTTGCTCTTTGCTGAATTGCAGTCAATTTCTCACTGAGGGCCAAACATTTGAATAGCAATTAGCTATAATTTACACCAATAAGGCCTTTTTTAAAAAATGCTATTTGTGTAATTTAAATTGTCCTGGAAATATACATGGCACATAAATCACTCATGAATAAAGTCATAGGTGGAACATTATGAAATGCTAGTAATAATTTGTTCTTTTGTGCCACCAGTTTAAACAAAACAATCCACAGGATAAAATGCTGATGTAAATCCCCTGTGATGAATTATTTTCCAGAGGGATGTGATAATGTTTGTTGCAAATTTGGGACACTTGAGCATCCATTATTTAATTGTAAACAGTATTTTCAGGGATTCTGTTCTTTGTTTTATTCTGAGCTGTTATTTTCTAGTATGGAAAGTTTTGTTTTTCTTGTGGCATGGTCACTTATGGGCAGTTGGCTGTATTCACAAAAGGGTGGGATTTAATTTGATGCCACTACACATGTACACTCAAACCTTTCACAATTGTTAGGCTGGACAGTTTACATTTACTTCACCAGCTTTACTCCAATAATCACCCCACAATCTACAGTCACCTACAGGGGAAGGTCCTGGCCTTGTCTATGGGAACCTATGGGAGCCTCCCATGGAATTTCTCACAAGAACAAAATGACACATTTTCAGTAAATTGAGATTTAAAACAAAAAATAAAATTATTCAACTCAAGGATCCTTGGGAACTGGAAAGATAATTTTTCACACTCCTAATAGGAATGCATGCCTTGTTTTCCAGGGATTTCACCTTTCATAGGGTCTGATTTTACAATGGAAACACCACTTTTCCTTTAGCAACCACAGTAGAGAACTCTTAGCAGGCTTTGGAGAAATATAGCAATACATCAAGATGACCTGTGGTGTGTAGAACTCATGTTACTCATCCTAATTTAAAGACTTTTAGGGATAAAACCAAGGAATGGGATGATCTATGACAGGGATAGGCAACTTTTCCCCTTTAAGGGCCGAGGGACTTCAGTTCCCAGAAACCTCAGCCATGTTGGCCAATAGTCCCATGTTGGCCAATAGCTCATGGGATTCTGGAAGATGAAGTCCCTCGGCCCTTCAAGGGGAAAGGTTGCCTACCCCTGATCTATGACAATAAAAATAACCCAGAAGGAATAAAAAGATGTTGGATGCACAGAAGAATTATACAAAAGAGATAACAAAATGAAGGACATGGAATGAAGAGCCATATGAAGCCCCAAATTCTAAAAAGTGAGGTGGAAACCACAATAAGAGAAATAGAAAAAAAAATCACCAGGAACAGATGATATTCCAATTGAACTGCTGCAATCCACATTGACAAGGTCAGCTCTAGTGCTAACCAACATATGTCAACAGATATGGAAAACAGAACAATGGCCAACAGATTGGAAGTAATCAATATACATCCCCATCCACAAAAAGGAAGACACAAGAGACTGCAGCAACTATAGGACCATAGCACTGACCTCCCAAGCAAGCAAAATCATGTTCAAAATTCTGCAACATAGACTCCAACCATACATGGAGAGAGAAATCTCAGTGGTCCAAGCAAGGTTCAGGAAAGGAAGAGGTACTAGAGATCACATTACAAACATATGATGGCTAATGGAATGCACCAAGGAATTCCAAAAGAAAATTAGCATGTGTTTTATAGACTATAGCAAAGCCTTTGACTGCATAGATCATGAAAGGCTATGGAATGCCCTTAAAGACATGGGAATGCCAGCACATCTGATAGTCCTAATGACAAATCTGTATTCAGGACAAAAGGCTACTGTCAGAACAGAACATGGAGAAAAAGAGCAGTTCTCAATTGGCAAGGGATTCAAACAAGGCTGCATCCATTCACCCTAACTGTTCAACTTGTATACAGAACAGTTATAAGGAAACCAGGCTTGGACACAGAAGAAGGAAGAGTGAACATAGGAGGAAGGAATATCAACAATCTAAGATATGCACATGACACCAGAGTACTAGCAGAAAACCTCACAGACCTAGAACAGAAAGTGCTAATGCAGGTTTAATGTTGAACATAAAGAAAACAAAAATAATGAGTACCAAGGATCTTCACAAGTTCAACCTAGACAATGAAGAAATAGAAATAGTAAAAGAATTCCCACACCTGGGATAAAACATTGATAGAAATGGGGACTGCAGTTAGGAAAGCAGAAGAAGATTAAGAATGGGGAGGTTGGCTATGAAAGAACTAGAAAAGATTCTAAATTGCAAAGATATACAACTCAGCATGTAAGTTAGAATCATACAAGCCATCGTATTCCCTATTACCATGTATGGATATGAGAGCTGGACAGTCAAGAAAGATAATAGGAAGAAAATCAATGCATATGAGATGTGGTGCTGGAGAAGAATGCTGAGGATCCCACTGACAGCCAAAAGGACAAATAAATGGCTCCTAGAGCAGATCAAGCCAGAAAACTCCCTGTAAGCCAGCGTTTCTCAAATAGTGGGGCATAAAGGGGGCTCCGTAAAGGGGGGCGCAAACACTGGAGATTATCCCAGCACAGCCCCAGTAGCAGCCTGATGTGCTCTATCCTGATTGGCCAAACCCGCCCGTGTGACTATTTACAGTCACGCGGGGGGGACGCGAAATGTTTTCTTCTTCCTAGGGGGTGCATGACAGAAAATAACGGAGAAGCACTGCTGTAAGCCAAGATGACCAAACTGTGGCTGTTGTACTTGGACACATCATGAGAAAGAAGGACTCTTTGAAAAAAAACACTACTGGGGAAGGTGGAGGGAAGTAGGAAGAGAGGAAGGCCACATGCCAGATGGATGGATTCTATTAAGGAGGTCACGGGTATTAAGGGGTTGCAGGAATTAAGCAGAGCAGTGGAGGACAGAGGGTCTTGGAGATGCTTCATCCATAGCATCACCGTGAGTCAAGATCAACTTGAGGGTATTTAACAACAATAACAAGCGATCAGAGGAGCACTATAAAAAAGGTGGAAACTCCATAGCTAACTCTTTATTGGTAGAGAGAATGAATCTTAGGGTACTGAGTGATTCTAGTAGTATTTAACTTTAACTAGCACATCTACACCAGTGACAAAACTCTGAATGGATAGCCAAATATTCTGGCCACAGAGCTACTCCAGAGTCTCTCCATTATCCCAGCACTCCACAGTGACATCAGGCAGATGTCTAGACATGTAACTCCTATGTTGCTCGGTACTGATGTCACTGATGCATTGCCACTTGGGCTGAGGTCAGAAGCAAGATACTTTGTAATAACTTGCCCTCTCTGTGTTGATCACATGGCTTTGTGCCTCCTTTCTGAGCTCAGACCAAATAGTGGTGTTAAGGAGGGGAAAACCTTTCCTATCACTGTTCTGGGTTGGGAATTGGCCAGACATTGAGGGAAATGGTGCATGAAACACCAAAGTTTCTGCAAAATCCAGTCCAAATGGTGACATTTTAAAATCTGTTTTAAGGCTGATATAATGCTAATAGGGCCATAGGGCCATACATTGTCTGGAGTGATCACACCAATTTGGGGGTAGAGCCCAAATTACTACAATCATTTTTGTATGATAAAACCAAGGGCAAAATAAGTCCAGTCAGGGAGAAAAGATGAGGGGAGAAATGAAACTTATTAGTTTAACAAACAATGAAGTTTTAACATGATATTTCCATATGAAAATATTTTGGAACTTATAGTGACAGTGAAACAATATATGTTCGCATCAGTTTTAAAATATTGGGGTCCCTTTATTTTACAATGAATATTTAAATGCTTTTGGAATTTCATTTTTTTCTCAGAAAACTAAAAGAGTGTCACAGTGGTTTGCATTAGAATTTGGACTTCCCCATCCCAGCCATCAGATTCCCTAATGAAAGCTCCCTTCCTCATCTAACCAGGCTACAAACCTGAATACAATGCATGTTGGAAAAAATTGTGGTTGGAAGTTGTGGAGCATGAAGATGTTCAAAGTATAACCATTGAGAAGTCAAACTGCTATTTTACACTAGGACTCATTTTATCAGAAAATGCTTTAATGAGGGCACAGTATACATAGATCTGTGAAGAGGAAAAAATTATGGGGTTGCAGAAGTTACTGTAACCAAGGGTAGCTGTAACATTTGGTGCATACATTACTGAACATATAACTTTGTTCAGATAATTACACTGCCATTGAATAAAAATGAATAATTACCTGAGCAATAAATGTCATGTATATGCTTTTTCGTGTTGCACATTTGAATAAATTGGTTTCATAAATTTGACTCATACTAATAACATTCCCCCCTTCCAGGTTTTTTTTTTTTTTTGAGGCAACAATTTTTAGAAGCTAATGTAGTTGACTGGCTGACACCTTGAGGGGATACATTTTTATATCTTGTACTTCCTTATTTGCCAGAATTAAAGGCCTTATTTTTTTTTTTAAAAAAAAATAGTTACATAAAAAAAAAACAATTAAATCCTAAGAATTCAGTTAGCTGTTTCTCAGAGTTTAGGGTTGTTTTTTGCACTGACCTCCACAGATAACATAGAAAGACACCCCCCGACAAGTCGGGAGGGGTTTCTTGTTGTGCTGGTCAAATAAGGACAGGAGACGTCTGGTTGGTCAAGGCGTGCGGGGGAATAAGCACACCTGCGTGCCTTGCCCAATAGGATTATTGATATTTGCACCAAGTCTCACAGTGTTATTGGTTTTGTAAGACTTGGGGCAAGAGTTTATTATTTAAAGTTCTGTGCTGCCACGTGGAGGCAGAAATTTTTGAGCTGAGATGAAAGAACAGAAGGAACTACAGGCTACAGCCTCCACCTCGAATGTCAGCCCTTTAGGTGCTAGTAACACCGAAGTGTCTATTCCTGTGGTGGCACCTGAGTCTCAGCTGGCTGTTGCTACACCAGCCCCGTCGGTGGTTTTGGCAGTGGAGCTTGGGCACCCCACTATTGCCAATGTGTGGGATCTCCTGCAAAGAGTCCCGGGTTTGGGGACACAGGGTGTGGTTCCCCCTGTATCCAGACAGCCCACTATGGCTGATTTATGCAACCTCTTACAAGGGGTGGTTCTTCCAGGTGGTGCAATGGAGCAGACTGGTGGTGAACAGAGAGGTGATCAGGGTGCTGCGGCCTCTGCTGTCTTGGACACCCAAGCTGTTGTGAGGTCACACTTCGGGGGACCACTGTGGTCAGTTGGTGAAGCTTCCCAGCAAGCTTCAAGTTCAGGTTTGTCTCCTAATATTGCACATGCTAATTGGCCTACCTTGGTATCAGCTCCAGGTGGTCAGGTTGGTCAGGGTGTGGCTTTGAAACAGCCCAACCCGGTGGTTTTGAATGCATCTGAGCAGGCATCTGAAACTTCACAGGTCCCTGACGCTCGGGTGCAGGGTGGTCAACTTTTGGCTGTTGCCAGCACCACACTTGTGGTGTCTATTTCTGGAGCTGTGGGAAATGTGAAGGCTACTCCTTACGCTGGTATGTCTATACCCCTTGGTTCACACCTTCCTCTTTCCACTAAAGAAACGATTTGGAAGGGCGAATATATTGATTTATTTACTTTGACTTTTATGGATCCCGAGCTAAGGATTATGGTGAAGGATGGGATAGTTTTCAGTTTGCCAAAAGAGTTTCAGGTGCTCAAACGCCCTAAGCTAGAGCGCAATTTTGTTAATTGGATTATGGGCTTCACCATTTACAGAGGTGTCATAGAGGAGAAAGAGCCACTCAAATCTCCTGATTTTTCTAAATATCAGGAGATCATGATAAAAGCGTATAC
>CM034701.1:189628049-189651282 GCA_020142125.1 Phrynosoma platyrhinos | reverse complement strand
ATGATTAAATGGACAATCCCTGCCAAATTGGAACAGTTGGAGTGTATGTAGAGTAAGTTCTAAAGTCAGTCTCCACTGGAGCCAAGAATAGCATGCATGAAATACACCCTTTTCAGTGTTTAAGAATGAAGGCTTTAATGCAGGGGTAGGCAACCTTTCCCCTTTAAGGGCCGAGGGACTTCAGCTCCCAGAATCCCAGGAGCTATTGGCCAACATGGGACTATTGGCCAACATGGCTGAGGCTTCTGGGAGCTGAAGTCCCTCGGCCCTTAAAGGGGAAAGGTTGCCTACCCCTGCTTTATTAAAATGGAGAAAGAGGTGTATTTGATGACTCTGTGGTCCAGATGTCAGCATTCAGCACTGAAAAGGGCATATTTTCAGTGTTGAACTATGCTCAGGAAAATATACCCAGCAACAACACATAGCAACATATTAACTAATCATTAAGCAGAAATCATTGAAATGTAGTGGAACATTTTAAAGCAAGCAGCACCTAAAATTTTTCACATTGTATCCTTTTCTTACATTTCAGAATCATTATTTGAAAACCCCTGTTAGTTTATGGTAGGATAACAATGCTCTGGAAATGCATAATTTGTTTTTCCTTGAGATTCCTCGGAACTGGATAACTACAGTTTCTAAAATTTTCCTTGGTTCAGGATATTTTTCCTGAGAATGGCTCTAATCTTAAGAGGCAGAATGGAATAGTAGTTTGAGCACTGGACTACAACCCTGGTGTCAGATTCCCTGTTTGGCTATGGAAACCTAGTGGATGATTTTTGGCAAGTCACATACTGTCAATCCCAGTAAACTCTGTAATAAGTCTGCCTTAGGGTCATCATAAGTTAGAAACTACTTGAAGTCACATGACAAAAACAATGATTCTATCTTACTTTGGCCTTATGGACAACCTTCGCCTTTTTCTTTCAATACTTAATCTCCATAGCATCCAAACTGGGGGGGGGGGGGGTGTAGAGCCTATAAAAAATTGCTATAAAAAAAATTTATAGCAATTTTTATACTTTTTTTGGATTCTATTTCTAGTCCTTGGATGTCCATTCCATGGTTTTATAGTAGTTCAGGCACACTAGACTCTGGAATAGTTCCAAAGTTGGTGTTATTCAGGACTTAACCTCTTCCCTTTTACTTTACACAAGCTAGGTTTAATCAGGCCATCACTAAAGATACTTGCAGGCTCCAATTTCAGTCTTTGTTTGATGCAAAGGTTGAAATAAAACCATGTTCTGCTTGAACCCCAGATGTATGGAGAAAGGATTATGCTGATGGTCTCAGTAACTGGGATTACTATTTGTGTTAGTATGTACCTATCATTTATATATTCTGTATCCCTATTACCATCCTTGGATGGGAGAGCTGGACAATTAAGAAAGAAGATAGGAGGAAAATCAATTCATTTGAGATGTGATGCTGGAGGAGAGATACCCTGGACAGCTAAAAAGGCAAACAAATGGGTACTAGAGCAGATCAAGCCACAAATCTCCCTGGAAGTTAAGATGACAAAACTGAGGCTTTTGTACTTCAGACACATCATGAAAAGGCATGAAGTTGGAAAAATAATTCTAGGAAAGGTGGAGGGAAGAAGAAAAAGAGGAAGGTCTCATGCTAGATGGATGGACTCTATTAGGGAGGTCATGAGTATGAGTCTGCAAGATCTAAAAGTAGACCAGTGAAGGACAGGGGATCTTGGAGATGTCTCATCTACAGGGTTGCCATGGGTTGAGATCAACTCGTGGACAGTTAACAACAACAAATTATATATTATGTATTCTGGCATTCATAATTAACATGGAAAGAGGAGTGCATTATCCTAACCTTGTTGTCTATCCTTTTTTTCCTTCTCACCTCATGTGGAGAGTGACATGCTGAAGAAGAGACTTTCTGTTGTGTGAAAAGACTCTACAAAGTCTAGAAAGCTTAAAAATTGGTACTGTTCATCATGTGGAGAAACACACACAGAAATGAAGCTCTCCTTTTCAGTTTATCACTGTCTACATGAAGAGAGATGACAGGGAGGGCAGAGCTAGTGCATTCCTCTGTCCTCAAGTCTGTCCACAGAGCTAACACAAAGCTGCTACAGTAGAACATAGATTTTATCATATATTTTGTTTCCTCTGATCCAGGTATAATAACACCCCATTAAACTATTCAAGCCATGTCTTTTAAACAAATGTGGAACACCCCTTCCCCAAGAATTTGGGAAATCCAGATTCCTCTACATCTTCGCTGCCTGACTGCATATCAACTAAGGTCCAAAACACACTGCACACTGCAGAAACAATCCAGTTTGAGACCATTTTAACTGTTCTGGCTCAGTGTTAGGGAATCCTGGGAAATGTAGTTTATTGTGGCGCAAGAGCTCTCTGACACAAAAGGCTACATGTCTCACAAAACTATAGTTCTCAGAGTTCCCTAGCATTGAGCCAGGGTTGTTAAAGTGGTCTCAAACTGGAGTATTTCTGCAGTGTGTTTTGGGACTAGGAAATAAATCAGCTCAGTGGGGATTTCTCCCAGGCCAGGGTTTAGTCTGAATAACTCATTTTATTAGTGATGCTGATTATTGAAGTTTCAGGGTCATTTTTCAGGTGTTATAACCTGCATCATAATTCATGCATAGTTTACTTGCATACTTAGAGCCGAAGCAGATGGCCTGGAAGGAATAGCCTTCAGCCACTCCAGCACCAATCACACTGGGATCACAGCAACTGCACAGCCCATTCCTGAAACAAGTCACTGCCACAGTCTGAAATGGGCCACCAGCAGGAGTGGATTTAGTCTGCTCTTTTTGGGCTGACCCTTGCCACCTTGGCATGACCTTAGTGTGCTTTCAGCCATTTGGGGGGCATGTGTCATGTAAACGTCATGCCCCCGAAGCAGCCAGAAGCCACTTTATTTGGCCACCTAGACTTAAGGCCTTTACAGACTGCCAGAAATAATGCAGCTTGAGGCCACTTTAACTGCCCTGGCTCAATGCTAAAGAATCATGGGAATTGTAGTTTATTGTGGCACCAGAGCTCTGTGACAGAAAAGGCTCAATGTCCCAGAAAAAATACAATTCTCATGATTCCCTAGCACTGAGCCAGGACAGTTAAAGTAGCCTCAATTTGCACTATTTCTGGCAGTCTGTAAAGGCCCTTAATTAAGTGACAATGTATTAGGTGGGGATTCTTTTATAGTTGATACACTGCTGTGCAACTTCATCTTCCTGATGATCATCAGTAAATGCATGCATATATCTATTTAATCCATTCAACAATCCAATTAAAACATTCACACAAACATTTATGGATTACCTTCCATTGAAACAAGAACAACAACAATGTGGAACTGGTACAGAATGGATATGGAGGTGTGTCAGAACTGCCCACTACCCACAGTTCAGTAAATAAATCCTCTGTACGAACAGCAAAACTTTATTTCAGCAACTGGGGAAGTTAACAGTAAAACATCTGAAGACAGAACTGCCATCATCCACAAACAGAAGCATAAAATAAGGAATGTCCTGCCCCATATTTTCATGGGCTTTACCTTGATTCATTTCCATATTGAAACTATATTCACCTTATGTGTCAGGCCCCTTGTACACTTTCACTTCTGTATTTATCTTTCTATCCCCATGAAAGTGTCCTGGGAATATTCTTCCCCACACATCTATACATTCTTCAGCCACCACTATAACTCCCATCGCTCCTAACAAATCCCAAATGCACAGATATATGTTTTATCAAATTATAACACTTAAAACATATGAACATTATCTTGGAACTGGGCTTTCTAACTCTGAAAGAGGTTTAAACTATAAGTTAGATGCAGTAGATATATTGAAATGAATGTGATTTAAGTTAGATGTGACTAACAAATCCCACTGTCCCTGCAAGGGCATACCTTTGAAATGTTGCCTATAAATATTGTCAGTGATAAAATAGCATGTTGTTATTTTATATTCATCATCTTCAACCTCATCCTCATCATCTTTAAAAGTTCCATTAGTCCTTATTGATAATGAATGAATAAATAAATAAATACTTATTGATTTACACTTCCTTCTAAATCTCATAATTCCAAAGACCTCTTCCTATAGTGCCAAAAGTCACAGGTAGAAAACGGAGAATGGAAGAGCTGATGACCAACTAATTGAATGAACTGTGTATACAGAAATTAAGAATATTGTAGCATTTTTAAGGCTGTCTCTCTTTTCTTTTTCTACTAAAAAATTCACGATCGGTTCAAGGTTATTCAGAACTTCTAGGCTATGGTACAATAGAACTACTATTATGAACTACTATGTTGCAGGGTTATATTATCCTGGATACTGTCTAATGGTCAAAGGCAACTGTATTCCATCTGAGAGGAGGACATTGCTCTAAGTGTCAGATATGCTACATAAAGATGAAAAATGATAGCATTTCTGGGCTGAAATCATGAAGCAATGTGAATGTTGGCACAGAATGAAATTTACCCTGAGGCTGAGGGACTGATTAGTATGCTGAGAGGGCTTTTGAAATAACTAGTAGGGAGATAGAGTGAAGGAAAGTGGGAAATGGATGGGCCATTGCAGTATACAAATCATATCTACCCTTCTAGATCTTGCAATAATTGTTTCTGTTCAGCTAAAGCATGTTAGGAGGCTTCCTACAGATTGCTTGGTTTCTTTTAAAAATAGATATAATTAATAAATCACTTAATTTGGTGGACATTCCTGAAGAACTCATGGCACAGCATTCCTGACCCCCAGAATTGCCCAGAAACCAACAAGAAATCTTTGCCAGTCCTACTGATGGTGCAGATATGCCTCCTATTATTTTTAATGAGAGAGGATTGATTTAGGAAAGGCCATTGAAACCTGCCAGGATGGTAAGAACACAACAAAAATGTTACCCCTTCTTCTTTTCCAATTTTCTGACATTAGAGCAGCAGGATCATAGAATCATAGAGCTGGAAGAGAACACAAGGGCCATCTAATCTAACCCCCTGCCATGCAGGAACTCAAAATCAAAGCATCCCAGACAGATGGCTATCCAGCCTCTGTTTAAAGACCTCCAAAGAAGGAGACTCTAACACACTCTGAGGGAGTGTGTTCCACTGTTGAATAGCTCTCACTTTCAGGAAGTTCCTGTTGCATTGGCACAAAGGACACGAGACACCTCTTTTGGGTTTAAACAGACCACAACATTTATTTAACTGTACAGGGTCTATTCATAAACAATAAATAATAACAAATTTGTCACATGTGTGAGTGAAGGTGTAACCACCCAAGTGGGTGGTCCTTCACTGCATGTGACAAAGCAAATAAGCAATCATCAACAAATAAACCCCTCCCCCGGAAATGATGTCCTATTTCGTCATATGACATCATGTAATTTGATGACATCATGCATTAAATGCCTACGTCATTTCCTGTCAATTTGTTTAATGCCAAATTTCCCCCCAATTTTAATTAGCCTAATTTAATTATTTTGTGGGGTGGGGATCATTACTTGCCCAACAATACAACTATAATTTCAACTCATAGACCCTATTCCCCAGTTGTGACAAGCATTTAAATTTAATGAATTAACACTGTGACCCATTCCCAAATTACATTACTTAACATCAACCAAAAAGAAATCTCAGGGAGGGTGAAAAACTCAGAGAAGAACCCTGGGAAAAAATTCCCTCCCGTCCCTTGAAGGCGACCAGCCAAAGCCTGAGAGTGAGAATAACAAACTTATTATAAAGGGTGGGTGGAATGGGTCGCCAAAAGCAAAGAGCGGAGCGATGTTACTCTCTCAGTCTCAACTCTAAAATGGCTGCTTCCATGTGGCAGCACAGAGCAATAACTAACAAACTCTTGTCCCAATTCTCGCAGAACCATAAACACTGTGAGACTTGGTTCAAACACCAAACCTATTGGGCAAAGCGCGCAGGTATGCTTATTCCCCCACGCGCCTTGACCAGCCAGGCATTTCCTGTTCTTAATTTGGCCAGCACAACAAGAAACCCCTCCCAACTTGTCGGGGGGTGTCTTCCTCTGGAGCAGCAGAGAATGTCTCTTGCATTGTCCCTGAGGACTGTTTCTGCTCCTCCTCTTCTTCATCCTTGATAAAGGAGAGAGCTTCAAACCGATTGTGTAGCTGTAAGCTCCCAGAACGATCCCTTTTTTCCCTATTTCTGTGTGTGACATTCCTCCAGCTGTCTACCTCCTCTGTGTGTGAAGTAACCTCCTTCACAACAACTTCCTCTGTGTTGTCCCTCTCCAATACCGTTCATTCTGCACTGTCCAGGAAAACCTCTTGCTCCCTAATATGCTGAAGGGTGGCTACCCGGGCCTCCAGATGCTTGACTTTCTCTTCCAGGAGGGCTAAGAACCTGCACTTGGTGCAGGTGAAGCTCCCCACATATCTTGACAAGAAGACCAACATCTCACAAGTGTTGCAGGTGACTGCAGCAATTCCCTCAGTGTCCATATTGAGAAATCTTAAGTAAGCACTGAAACAGGACTGTGGGCTTCTCCCTCAAAAAGTCCCCTGGTAAAGACCCATGTAAAGGGCCCCTATTCTCTGGTCTTTTCACTAGGCTCTGTCAGCAAGCTCAATCAACTAGGTTTCTAACTCTACAGAGAGCTCCTGGATGCTACCTTATTCTGGAGGCAAGTCTCTCTCTCCCTTCCTCTGAGCAAAAAACAACAACCTCAAAGCCCCACTCAAAATGTCTACCCAGTAACCACTTTCCTTCTCCTTTCTGGCAGGAACAGGAGTGCTAAATCTTTCAGAAGTTCTGACATTAGAGGGTACATCTACAGAAATAATGTAGAAATAATGCAGTTTGATACCAATTTAACTGCCATGGCTCCATGCCACAGAATCCTGGGATTTGTACTTTTGTGAGGCATCCAGCACTCTTTGGCAGAGAAGGCTAAGCTCTTGTAAAACTACAAATCCCAGGATTCCATAGGATGAAGTGGTGTCAAACTGCATTATTTTTACAATACAAATGCAACCAGAGCTCCCTACAATCAAGGATAGTCTTGCCTTGTTAAATGATTTCATAAGCAAAATCACGACAGTGTCATTGATGTTATAGCTATGCACTTTTCTCTGGTCTTTTTCAGTATGTGCAGCAGTCCCTTTGATTTAAAAGCAATAACAGTAATTTTAAATTTTCCATTGACTTATATGGGAGTGGCTTTGAGTAAATTAGGAACAATATTTTCTGGTCTGTTTTTCTACATGAGAGAGGAGAACATTTATTCCTGAAATCTAAATGAAGTATTTGTCTTTTAGCCAAAACTGTAAACTGAATAGTTAATTTTCATGAAGTTTTGGGACTTGCTAGGTGCTGTGGTATACACTATGGGCCTTTACAGACTGCCAGAAATAGTGCAAATTGAGGCCACTTTAACTGTCCTGGCTCAGTGATAGGGAAACATGGAAATTGTATTTTTTCTGGGACATTGCACCTTCTCTGTCAGAGAGTTCTGCTACCACAATAAACTACAGTTCACATGATTCCTTACCACTGAGCCAGGACAGTGAAAGTGGCCTCAAGATGCATTATTTCTGGCAGTCTGTAAAGGCTTTACATCTGGATGGTTATGTCAATTCAAACAGCATAACAATAGTTAAGATGCTAACATGAGTTTTATCATTTTGTAGAAGGTGACAAGAATAGGTCCCAGGATGCCAATTTACATGCTATTCTTTGGATGACAAAAATTGTCATGAGAGAATCATAATATTCAGCATGACTAAGAGATAAGGGATAGAAAAAAATATTTATTTTTTTCTCCAAAAAACCCCAAAACAAAATACCTTTCTGCATAAGAAATGTCTCAATTACAGGTAGAAACATTCAGATTTAAATAAATAAATAAATAATATGTTAAAAAAATGTTGTTTCCTGATTGTCAAACAACCCTGATGAAATGAAGTGACAAATGGAGTGATGGAGTGACAAATATCTTCACAGTCCAGGACTTAAAAAGGCAATAAAGACAGATCTCGTCCAGCAGGCCTTCCCGGAGTAACCACCCGGCTAACTGGAGGTGATTTGTTTTACCTCTCTTGCTGCCACGATATGCTAACCAAGAATTGATTTTACTTTTAACTGTGTAATTTGATTTTAACTCTATTTCAGTTTAATTCAGTTTTAAGGGGTGGGAGGGCTAGGGTGTGGGATATGAATGTTTTAGTTGCTGTTTTTTAACCTGTTGTATGCTGCCCCGATTGCTGAGCAGAAGGGCGGGTTATAAATAAAATTGTTGTTATTATTATTATTATTATTATTATTATTATTATTATTATATACAAAAATTCCACATTTTCATGTTAAACAGAATTTCTGCACAGAAATTTATTTATTAAACATGTGGGACAATGAAGTAGATAAGGAGGTGGGCAAAATCCTTTTTCGTCTAATTATGATGGCATGAATTACACTAGTACAAAAATAGAAATAAAAAAATATATCAGGTATAAAAGAATGGCTACTTAAGCTTTGTGAGGCAATTGAAATGGATTAACTAACTAACTATACTGACAAGTGAGCTTTTAATAGGAGAAAAAGGGAATATCTGAAAGGTAAAATTATGTGAGCGTTCAACATTTCAAGTAAAGGAGGGAAGTCATTTTATGTGTTTTAGATAGATGTATACTGTTTAGATAAATGTTATGTTATGTTGTATTGTTTGTGTTAAATTTGTTATAATGTTTTTGTATTATGTTGTATGTTGTATTATGTTGTTTTATAAAATAAAAAAAAATTAAAAAAAGAAATGGATTCACTAACAAATTATTTGAGAAACAAAGGTATAGAGAATGGTCTTAGTGATTGGAAACCAGTATTAAAGTATTTTAGAAACCAGTGGGGAAATTTAGCCACAATTAGTTATTGGTAACATATGGACTCCAACAAATGAGATATAAAACAAATGTGAAGAATGTTATTCCTGCAATTAATACATGGTAAGAACATATTTTCAACAAACATATTTTTTTGTATTATATCAAAGGTGCTGAATGGTGGTAGTAATGAATAGCCTAAAAATGATATTAACAACATAATTGATATTATACAGAAGCTTAATAAGGGAACAAATAAAAATAAATGACAATAATAAAACTGTATATATATATAATATAATAAATATATATAATATATATAATATAATAAAAATATAAAGGAACAAGATACTAGGAAAGCAAACACTCATTATTAACTAATATATATTTACTATTAACATACAGAAATATATCTATTACTACGTAAAGACAGAACAACCAAATAAACGATATACACATATGGATCATATAATAGGAAGGCAAACAATTTAACTAAAGCTTCAATTTACAGTCTTTGATATTTTGATACAGCCGGTTATATAATTGGTTTATGAAAAATTCATGGAATTAAAGGCACAAGGAAGACAAAAATGTTATCAAATAATCCAGGTAAGACAAGGAGGAAGTAGGAATGAATGGAAGAGTTTGGAAGGAGTATGGAAAGTAAACTTTAGGAGGAAGGAGTATGGAAAGTAGAAGATATTACAAGAATGTAGATAGATGGTAGGGTGAAGAATAATTTTTTTTAGAATGAATGAGGAAGGATATGGAGAAGAGGAGAGAAGGTGACGGGATGAATAAGAAGAGAGAATGAAGGGAGGGTGGAAATATAGAGAGAGGTAGTAGGGGATGAATAGATAGAGATGGGAAAGAAGGGAAGATAGGAGGATGGTATAGAAAGAATAATAAATTTGGTAATCAAATAATTATGATGTATTGTTGCCATTAAGGTGTTTGAGTATGTATACAATTATATATTTATGAAAACAAAAGATAAAATATTGTCCAAACCAACTATATGAATGTAGCAAATTCAAAGATGTAGTATTTGTGTATGAAAATTGTATGTTTTAAATTTTAACAATAAAAACATTTTTAAAAAAAAGAAGAAGAATTTCTGCACAGGAAAGAAATAATTTCCTGCACAGAAAAAGTTGTTCCCTGCTTTTAAAAAATACATGCAAATTTTGCACAGAATAAGTCAGCAATCACAGCATTTTCTGTTCTGGAAATTTCATTTTGTCCCCAGAAAATAACATTTTTTTTATTTTTAGTGTAGAAAATGCTGGTTTTTCTGTGGTAAAGAAAAATCAGTCTGAATTTTGCACAAAATAAATTTTGAAATGTAAATAAAACTCAAAATCACAACAGTCTGTGAAGACCCTTCTTACACCAAGGGGGGGGGGAGGAAACCCTGCTCACTCACTCTTGCTTTCTTCAAGAATGAAACTTGAACACATCAAGATAAACTGCTGAGAAAATTATCATATGCCATAGGATTTTTTCCACATTTTGTAACTTTATTCTAAAAAAGAAAATATTTTTATTAACATATGTGTGAAAATTTTGTACAGAAAACTGCATTATGTCCAAAAGGTCTGCATTTTGTTTGTCTGCAACAAACAAAAGCTTTGAAATGTGAAAAATCATTTTAAATTGTGCAAAAACTCAAACAATCCCAGGTTTGTAACTTGAGTGTACTGTATTCCTGGATTCATGTCTGAGCCTGTATATTCAGGTTTCAGCAGTGGGCAGGGATGCATTTGCATAGCTAAAATGGGTTCACAGGCTGTACTAATTTCTGGAGATTTTGGACCTGGCTGTGGTAAAACATTCCTTGGTTAAATCCTATTTGGATTACTGAAATGCACTTTACGTAAGTGTCTTACAAACTCTTGACTTTCACAACTGTTTGGAAACTGTCAGGGGACCAAAAGGCTTTGGTCAGGCTGCTGACTGGGCTGGTTATAGGGAGCACATAACTCCCATATTGCAACAACTTAACAGGCTGCAGGTCTGTTCCAAAGCATGATTTAAAATGCTGGTCCAGACTCTCTGAAAGACTTTGGCACTGTCACACTGCAGAATTAATGCAGTTTGACATTTGTTTAACTGACATGGCTCCATCCTACAGAATCTTTGGATTTTTAGTTTGTTCTAGTGGTAAAGCTCTTTGTCAGAAAAGATTAAATATTTTACAAAACTACAAATAACAGGATTCCATACCATTCAGCCATGGCAGTTAAAGAAGTGTCAAACTGAATTAATTCTACAGTGTAGATGCAGCCTGCATCTTCTTCTGTGAGCCTTTCTATCTTTTAAGGTCATAGGTTTTTAAATGATTAAAACCATGTACATAAACATTTGTAAAGTAAATCAAGGTGAATCATAGGTTCTGCCATAAGTCAGAAAATGACTCAAAAACACACAACAACAACAACAACAACAACAACAACAGAAACAACAGCAACAACTTATCTATCAAATAGGATTTTTGTGTACTTAAACTTGATATGAGCTGCCTTGGATCATGTGCTAGGATAAAGGTAGACTATGGGCCTTTACAGACTTCCAGAAATAGTGCAAATTGAGGCCACTTTAACTGTCCTGGCTCAGTGCTAGGGAATCATGAGAACTGTATTTTTTTCTGGGACATTGAGCCTTTTCTGTCACAGAGCTCTGGTGCCACAATAAACTACAGTTCCCATGATTCTTCAGCATAGAGCCACGGCAGTTAAAGTGGCCTCAAGCTGCATTATTTCTGGCAGTCTGTAAAAGCCCTAAGTAAATTAAATAAATAAATAAAATAATTTTAAATAATTCTATATTTACAATCATAAAATAATTTAAACAGCATAAGCACGTATTAAACTATTACAAATGTAAAACAGCTAAAAATGTTAAAATGATTAAAGCTGCGTACATGAACATTTGTAAAGTAAATCATGCCCCAAAGACATTAGTAAGTTGTTCACTTTGAACCAGAAAGAAATCCATGTTGGTGTCAACTAGATCTCAAAGGTGAAGATAAGAATTTTTCCTCTGCTAATAGTAGCCCCCAACCCAGCTATTTTTGAATAGAACAACTTCAAAGATAGCTTCCCAGACAAAACAAATGAGCACAAAGTCACCAAGAACACTACATTCTTATAGTACTGCTATTCCACTATTACAGCTCTGGCTGCCTTCTTTTGCATTCTGAGGCCTGTAGTTTAGTGACGCCCAAGAGTTTTCTGGCTGAGAATTTAAATTACTCTCCTTAAACTGTAATCCCAGAATGCAACAGGAGGCAGCCAGAGCAGCTAAAGTGTAATAGCAGTGCTATAAGAGTGTAGTGCAATAATCTAGCAAGAGGGTCAGCTCCACCTCTGAAGTCTGAGTTGGAACAAATACTCAGCTCATCAGAACAGCAATGTATTTTTGTTGATCATTCCATCAACTGAACAATTTATGTATTATCCTTCAACTGTGTTAAAGTTTTGATCACTTCATTCCATTTTCAGATTTCAATTCCCTCTTGGCTTAGTGATTGCAATCCTTCAATCTACTCAACTACCTAAGCATGAGTAGAATAATCTGCCAACCAGGGGTCCTTTCACATTATACAAGTATAGCACTATGACTCCACTTTGACTGCCATGGCTCCTTCCTATAAAATCCTGGGATTTGTGGTTTGACCAGAAGCACAAAAGGAGGTCCCTAGCTGAGAAGTTTAGAATGCCATTTAATTGCCATGGCATAGAATCATAGTGCTATAATTGTGTAGTTTGAGAGGGCTATAATGAAATATTTTATGCATCTGATAAAGTATTCTGCAATTCACAAAAACTTATGCAAAAATAAAACAAATATTTTAATCTTTTTATTATTTTCACTGCAAAAGACAAGAAAGTTTACCTCCATCCCAGAGCATTGCAACTCATTCCAAATCAGCATTTTCTTTTCTTTTCTTTTCTTTTTTGGAATGGGGGAGAGAAGAATTTTGTTATATTCTGTGTAACTTTTTGTTCTGTAAAGCTACCACATTAGAGAAACTTTGATTTTTTTTCTTTCCCTTGAAATTATGCACAGTTAAGCAGCCTTTCTGATACAAATATATTTTTTGTTTCATCTAATGTTTCTGTCAGAGTTCTTTGAAAATTCAGCCTTGATGGAACTAAAGGAGAAGAAAAAAGGATGTTGAGGTGAGGGGACCTCATCATTTCATTCAAATAGTTGCAGTCAGTGTGTTACTTGCTTTTTATCGGCATGGCGCCTGAAGATCAGACAATTGCTCCTAATTAGTGAATATGTTAAATCACAAAATTTACTGTGCTGAAGTTTCACAGTGCATTAATTGTCCCTCTGAAAAACTTCCCTATCTATCAAACACTGCCATACTAAAAGTCAGGTAAGTTTATTTCATCAGTCACCAGTTTCATGTTGAAGGCAAAATTGATTGTATTCCATTTATCAGTTATAGTGATCTCTGCCCATTGGGGACCATTATTATGTCACCATCATGAGGTCATATTAGTGGTGTGCTGTCATCAAAAAGTGAATGGAAATATAGGTAGTGTGCCATAAACCATAAACTCCACAGCCCCTACTCGTATGAGAGCCATTGTTATGTAGTGATTTGAGCATTGGACTATGATTCTGGAGATCAGGGTTCAAATCCCTGCATGGCCATGGAAACCCACTGAGTGACCTTGAACAAGACTCAGTCTCAGAGGATGGCAATGACAAACCCCCTCTGAAGAAATTTGCCAAGAAAACCCCATGATAGGCTTGCCTTAGGGTCACCATAAGTCAGAAACATCTTGAAGGCACACAACAACAAACAACAAGCCATAAACCAACATTGCTCATACTTTCTAAATGCTGACAATTTGCTCAGTCATGAGAAGACATGACTCATTTAGAAAAGACAATAATGTTCAATAAAGTGGAAAGGCAATATCAAGAGATGAAGACTGCATTGTAAGTAGATAAATTCAGTAGATAGCCCTGAATTGGCAAGATCTGAGAACGGTTGCTGACAACCAAGGCTCTTGCAAGTCTCCTATTCAAGCATTCGCCATAAGTCAAAGTTAACATGATAGCAATTAACAACAACCAAATTTCCCAAATAGAAGAAGATGCTTTCACCACTATCAAATAGATTTGTAAAACTGACTTTCTTTGCAGATCATTTGCACTTGTGACTGTTTGCTTTTTTCATCATTTAATATGTATCCCACTTGTCTCTGAGATGGGACTCAAGTGACTTACAATGATGTTTAAGACAGAACAGCTAAAGATAGTAGTACAAAATGAAGTACAAAGGTTTAGAAAGTATTAACTTATCAATCAAATTAAAACATTCCTTTGAAGACATTAACTCAAGAACAATTTAAAACATATGAAATACATGTAAAAAACAGCACACTTAATTGGATGTTCCCCAAACTCTTTTGGGCTACTGCCCCATTTCCTCTTGGGTGACAACCCTAGCACCCCCCAGGACATTTTTAATATATATATTAGGTCTACTGTTCTACTGCAAATTCAAAACAACCAGTATCAGTTGCTGCTCCCTTTGGACTCAGGGCCTTTGCAGACTGCCAGAAATAATGCAGCTTGAGGCCACTTTAACTGTCCTGGCTCAGTGCTAAAGAATCATGGGAACTATAGTTTATTATGGCACCAGAGCACTCTGACATAGAAGGCTCAATGTCCCAGAAAATTTCCCAGATTTCTGGCAGTTTCAAAGGCCCTCAGTTACCTTGGGAGCAGCAACCAAGCAGTTGGCTGAGCAGTGACCCTTAAACTTCTTGCTTGTGCAAGCCTTGTAGCTAAGGTTGGTGCAGGTGAGAGGCTTCTTGGTTGCTGTTTGACTGGCAGTTTGGTTGCTGCTCCCTTTGCACCCTGTCATCCTGAGAGCAGCAATGAGCATTGACCAAGAAGCCTCTCACCCATGCCAGCCTTGCAGCAAAGGCCAGTGTGAACAAGAGGCCTCTTGGTTGTTGCTCAGCCAGCTGCTCAGTTGCTACTCCCAAGGTGATCAGGTGCATGAGAGAAGCTTCTCCCAGAGAGGAGGAACTCTTAATATTTCATTGAAGCAGAGAAAGGCACAGCTGGTATGTGTGTAGGGGGTTTATAGAGGCCACATGCTCTGGACTGGAGACTGGTGTGGATCAGGAAAGGGAGAGATTTTAAATACAGGAGCACTCCAAGACAAAGGACCCCTTCCAATAATTGAGCACAAGTACTCTTTCTCCAGAGACACATCTACCCCACACAGTTTCAAGTGCCCACTCTCAGAAAAAAAGTTTCTTCGGCTACCTCTTCTTCAGCCTGTCTGATGAAAGAAAATAGGAGCAGCAGTGCAGCTCCAGCCTGCTAGCCAAGTCCCAGCAAAGCCCACAAAGCTTAAGCAGGGTCCCAAATTTTAAAGCTCCTTTTTGCTACCACTTCTCCCCTGCCACCATTTGCTTTAACTCTTTGCTCCAGTCTCCCAAAATGGTGTCGCTTTGAGTCACAGAACTGATGCCTTGTGCCCAAGCCTCACATGACTTTCCCAATTTCTACTACTAGTTAAAGACACTCGTAAGGGAGTTAACTCACATGGGCAGGTAAAGAGTGGGAGACACCACCATACAAGATGATTAGCGAGGCTGTGTGGTGGTTTTTTGGGGACCCTGAAAAGAAGTTTTATCCCCACCAAGGTCCTAAAGAACACTGGTTCCCCTTGTCTTTCCTGCACATCAATACTTTAACTGATGGCCCCTCTGCCACTCCCTTTCCCCCTCACTGCTACAACTGCCCCCTTTCCATTTCACTGCCCATCTGGATTGTTCCACCAGCCCTGGGGGAGGGGCGTACTGCCCACTATGGGAATCACTGCCCTGTTTGAGCAGGAAGGTCTTCTCCTACCAGCAAAAAATACAGTAGAGAAGGTGCAATTTGACCATCCCTTGGGAGAGTGTTTCATAGTCCAGGAGAAGCCACAGAGAAGGCTCTCCCCTGTGATCTAACCAGACAATCTTGCTATTATATTAAGTATTATTTAAAAAAATATTCTGACATAAATTGAGAATTATAATATATGCACAAAAATAGATGATGCACTTGCAATTCCACTTACTAATCCAACTGTTGTGATTGCATAGTGAGGACGGAACCTTTTAAACTAGGGTTTGGGGAGAACTTGTGGTCCTCTAGATGTTGTTGGAATGCATTTCCAATAATCCCTAGTCCTTGGCCAATTCTGATGGAAGCTTGACCCTCTAACCTGATTTAAACAAATCTGAACTCTCATTCATTCACTATTTGGGAGTACAGGCAGGAAGTGGAATCAGATCCTCCCACCTTCTAGATCATATTCACAAAGGAACATAGAGGAAACAAAGGCATCTGCATCAAGTATACTTACTAGGAGGGAGAAATTCTCACTAAAACTAATGGGACTGACTGCTGAGTAGGACTGCTTTACTAAGGAGACTTCACTATGATAGGAATTGAGATTCTGCAATATAATGAAGCCATATGAGGAGAAATAATAAAGCATCTTAACACACATATATAAAAGAAGGGAAGATAATACACAAAGTCACAGTAGTACAGAATAAATTCATAGTGGTGGCATAGCTGTTTTGTAATTATGCAAGTTTATTCAGTAAGCAAAATGATTATTTGCCTCCAGGATGTTACAATTTGATGTGGAGTAAAAGAAAGAGATAAACACCTCCTGCCTGTTTTAACATAGAAATTCTCTCTCACAGACTAATTCCACTCTTTGCCCTGCAAAACAGTCCTCCCTATTGAACACTTAACGCAAATGAAAAGATTAACTAATAATCACTGAAAAAAGAAATCTATCAGACCTAAAGCAGAAAGGCAAAGTAGCTACCCTCTGAGCAAAATAAAAATCATATTAAAATGCAAAATTTTAGAGTTCAGAGACATAGCCATGTTCATCCAAAATATCAATATGCAAAAAGGATTGCACAGCACCTTTGAGACTAATGTGAAAGACATTGTAGCATAAGCGTTCAAAGATTTGTTCTACTTTCTCAAATGGAAAAATGTGATATAGTGAAGTGGTTTTTTTTGAAAACTTTCACCTGCTGCAAAAAGCACTACACCTTTCTTGGCTTGGGCGGAAATCTGTAAATCAGGACATATGTGTTTACTAATCCAGATAGAATTGTTTCTTTTGTAAATTACCTTGGCAACATGGACCGCTAACCACACTTAAACCTGATCCTTCATGGTTTGGTATCACCTCTGTAGTAGTTTTAACAAAAAGCCAATTGGCAGTTGTGGTGTGGGATGCAAGCACTATATTTCCTTCAAAAACCTTCCAAGAATTTATATTTGATACAACTCAATATCTTTCTCTAATTAAGTGTGTGTGTGTGTGTGTGTGTGTTGTGTGGCTTCAAGTTGTTTCTAATTTATGGTGGTCCTAAAATGAACCTATCATGGGGTTTTCTTGGGCCTCGGCAGATGGCTAATAGAGCTGTCCTCGAGGCAAGGAAGAGGAGGGGCAGCCACATGCTTGGCGCCCCTTCCTCCTCCCGAGGTTGCCCTCGGAGCCGCCGGCCCTCCGCATGGCTGGCGCTCTAGGGGCAACCTCCCACCGCAGCGTCCGGACACGCCGCGGTGGAAAAGTCAGTGAAAGTGCACCGCAAGCTTTTGAGGTGCACTTTCACTGACTTGTGAAAGGAGTGCTATTTTAGCGCTCCTTTCAGGGACAGGAAAGGAGCGCCACAGGATCGAGGTGTGGGGATGCCTCGGTCCTCCGGCGCACCTTCCCAGAGCAGCCCTGTGCCACCAGTCTGCTTCCCCCCCCCCCTTGGCAATATTTTTTCAGAGGAGGTTTGCCTTTGCCTTCCCTTGAGGCTGAGAGTATTGAGTTTCATGGCCAAGCTGGCTTTTATGGGCAAGTTGGGAATTGAACCCTGGTCTACAGAGTTGTAGTCCAGTCAAACTGCTATGCCACACAGGAGACCTCAAATAATCAGTTTGTAATAAACATGTAGGACATCTGAGAATCAGTCGATTTGTAACAACTATATGAATGCATTTTATGTAAAACAACTCATAGAAAAAAATATCCCTGTGATAAACCAACAACAGAGAAAAATGCAGTGTGTGTGTGTGTGTAGTTGATATATAATTTTATAATTATTATTAAGAAGTAGAGGATTATTAAAAAAGAAATGGCAACTAAAATCCAGGAATGATGGCAGCTGTGATTGGCTTGAGAGTCAAACATACAAGAAATCACTTAGCATACAAGCCCCAAACTGTATTTCTATAAAGGAATGCATGTAGTTTGGTATGTGCCATTCTCTGGATGGTGTCTTCTCACCCTTTCACCTGCATCTTGAAGGCTTGCTCATGAAGGAAGGTGAACAACCTACTTCAAGTAGCAGATCAGGTGGAGTGTCAAGTTGTATGGACTTCTGCCACTTGAAGCCTTCAAGAATAAAGCATGGTTTCCAGAGGAATTACCTGACTGAAAATATTTTTTGTTGCATAGACACACCTGAAATTGCACAAGATCTAACCAAGGTGGAGAGTAAATTGTTATTCTTTCAGCAGTGGAAAAATGTAAACTTTACAGGATTCAGATTTACAAAAACCCATCATCAGAACAGAGTGTGTTTTTATAAAATCTCCAAATTTCTCTCATTTCAGATAAACAATCCAACAGAATTAAGTAATAAAAAAAGAGGCTTTTGGAAAGTCTTCAACATATTTACATATTCTTTAAGTTCTTCCTTCCATTGTTTTTAATGGCACATCATAAGTAAATTACATTTACATTTGTGCAGGCCCAGGGGCTCCTCATAGTCAAAAGGAAAATAAGAGTCAGTGAGGACTTGATAACCTTGCTTGCTCACTATAAATGACAGGCAGCTGAGAAGCACATTAGCTAGATGGTATGATTAATATTCCCTTCAGAAATAGTCACCAGCATGCATTACACTGTTTCTCGCCTAACATAGGGGGGATGCAGACCAGGGCGTCCAGGACGCCCTGGTCTGGAGCGCCGCAGGGCCATGGCAGCCCCACCGCGGCGCTCCAACAGCGTCCCTGAAAGGAGCGCCAAATTGGCGCTCCTTTCATAAGTCAGGGAAAGTGCGCCCTAAAAGCGCAGGGCGCACTTTCCCTGACTTATCCTCCGCAGCGCATCCGGTCGCTGCGGAGGGAGGTTGCCTTGGAAGCGCCGGCCATGCGGATGGCCGGCGCTTCCAGGGGCGACCTCAGGGAGAGGAAGGGGCACCAAACGTGCGGCTGCCCCTCCTCTTCCCTGCCCGGAAGATGACTCTATTAGTCGTCTGCCGAGGCAGTTAGTTTAGTTCCTCTTTGCAAGAAAGCAATGGTAGATAACAGTAATATTATATTTAAGATATTCTACTTGGTGCCTTAAAATATGTATGTTTTGGGTTTTTTTTGTGGGGGGGATTTTTCTCTATAGATAGGTGAACACAATAAGGTAGTGCCAAGTCATCCTGTCTAGGGATTGGCACTTGGTCATCCTGAACCAAGTGCTATTGTTCTCTCATAATTAAGAGAAGCAGAGAGAGCACTTTATCTATGAAGCAGATTGGCTGCTCTAAAAGACCCTTTGAAATGTGAACATGCTTTTGGGTCCATGGTTATGAGGACTTCCATTGTAGCATTGTGATTCCACTTTATCTGCCATGTCTGTCTCCTAGGGAAATCTGGGGTTACCAGTTTTGTCAGCTATCTGGATGTGAATTTTAAATATTTCATGGGGCTACCCATGCTTTTCAAAGGCAGCCACATGCAAAATCCATTACAGTAATCCAAATGGGTTTTACCTTAGGCATGTGTCATGATGGCCAGATGTGACATCTGGAGGAATGAGTACAGCTAGGGTACAAGTCTTGACTGTTCAAAGGCACTGCTGGCCATTGCTGAGACCTGCGCTTCTGGGCACTGAATCCAGGAATACATCCAAACTGCAAACCTGTGTCTTTGGGATGAGGTATGTGTGTGTAACCACCATTCAGCTGAGGCTGTTTCCTTGATTTTCTTTCCCCTATTGACCAGGAGTTCCAATGTCTTCTCTGTATTCAGTTTCAATTTGTTTACCATCATCCAGTCTATTCCTGCAGACAGCCACTGGTTTAGAATCAAAACTAGTACCCTTGGATTGCAGTGGAAAGAAGTACTAGATACAAGTGCTTCCTTTAATTTCCAAACACTGCGGTCATGGTCAAAAGAATTGACCTCAGTCATGCTGGTAGAAACCATCTTACCTCCCCATCCCACCCCACCCCAAAATCCTGAAAAAAATTGCATCCACAGCTCTTAGAGGACACTTTTCAGATTTTTTTATTTTTTATTTAAAAAAAAAAAGTGGTAGGGGCATAGAACTACAAATGCACACCACAGTCCACAGTCCTGCAGCTTGGAACTTCCTTGGTCCAGTTTCAAATGGCGAGACCTTAAAGATGCATTTACTACTGGTGGTATGCATCTTCTCAAGCTCAGTCAGGAAACATAATGGCTATGTGCAATCATGCAAGTGATACACTAGAAAGCAAGGGGGAGTTAGAATTGGGAAGCTCCCGATTGAGTCACAGTTTTGGAGAATGAATAATACGGCAGTTTATATTTTAGTTTATGGAATCATAGAATCTTAGAGTTGGAAGGGACACACAGCTTTGTATTTTAGAAACCTTTCCTTTCCTTTGCTTTTTTTAAAAAAATTAAGTATGCCTGCCAGGCAACTTGAAAACATTTCTCTTACACTTAAGGTTACATGTGACATTAGAAACAGCAGCAGTCTAACAAATGCTAGTACAGATGATTAATAAAATCAACATAAAGGATTGTTTGTGCTCCTGCAATATTGTAACCATAAAGGCTTAATTTGAGACTGGGACCATCTGTATATAATACTACAATTTATTTGCAGTGACATTTCATTGAGGATGTGCAGATCGCAACCCATGAACTACTGTGCCAATTTTAACTAGTACCTTCATCTGTGAAGCCTTTATATTATAGGCCATCATATTTGTTTTTGTTGTGTACCTTCAACTCATTTCTGACTTGGGGATGACCTTAAGGAGAACCTACCACATCATTTTCTTAGCATAATTTGCTCAGAGGGGGGTTGCCCTTGTATTCCTCTGAGGATGAGGGAGTGTGACTTGCCTAAGGTTATCCAGTGGGTTTCCATGGCCAAGCAAGTATTCAAACTCTGGTCTATCAGTGTCTTAGTCCAACACTCAAACCGCTACACTATGGATCTTAGGGTACCATATAACTTTGTTTGTTTACTGTAACAATTCATTTGAGGATGTGTAGATTGTAATCCACACACATATGTGTCAACTTAATTACTACCTTATTATATTAAACATTTTCTCTTACCCATCAGTTAAAATAGCAGTTCATGTATGGGTGATCTCCTTGCTTTTTCCTTTGTCTGACCTCATCCTGCCTCAGTGAATTCTGATACCAACATTGCTCTCCTTATCATCAAGGTTATAAGGCATCATATACCCTTGGTGATAAGACTAATTAATGATATTGGCAGCAGAATTAATTCAGGCAAGAGGAGGAAAGACAAAAAGAAAAGTCAGGTGCTCACCCAAACATTAACTTCTGTCCTAGATGATGGGCAAGAGAAGATATCTAAGGTACAGCATTCCAAGAAATATTATAGAGTTCAGTGACCCATGCATGGATATATTATCCCACCATTCTGCCAGCATAGCTGGCCTTTCCCCCCAGCATCTCCCCTACTGACAACATATTGGGTAACAGACCACTCTCAAGATATGTTGCTTGCTTCCTTCAGTAGTATAGTCTATTTTGAAAAATATAGGATAGGTAAAAATCTTGATGAAGATTCAATTCATTAAGGCCCTACTTAGCAATGTGAAATAAGTTAGATATTTTTCTAATAGATGTCCACCAAGACAAGAGGACTTTCTTCCACAATGCACTAGTTGCTGCCTTCTGCACTACTGAAAGAGTTGCTCCAGAGGATTTCCCAATCCACAAATGGAGTCTGTAGGGATGGAAATTGCCTCCATTCAAATTCACTGACAGAAGTGGTTCTGTTCGGAAAAGAAGAATGTTTTCTCCCATCAGGGAAGTTAAAAGTATTGACCGTTTTTCTCATTCTTAACAATAAAGGGTCAGTTGACATGAGTCAATATCTATGAGGGTTTGGCTCTTTGGTGATTCCCACCCCTCCCCTCAGCACACACACATTTTGTGAAAATTTTATTTGTACAAGAACATTGTTTATGTGAAAAAAATATGTTTCCTAATGTATATTGTTTTTTATGCAACCTCCCCCCCCCCCCCCCCATTCCTCATTTTTTTAAATGCACAAAATGCTAGTAATCTAGTTTGGTAAAGATTTTCATTTTCAAGCATGAGAATGATATGCGCAAATTTGTGAATCCTGAAAATCAGCCCAAGCAGTCAGAGCAACAAGCAACTTGTAAGAGTTACTGTAACTGATTTTTAATATAAAAAAAATCTTCTGCAGTGATTTGTTTTCAGAACATTTTTATTGGAGTAAATTTATTTTCTCTATTTTAACCATATCATCTCCCCTCCCATTAATCTATTTTCAGATACTTAGCTTTTTATCTGTTTGATTCCCATGTTACCCTGCTTAACCACATCCTATATTTTGCAGTCTCTAAGAAACAGCTTCTAATGGAGAAATGCTGTTCTCTTGATATCTTTTCTGCTTTGACAAATGTGATCATCTTGGTAAGTTTCAGGCTGAGAGCAACTGATGCAGCAAACCCAACTTGAACCTTGTTCTTCATCTCTGCTAAATGTACATGGATGGAAATCTTTTCAGCATACCTTTTCAGAAAGGTATGCTTCATTTCCCCAAATTTCAGAAAGGTATGCTTCATTTCCCTTTTCAGAAAGGTATGCTTCATTTCCCCAAATATCCCCAAGGGGTTGTTTGTCCAACAATTGCCTTACAGTGAAAATTGTAACTTCTTCTGTTGCAACTGAAACAGATGCCAATAGCAGTATATATCTTCAAAGTGTGCTCACTGTGTTGGTTCTGTTCCTTTCAACATGACATCTTATTGAGTGAAGGGCCAGTGTTCCTAGTTATTTCAAGACAAGTAGATGACACCCACACCTTATAGACACCATACAGCAGATATTAGTTGCAACTGAATCCCACTGAAATCAATTTCATCTAAATTACTTATGGTAAGTCATCTCCAATTCTTCTCAGTGTGGTAAAGTTCTGAAAATTTTTTTACTATTTCATATTCACATGTGAATGCAAATAATTTCCCTAGGTATCCTCTCACTGTGGAACTAAATGATTTTTTATGCAGCTTTCTGCTGGTATTAACACATCCAAGTGTTTTCTGCTGTGTGTAGGGGGGGGG
>CM034701.1:189598264-189619115 GCA_020142125.1 Phrynosoma platyrhinos | reverse complement strand
AAATAAAGAAAAAGCAAGGTAAACTCCCAAAGTCATTTACTGAGATGACAGAAACGTTATCTTTGATGGATATTTGGAGAGTTAAATATGGTAATATAAAGGACTATACTTTATTTTCTGAGAGACATAAATCTTGGTCTCGAATTGATATGTTTTAAATATCTACATCTCTTGCACCAAAAATCTCCAAAATGGATATCCTCCCAAGAATTTCTTCAGACCATAACCCAATAACAATGGAAAATAAAATCAGGAAAAAGGATTATAATTGGAAATTAAATGAATCACTTCTGAAAGATGAAGAAATTATCAAACAAGCCTGGAAAACTTTGGATCAATTTTTTTTTTTGAGAATATAAATAATGAAGTGAGAATACAGACTGTATGGAATACTTCCAAGGCAGTGATGAGGGGGTTTTTTTATTCAAAAAGGTGCACAAAGAAAGAAGAAAAGGGGACTGAAAATGGATCAATTACTGTTGGAGATTAAAGGTAAAGAAGGACAATTAAAAATAAATCCTGAGAACAATCAATTAAAATTAGAAATCCAAATATTACAAAAGCAAATTTCAATGTCGATGGTGGAAGAGGTAGAGAAGAAAATAAATTTGCTAAGCAAAAAAAATTTAAATTTGCCAATAAACCTGGAAAATGGTTAGCATGGAAATTGAGGAAAAATCGACAAAAGAAGATGATTTGGAAAATAAAGGAAGCTACAACAATATATACAGAACAAACTCAATTGAAAAAATTATTTCACAAATACTTCAAAGAATTATTTACAAAGATAAATACACATAAAGAGGAAAGAGAAAGATATATGGAAACATTGCCAGTAAAAAAGATGACCTAAGAACAGAGAATAGAATTAAATAGGAAGATCACAGCAACTGAAATAATAAATGCAATACAAAAATTGAAGAATGGCAAGACCCCATGTCCAGATGGATTTACGGCACTTTACTATAAAACTTTTGTTAATCAACTTGTCAATCCATTACAAATGACAATGAATTCTATACTAAAAGGAGAAATCCCAGAAACATGGAGGTCATCATATATCATACTCATACCTAAAGAAGAAAAAGAAATCCAAGATGTGAGAAATTATAGACCGATTGCATTATTGAATAATGACTATAAAATATTTACACTGATTTTGGCAGAAAGATTAAAAGAAATCTTGAGTTACTGGATTAATACAGATCAATCAGGCTTTTTGCCAAATAGACACATGAAAGAAAATATAAGAAATATAATTGATATAATTGAATTACATGAAAAAAGACGAGATAAAAAAGCAGCACTGATATTTTTGGATGCCGAAAAAGCATTTGATAATGTTCACTGGGATTTTTTATTGGGAATCTTGAGGAAGATAGAAATTGGAGATAATATGGTAAAATGAATTAAGGAAATATATAAGAAACAAGAGACTCGAATATTAGTCAATGGGGACAAAACTGCATGCTGTCAAATTGAGAAAGGAACAAGACAAGGATGTCCGTTATCTCCGTTATTATTTATAATGACTTTAGAACCATTATTGGAAAATATTAGAAGAAGCGGAGAAAGGAATCAAAGGAATAAAGACAGGTAAACATGAACATAAGGTGAAGGCTTACGCTGATGATTTGGTTACAACATTATCTGACCCTTTATAATGCATTGACCCACTACTGGAAACAATTAGAGAATATGGAAGACATGCTGGGTTTTAAATAAATGATAAGAAAACAAAAATGTTATTAATGGATATTAATAAGACAGAGACTGAGCAGCTGCAATATATTTCTAAATTTGAAGTAAAGAAGAAGATAAAATATTTAGGAATCTATCTTACAAGCAGAAATTTGGATTTATACAAGAATAATTATGAAAAGACTTCGCAAGAAATTTGGAAGGATTTACAAAGGTGGTCAAAAATGAATTTATCTTGGAGTGGGAGGATTTCTATGATTAAAATGAATGTAACTTCAAAAATGATGTTCCTCTTTCAAATGCTTCCAATTATAACTAATGATAAGCCATTCAAGGAATGGTAAAAAGACCTCTCTGATTTTATTTGGAACAAGAAAAAAGCGAGGATTAAGATGAAGATACTTCAAGACAGCAAAGAAAGAGGAGGCATGAATATACCAAATTTTAAATTATATCATCATGCTGCATGCCTCGAGTGGTTAAAAGAGTGAGTGAATATCAAAGATGATAGAATACTACAATTAGAAGGGCCAGATCTACCTTATGGTTGGCACACATATTTAATTTACGACAAAGATAAGGTTAATTGAGAATTCAACTGTCATATAATAAGAAAATCATTGTTAAGAGTCTGGAAAAAATACAGAGATATTTTCATTTAAAAAATTCCCAGATGGACATTGATAAATGAAGCTTTTTACAAGAGAGAGAAAATGAAACAAGGAAAATGGATAACTTATAGAGACTTACTTGTCTGGGAAACAGATAAACCAAGAATTAAAACTATGGAAGAACTATTAAAGGAAGGACATTCATGTAATTGGTTCCTATACAGACAAATTGATGAGAGATTTAAAATGGATCAAAGTACTGTACAAATACAGAAAGAAGAGTCAGAATTTGAAAAACTCTTGATACAGGAAACTCAACACAAGATATCAAAATTATATAAACTGCTACTGAAAGTAGAGACGGAGACTGAAACAGTTAAACAAATATGATAAAATGGGCTCAAGATGTTAAAAAACCTATAATGTTGGAAGAATGGGAAAAGAATTTTAATAAAAGACTGAAGTATACACTGAGTTATGAAGTAAAAGAGAATTATTTAAAGACACAATATAAGTCGTACCTAACACCAGAGAAGATTTCTAAGGGCCTTTGCAGACTGCCAGAAATTGAGGCACTGCCCTGGCTCAGTGCTAGGGAGTCATGGGAATTGTATTTTTTCCTGAGACATTGAGCCTTCTTTGTCAGAGAGCTCTGGTGCCACAATAAATTACAGTTCCCATGACTCCCTAGCACTGAGCCAGGGCAGTGCCTCAATTTAATGTGCACTATTTCTGGCAGTCTGCAAAGGCCCTAAGTTCTACCATAAAAATAGTGGTGATTGTTGGATTTGTTCAAAATCTAGAGGTACCTATATGCATACGTGGTGGGAATGTGGAAGAACAGAGAAATTTTGGACAATGATACATGCAGAAATAGAAAAAATTAAATATTAAGATTAATAAACAACCCACAACTCTGCTATTAGGTATGATAGACAAAAATATAGAAAAAAGATTTGGGAAAATCATATTTTATATGTTATATGCAGCAAGAAATACTCTGGCAAAGAAGTGGAAAAGCAAAGAAACTCCCACTCTCCAAGAATGGCAGTACAAATTATATGATACAATGGAAGTAGATAAGTTGACAAGTCTTCTAAAAGGATATACCAAAAAAAATATGAAGGAGACTGGGCACCAGTGACAAAGTATTTTAAGGAAATATGGGGTGAAAAAAGTGTGATTGCTCTGAAAGATTAATTAAGATTGATATATTGACTTGTTGATCAATTATTTAAATATCTTAAAGGATGTATAAATAAGTCAAGTACAAAAATTATTTTTGGGTTATAGTAAATAATCACACTCCTGGTCTTTGTAAAAGGGTGTTCATAACAAAAATGATGATAAGTTGTGAACTTAAAACTGATAAAGTTATAGAATAAAGCAAAATATAGATTAATAATAGTTATGAACAATTGTAAATGGAGGAGAAAATCTAAAAGTTATTTTGCAGGGGGAAAATTTTCTTAGTAAAGGACAGGAAGTTTTTTTATGTGATTATGTCTATGTCATTTTGTTAGTGTTAGATGTAGTTGTAAATGTGTTTGTATAATTATATATTTGTATGTCTGGGTAATGATTGTATGTATTTTATTATGTGGAAAATAAAATAAAATAAAATAAAAAATAAGATTTTTGTTAACTTTTGGGAAAAAATGTCCTTTTGTTCTATTGGAGTCTAAATTCCTACTAATAATGCTTTTTCCATTTGCCAGTCTAATTCCATTCCAATATAGTGTCCATTTGGGTCATTGAATATTTCCTTTACTCCAATTTTTGCATTGACATAAATTACTACCTTTTTTTCCCTTTTATCTCCTGCTGACACAAATTCTTTGACTAATTTACAATTTGATAAATATTTCATTTCACTCTTCTTTATGTGGGTCTCTTGAAGGCATAGGATATCATATTTAAGTTTTCTTTTTTAAAAAATAAATTTTATTGTTAAAATTTTAAAAACACTTCAAACATATTCACTACATTCAAAATTATTACATTCTCATTGATGACTTTGTCAATTATCTATTTTCTGTTTTTGGATCCCTATGATTAATTACACAATATATACACATTAAGCTTCTCAGACCCAGCAATACATCTTAATTATTTTATCATAAAAACACATACACCACTCAATCTTCCCTTCTTCCCTTCTTTCCCTATCTCCAATCCTTCTCTCCTACTATCTCTCCTTCATTTACCTTTCTTATCCATCCTTCAACCTCCTTAACTCTTATCTTCTAACTTCCCACATTCCCTCTATAATTCTTTGTTCTTCTCATATCATCTTCTCCTATCACCTGCCTACATTCCAAACCATCACTTACATTCACCTTCCTTCCTGCTCCTATCTATTTCGCATACATTCTCCTACATTCTCTTACCATCTTCTACTTTCTTATTCCTCCTTCTACTTTAATCTTTCATTCTCTTTCCAGACTTCCCGTTCTTTCTAACTTCCTCCTTGTTTTCCCTGGTTTATTACTTAGTATTTTTTGACCTCCTTATTCTTATAATTTCATGATTTCCCCCTAACCAACCTAGCTGGTTAACCCAAACTACTAAATGTCAGAATTTTGAAGTTTTTTCATGAGTTTGTTTGCTTCCTATTATTTGATCCATATGTGTATTACCTTAGTTTATTTGTTGATATCTTGATTAGTAATGAAAATATATCTGTGTATTGATATTAAATAAACATATTACTTGATGATAAATGTGTGTTTTCTTAGTTTCTTTATTCCCTTAATTTTTGCTTTTTCCCTTTTTTATATGAATATAATTTTATCTTGTCCACTTACATATATTTTATTTATTTTTCTCTTTAAACTCTAATGGTAATTTTTTTTAAGTATCAATTTATATTTATTAGTATCGATTTTATCTCCATTCATTATTCTTATAATTCCTCATCCCGTTTCCCATAAAAAAATCTTGTTATAAACATATTGTTTTCATTTCTTATTAACAAAATATCCTCTTTCCTATTATTATTATTATTATTTATTATGAATCATAATAAATGAAAAAAAATCATATTTAAATTTTCCAAGATAATGATTTAAAAAAAAAATTCTCTTTTGTGGAATATTTAGTCCTTTTATGTTCCAGGAGAGGCATTTTATTGTTTTAAATGTCATTATTATCCTTTCCTTCTGTTTGTTGCAGTTTGCCTTCCTCACTTCCTGATTCTATCATTAGTTAGTGTATGCGTGTATGTGAATTGCTGTGTGATTTTCCCCTTTAATAAATAATACTTTAATTGCATAATTCTGTCTCTGTATCAATTCTTAAATCCGGTGGACTCTTGATATACACATGGGATATGGTCTTGCAGGATCCTTGTAGCTGACCCCTCTCGATTTGAGCTAAATAAATTTCCCCTTCATAGACTTTTGACTACATTTTGGTGGAGAAAGCAGGGGCAATTAATTGGCCTTTCCCCTGGAACAAAATTAATCTCCCTCAAGGTCTGTGCACTCTGACCACACAATCAAAATGTTCAGATCCCAGACGTACAGAGCACAGAGATTGAGATAAATTGTTGCAGGCATAGGGATAAATAGGAAGGTTTGTGAGTGTGATTCTTGTGTGGTTGGCCATAAGGGCAAAAGGCTTTCTTGTGTTGGCTGCCCCTCCTTCTCATTGTTTATTTTCTCTATCGTGGATTGGAGAGGCAGAAAAAGCAGCCCCCTTCCCACTTAGTAATCCCAAACCCCATAATCTCAAAAAGAACAGTAATAATCTCACCTTGGTTGGGCAGAGGTAGGCAAAGGCAGAAAGACCTCTCCGCTGGAGGCTGTAAAACCTGAGGCACAAAGTTGGGTTGTTGGAGGGATGAGGTGGTCTTGATCAAATCCAGCAGGGAGGAATGCTCCCAAACATAGAAAAATCAAGGGTGAGGATCTAACTGGGGGTCCAAGACCTGGTGTCTGCTAGAAACCTACCAAGGGAGGTCAACCGAGGAGGACAGCCACACTGGGGCTTCCCAGGACAAGGCTAGGAGGGGGAACTAGCTGATCCTTAGGTCTGGGTCTAGCAGCAGCTATAAGCGACACCAACTGCAGTGGTAGCCCTATACTGACTGTGATAGTGAGTGGTGAGGACTGACTCCAACCCACGAGTTTGCTAGGGGGGGCGAGGTGGTCACAGTAAAAGCTAGCAGGGGTGAGATGGTTCCAAAGAGCAGTAGGAGCTAGTGGAGCAAGGTGGTCCCAAAGAGCAGTAGGAGCTAGCAGGGGTGAGGTGGTCCTAAAGAGCAGTAGGAGCTTGTGGGGCGAGGTGGTCCCAGTAAAGACTAGCAGGGGTGAGGTGGTCCCTAAGAGCAGTAGGAGCTAGTGGGTGAGGTGGTCCCAGCACAAGCTAGCAGAGGTGAAGTGGTGCCAAAGGGATTTGAAAGGCAGAAAAAGAATGGAAGGAGCCAAGCTGTTCAAGGAGGAGCAGGTCCAGGACAGGTTGCAAAAGTGGATCCTTAAGAAGGGGCCAAACCCATGGATGTCTGGGGGGGTTCCTTACTGAGGATCCATTTACGACCCTCCTAGAGGCCTACAACCTCAAAACAGCCTAGAAGGGAATAAAAAGCATTCTCAAAGCAGAAAAAGATAGGTGGGCATCATGGGGTGTTTGGATGCTGGCCTATGATGCCGTAGAGGAGTATAAGAAATTTAAATTAGAGATAGACATTTCAAAAAGACAGATTAGTGATCTGGTCACCCAGATTAGGGAGAAGGTGATCAAGAACACCCTATTTCACCGAACAACTAACGAGGCTAATCAAAGAGCAGATAGGACAGAAGCGGAAAATTTGGCCCTAAAAACTAATATCAGGGATTTAGAAACTAGGTTAAACCAGGCGAAGCAAACTGTAGACTTCATCCTGTCACAAAAGGTAGAGGAGGCTGCGTAAACTGACCACTCCATGTGTGAGGCCCAAATTAGGGATTTAGAAGAAAAGATAAACTTGAAAAGTGCCATAGTGGCTACCGTACAACCTAATATCCTAGAGTTAGCCATGCAAACAAAAATCCTAAAAGATAGTCCATTGCTGCAAGAGGCTTGGACTCCACTTCCCTACAACCCTCAATGGAGCCTCCCCAAAGGGAATGAACCCACTGAGGGATGCACTCCTGAAATTCCATTAAATCCCATAAAAACCTGGAGCACTGTAGAAACAAAAAAGACCTCTAAGGATGGCACAATCCCCAAAACCTTGATAGAAACAGTTTACTGGACTGTGGTTGAGATCAAAACAGTAGTGGGCCAACTTGGGAAGTTAAATCCACAAATGGGCATCCAGTGGATGTCTACAGTTATACTTTCATATCCCAAGGCTAAGGGGCAGGCTCCACACAAGTGGCGAGGTTATGCATAAATCCCAGCTACTCTGGCCCATTTGAAACAGGCATCTACAATTACAATTTAGCTAACCTGGAATTGAAGATCGGGTAGCCAGAATGGTACAGATACTGTGGTCAGGGACCATCCTAAGGGCAATGTGTCAGAACAAGCTAAAGCTCGCCGATGAATCCCTGGATACCTATGTAGCCCGCAAAAAGATGCTAGGCATTCTGTCTGGAGTGACAGGATTAAATGCTGAAGGACAAAGACTCCTAAATGAACCAGACATAATTCAGGAGGTTTACCAAGGGCTAAATGAAGTGGATAAGACCTACCTAGGATCCATGTCCCTAGGACTCCACACTATAGATTGGCAAGGATTCATGCAGCACATACATAAGGCATCCCTGATATACTGGACCAGGGAGGCTCAGAAAGAGATGGCCAAGGGCATGCTGTCAGCCGCCTCCAGTAAGGGGACTTGAGCCACTGGGAGGTAGATAGGTAAGGAGGTAGACCCCATTTCCATTGTCACATACTGGAACACCGGACTCCACTCCCAAGAAACCCAGAAGGAGCCAGGAGACTTTGGGATTAACAACCCTTTCAGGAGGAGTGCCAAAGGCAACCTCTGAGGCCCCCAAGGATTAAGGATAAGATTGAGTGCAGGAAAGTCAAGTCAAGGGAGCATGTGTGCTTATAGAAGGAAAGGATCCCCCACCACAGAAGCAGTACAGGTACCCCCAAGAGTCTGAGGAAGGAATAGCAAAGACCATCAAAGGTTTATTAAAGTGGGATGTTATCCTAGCCATGAACCCCTTTGGCCTGTGCTGAAAGCCAACGGCATGACATGGAGGATGACCATAGACTTTAGAGCCCTAAATGTGGTCACTCCCCAGGGGGCCCCTGTAGTAGCCAAATACAATGAGATTCTGGCCGCCATAGCAGCTGGGACAAAATTCTATAGTGTAATAGATCTAGCTAATGCCTTCCACCCCATCCCACTCCATGAGAGCTTTCTATGAATTCACATCCGAGTTTTGTGGGAACCAAATGGCATCCAAAAGGGTCCCCCAGTGTTTCCACTCAGGCTCCAGCATTTGCCACTCCCACGTGGTCAAAATGTTGACCAAGTTGCATCTTACTTCATGCCCTATGTTTTGTCTTACGTGGATGACATACTGATCCACTTAGACTCCAAGAAAAAGACAGCTGACATCACTAGGGAAGTATTAGAGCTTATCAAGGACACTAGGTTCAGAGCAGGGAGAAAGCACAGCTAGTCCAGACTCAGGTCAAGTACCTCAGGCTGAACCTCCAAACAGATTACAGGACCCCAGACTTACAGAGGGTGGAGACTATCGGAAAACTCCCAGCCCCCACGGATATAGCTTCCTTAAGAATGCTCCTGGCACCTTTAATTTCTCAAGGGAGTTCATAGAAGCTTTTGCCATAAAAGCCAGACCTCTCTACTAGCTGTTGAAGAAAGGAGTAAATTCAAAATGGGGACCAGAGCATCAGGAGGTTCTCGCCATTTTAAAAACAGACCTGGCCAAAGTCCTAACCCTGGTGCATCCCGACATTAGCCAACCATTCTACATCCATTAGCAGTAGCTGACAGTCACGTCGGGGCTGTCCTCACCCAGTTAAGAAATAACATCCACAAAGTAGTGGCCTACTCACCAACAGAACTAAAATTCCTCTCCCCAACAGAAGTAAAATTCAGCCCATGTGAAAAAAACTGCTTAATAATAATAATAATAATAATAATAATAATAATAATAATAATAAGTTTTATTTATATTTTACGCCTCTCCCTATGGATTGAGATGGGATTACACAATAAAATGAATACAATGTACAAAATATAAACAATAAAGTAATAAAAATCAGAACAATAATAATAGATTAATAGAATAGAATAAAATTAATGAAAATAAAATAGCCAATATTGTCAGAGTCTAAAAATCTGGAATATCAGATGGATAGGCTCACTAGAAGAGCTCTGTCTTAAGTGCCTTCTTGAAGGCTTCTAGAGTAGTAATAAGATGGATCTCCTCCGGCAGGCTGTTCCACAACTTTGGAGCTGCGACTGTAAATGATTTTTGGGAAGTTGTGGTAAGTCTAGTTTTATGGTGTTCTAATAACTTCTTCCCAGATGTTCTGAGAGTGCTGGGCGGATTATGTGGGGAGAGGTGTTCCTTCAAGTAACTCAGGCCCAAGCCATGTAGGGCTTTAAAGGTAATAACCAACACTTTGTACTACAGTGAAGAGATTTTAATATAGGTGTTATGTGGTCTGATCTAGATGTTCCAGTGACCAATCTGGCTGCCGCATTTTGAACCAATTGGAGCTTCCGAACGTGGTACAGAGGTAGTCCCATGTAGAGCGCATTACAGAAATCCAAATGAGAGAATACCAAGGCAAGTACTACTGCTTCAAGGTCCTTTCGGTCCAGGTAGGGACGCAGATATCAAGCACTCCTGGCCATCGCATCCACTTGAGATGACAACTATAAAAATGAATCCAGGAGTACTTCCAAACTGCATACTTTGTCCTTTAGGAGAAGTGTGATTCCATCCAGGACTAGGTGGCAAAACTCCTTTCCTGGACTTGGGGTACCTATCGCGAGTACCTCTGTTTTCTCTGGATTCAGCTTGAGTTTGGTTTCCCATTACCAATTCAAGACAGGCAACAAGAGGAGTAATACCATCCTTAGTCACTGCAGCACACGGAGACATAGAGAAGCAAAGTTGGGTGTCATCAGCATACTGATAACATCACACCCCATGTCTGCAGAAGATCTCTCCCCGTGGCTTTATGTAAATGTTAAACAGCATGGGGGATAAAATGGCACCCTGAGGGATGCCAGATGTCAGCTCTCTTTTTGAAGATCTGCTATCCCCCAGCATCACTATTTGGAATCTGCCCAAGAGGTAGGACCGGAACCATTGAAGAGCAGTGCCCCCAATACCTAACTCCCTCAGGCGTCTCAGAAGAATACCATGGCCTATGGTACTGAATGCCACTGAGATGTCCAAGAGCACCAACAGGGCCACACTTCCCCTGTCTATGCCCAGATGGAGATAATCGACTAAGGCGATCATGGCAGTCTCAACTTCATATTCCGCCCTGAAGCCAGTTTGAAATGGGTCCAGATAATCAGCTTCTTCCAAGACAACTTGGAATTGGAGGACAACTGCCCTTTTGATCACCTTACCCAAGAATGGTAGAAGGGAGACTGGCCCATAATTATTTTTCAGCAGGTGATCAAGGGAGGGTTTTTTCAAGAGCGGTTTAACTACCGCTAGTTTCAAATTAGATGGAAATTTCCATTCCCTGAGGAATGCATTAATGATGAGCTGCAATAATGATCTTACTGCATCTCCTCCCTGAACTGTCAGCCATGATGGGCAAGGATCAAGAGGGCATGTTGTCCTCCTTACACTTCCAAGAAACTTGTCCACTTCATCAGTATTAACAAACTCAAAATGATCCAGTGTAACACAGTCCACAGAGTCTCTGGACATCTCTCTTATTGGTTCTGTTATAATACCTGCATCCAGATCAGCCCTTATCTGAGAGATTTTATCTACAAAAAAGTCATTAAAAGCGTCACAGTAGGCTTTAGTTGGTTCCAATAATGGGTTCAGAGTGGGAGGTAATTGAGTTAATTCTTTAACCACCCTGAACACTTCTGCTGGATAAGACTTTGCAGATGCAATACGTGCAGCATAGAAAGAAGTCTTTGCTGCATCTATTGCAACTCAATAGGAACATGATCCTATGATGTGTCTTATCAGATAAACATTGATGTTTCCGCCAGTGGCACCCTAGTCATTGTACAGCCTACTTCATTTGGCAAAGATCTTCCGTGTACCAGGTTTTTTATTTGAAGCAGGTTGAAAAGGATGCTCAGGAACAATAATGTTTGTAGCCCTGGTAACATGGTTATTCCAAGTATTAACCAAGGCTTCAGCAGAAATGCCATCGTTCCCAACCATAAAACCCTCCAAGTCTTCCTGGAACCTTTTCTGTTCCATCAACCTTCGAGGGTGGACAATTTTAATGGGTCTTCTGCCTCCAAGAGGAATATGGGTAGTAGCCTTCAGTCCCACCTTGACCAGAAAATGATCCGTCCATGACAGGGTGGAAGTCTGGATACCTCAGCCCATGGATGTTCCTGATCAATACTAAAGACCACATCGAGTGAATTACCAGCACAATGTGTTGGACCCAAGACTAATTAGGAAGTCATGAACTCCCGAGCTGCACCTTTTAGATCTATTGAGCCAGACTCAAAGGGAATGTTGAGGTCCCGTAAAACTAGAAGTTTGGGAGACTCCAACACCAGCTTCGAGACCAGTTGTGTCAGCTCAGCCAGGGACTCTGTTAAGCAACGGGGTGGATGGTAAATGAACAAAATCTCCAGACTGTCCCTAGCCTTCAGGGTCAGGTAGATACATTCAATATGATTCGTTTTCTGGATATGTCTCCTGGTCAAAGTGATGGTGTTTTTATGGACCAAGAAAACTCCCCCCCTTGCCCACTTTCCCTAATCTGCTCCTGGACAGTATATCCAGCTGGGAGGGCCTTAACCTAGGTCACGCTGCTGTCCTCTCCCAGCCAGGTTTCTGTGAAACAAGCCAGGTCAGCACCTTCTTCTTCTAACAAATTGTGGATTATGTGGGATTTGTTCTTCACTGACCTGGCATTGCAGAGGAGCAAGGTAAGGGTCTGTGGTATAGTTGGGACAACCCTCAGTTCTTTTGGGATAACAGGGCAAGAGGAAGATGGGATAGATTTCAAATATCGATCTCATCTTCCCTTGTATTTCATCCCCAACCTGTTAATGCTGTATATCCCCTTGTCCCACATTACTCCAAAAGACTAACTACAGGCGGCATCTAGATCAATGATCTCCCTCCCAGACTGACTGACTATAAACAGGTATCAAACAATAAATAATAAATAAAGAGTTAAATAAATAAGATAAAATAATTAAGAGGTGTTGATAACTATTAATAGGCTATTAATGTCCACACAAACACCTCCCCTTCTCCCCTCTCCGCACATGTGATAACAAATACAGTTGTTATGACAACCACCATCTGAGGGTCAACTGAAGCCCAGCTTTTAGAAGGTGCTGTTTCCACTGACAGTCTCTGTTTAGCCTTGATATGGACTCTCAAATGCTGGGAATTCATTATAGGAGGCGTGCGAGTCGTCATGCAAACCCCACACACATAACTGATGCTTATACTGTCCTGCAAAGTTCAGGATGACCAAGAACATAGTGCCAGGATAGCCAAACGGACTTTAGAGTTGCTGAAACATGAAATAGAGTGTCATAGGCAAGCTAGCAAACCCACTGCCCCCATGGGCTCATGGTTATTGGATCAGTGCATGAGTGCCCACTCCCAGCTATCCCCCACCATGACTGGTGGGTACAGGCAGGGAAACCACTGCTGAGGCCCTTTTCATGTGTTGATTTTGTGATGGTTCATTGACCTGCTCCAAGGGAACCCACTTAATGGGATTTGGAGCAATTAGAGTCAACGATGGCCACACACTGCAAGGAACAGTCAGGCCCCACTCTAGCCAGGCTGCTGAGGTAGAAGCCCTCCAAGCTGTCCTCGACTTCGAGGACCCCCACACCCCATTAGCAATCTACACCAACTCCCGTGGACCATAAATGCGGCTGTAGACTGGCTCCCCATATGGATGTCCCAGGAGTGGAAAACTAACGATGATAATCCTGTTACACACTTAGACAAATGGTAGATCACCGCTAGTTTGATCCAGAAAAGGACAGCCCCCACCTCAGTTACATATGTCAAAGGCCACCAAAGGGGAACTGGGGAAGAGGCTCAATGGAACAACAAAATGGATACCCTAGCTAAAGAGGCCACAGCGGCCCTGATGGCTCCCATTAATGTAAAACCAAAGGAGCCACTATTGCCAGATACCTTAGACCAGGGGTAGACAACCTTTTTGAGCCAGGGGCCGGGTTGCTGTCCCTCAGACAATTGGGGGGCTGAAGCACCATAAATAAATATATTTTTAAAAAATTAAAAAAATTAAAAATATGCATGCACACTCTCTCAGCCCCAGAAAAGCCATGGCAAAACCCCTGTGGAGATTTTGCCAAGAAAACCCCAAGAACAAGTAATAACAACAATAATCAATATCATCATGATGGGGGGCAGCAGCAGCAGCGGTGGTGGCTGGACTGGCTTGGGGCCAGTCCAAAGGCCTCGGGGGGCCTTAGTTTGCCTACCCCTGCCTTAGACCTAGCACAGCTCCAGAAGGGAGACCATGAGATCAACGTGCTAGTAGAAGCAGGAAAGGACCCCACTGGGAAGTTCAGCATTTCCCAAAGGGAGGGAGTATGGTGGGTGGTGGACGAAATAGGCACCCATCTCTGGATTGTACCTACTGAGGTTAGGGGAGACCTCATTCAGTTTGTCCACAACATAGGACATAGAGGAAAACCCGCTACCTTTGAGAGGGTGAGGGAGACAGGATGGTGGCCCAGCATGAAAGAAGATGTAGACCAGTGGGTGGACAAGTGTCTCTCCTGCGCCATGGTGAACATGGATTTCAGAGGCCCTAAGGCTCCCATCTGCCATCAGTACATTGAGGGCCCATGGTCCCGACTCCAGATCAATTTCATAGCCCCCCTGCCCATCACTCCCTGACATAACAAATACTACCTAACCATTATTGATCCATTTAGCAAGTGGATCAAAGTCTTTTCCACCCATGACAACATGGCAGCCACTACTGCAAAGGTGTTGTTCAACCAAGTATTCAGTCAGTGGGGAATGCCACAGTCTTTCACCATAGACCAAGACTCAGGGAGCCATTTCTCAGGAGAAGTCATGGAAGCATTGTGTAGAGCCCTAGGAATCAGACAATGATTCCACATGGCTTGCCACCCCAGAGCTCGGGACACATAGAGCATACCAACTGAACCCTAAAGGAGGCCATGAGGAAAGTAGTCAGGGCCTCTGGCAAGGATTGGGATGCAAAGCTCCCCATAATTCTAATGGCTCTTAGGGGAACCACAGCTTGTCATGGCTTTATGCCCCACCAGGTGATGACCAGGCACAAAATGATCATGCCCGAAGCATTCTGGATAAACACCACCATCTCCCCAGACCTTGAACCAGTAATTCTAAACCACAAGTGGATCAAGACTATTATTCAGAATGTCTCTCAGATCCATAGGCTAGTGGCTGGGAAACTGGAACAAAAAATGCACTCTACTGGAAGTTAGAGTGGGTGTGGAACCCCCAACAATGGGACCCAGGCCAGCAAGCATGTATAGGAATTTCTTTAAACATAGGCATAACCTAGCTGCCAAGAGGTTGGGATCCATAGAGATTACCGAGCGAGTATCCCCCGCAGTCTACCAAGTACATATACCTAGCCAGCAAGGGACGAGAATAAAATACTTCCACTCATCCCAATTGAAGGAATGGAAGGGAGGACTGGTCCCTATGAACCCATTCAAGATTGGCTTGAACTACCTATCGTAAACTTGGCAGAGACAATCATGTTCAATGATGGAGGGTAGCTCATAACTGACATTGGCATCTGCCTCTCTGTCTCCTTAACAGGGACACAAGATGGCAATGCATATCTGGGCCATTTTGATCCTGATATGGCAACACACAGGTACCTCCCTACCCATCTATCCCATGCAATTTGATATCACGAGTATTCAACATTGAGGCAGAGTGCCACTGGGCAACCCCTTACCCATGAATTTATCAGGTGTTAGATGCCATGGGTGAAGCTCATGCCTGGTATGACAGGCGGCTCCTCCAGGTGTGTATCACTGAAAGCCAGAGCATCAAATCCGAGGTCATTATGTTCAGGCCCCAGGAACACACATGGGCAGAAGCAGATGCTGACAACATCCAACTCTTGATGGAGGTTTGGCATAGACACTGATTTGACCTTCTGATGAGCAAGACCCCCACTTCCTTGTATACCACCCTAACCCTAGACTCACAGTGTCATCCTACATGGACTTGGAAAACGAGGCTCTTCCGGTGCCAGAATCTTACACAAACTCCCACTAACTGAAGTATAGATTGCCACGGCATGAAATGCCCACATATTCCTAGATTCACCCCAGCAATTTTACAAGAACCCCCCTGTATGTTGGCAATCTGGTCATCGAGAGAGATATATCTGTCTACGCATGCACCAAGACACAGCCTATAGTCACCACCCTAGCTCTAAATTTGACAGCAGTCAATGTAGCACACACCATTCCCATCTGTAGCCCATATTTAAAGGCCACATGGGTGCAGTGGGAAGAATTAGAATGGAGATGGCAGGCAGTGGCACATCCACTCTTCAGAGTCAAGAGAGATGCTGTGGGCACTATTTTAGGAGGCCTGGAAGTGGGAGAAGGTGTACTGAATGCCACAGACATAGAGGTTTTGGCTAATAAACTAGGGTTGGTGAGCGCTCGGACTAAAGATGTAGGAATATCCATAGCCTCTGGTTTGACCAATGTGGCCCAAGGCATAGACATAACAGGACACATCCTGCCATAGAAAGAGAAATAATTGTAGACCTCAGAAGCTCTCTCCAGAGAGGCATATACAATTTATCCATCGCCATCCAGTGCAAACAGATAGAGTAGCCTCACGCCTCTCTTACACCTGGAAGTCATGGGCTTACTTAAAATCAGATACCCAGACTCTATTCAATATCCTATGGATCTAATGAAGGTGATAGGGGCACAATGGGAAGCCATGGTCCTTAAGATAAGTGTCTACCATGAAAGAGTGTGAAGCCCCCAGATTATCCATCCTGCCTCACACATGGGGCTTCCCCTAGCAGAGAGCAACACTACCATGCTACCCAAAAATACACTACATTGGACCAATGGTACCCACCTATACAACTTGTCAGGATGTGTTAAAACCCAACAATGGATGCATTGTTATGGCGGCCTAGAAAGAGCCCCCACACAAGACATCCAGGAGCATGTTATAGTTCCTGTCAGACACTCACTGATGGTTCAAATAACCCACAACTGTTTTTGTCTTCACACTCCATGTAGCAAACTCATTCTCATGCCTTTTGAGTGTGTTTTAGACATAGACTAATTCAAAGGGAACCCCTGCTTTTGCCAAGTCCACATAAAGGACTGCCTTAATAAAGATTTCTATTTACACGAGATAGTCAGAGAATACATTAATAAAAACTGATGCTAACATGACCCTGCAACTTCACTGGCCTGTCCCATATACCTTGGCCTCCATTCCTGCACCACAGAGACTGTCTGGACCACCTATCATGTCTGCCACTGGACCACTCATCATAGCTGTCACTACCATGAGTTGCTTGTTTCTCAGGTCACAATGATATGCCAATGATGGTCACATGCTGGGTGCCTCATTCAGACCTCAGAACACATGACCTGAGAAGGTGGCCAATGTGCTTGATGGCTCAGTGGGACACCTGTGCATTCAGTGACCATGGTGTAGGAATGGAGGCTCTGGATCTTCCTGGAAGATTCAAAGCAACTGTTTTAACCTTATTATGTTCTGGTGCCAGGCATGCCAGACATCATCTGCACCATGGGGTTGGGCCATAAATTGTTGGAACAGGATGATGCCAGAATGAGGAGGGAGGCTTTTGGCCATGCAGACCAGGCCTGAGAGCTGAGTCCTATAAAGACTGAGTTAAGATATGCATGCACTTTGTAGGACAGGAGGCATTATATAAGTGTAATTCCAAGGACAAGGGCCAGAATGCCTCATCTGGAAGCCATGTCAACCCCTTTGTTCAATGAAAAGTTCACTACAAAAGGCACTAGCAAGAGAATGTTAATGAATATTGCTTTGAGACTTGAAACTTGCAATCAAATTATGTAGCAAGCAACCTACCCAACTTAAATCTGGCAGATGCAAAGAGAATGAAGCAAATGAACTAGGGAATTGTGTTTATATCACCTATAAAGCAGTGATTACCTATGTTCATAGAGCACCCAGAGTGTTATATTCATACCATATGTTGCTTCCTATGTTCTTCTGCTGGAGAAAAACATTTTGAATAGTAAAACCTTGGAGAAAATTTGAAATGCAGCCTAAGCCAGTTGTTTTTCTGCCCTGAGCTCAGAGTGGAGAAAATACTTATGCTCACTCAAAGCTCAGATGCTTTTGATTGTATGCACATATAGGAATTTTCTTCCAGAGGACTGGTTATATTTTATGGACACAGAATTATTTTTAAAATTAAAAATGTTGATAACACAGAGAGAGAGTAATTAGAAGCTTCTCAAACAATCAGAAACCATTGAAATGTCACCTCCTGCACAAAAGTGAGATGGGTGGTGTTTTTTCCTTAAAAATTCCTTCTATTGGTGCAATAATTCTCTGCATAAAACCATGCTCTTTTCTCTTTGTAAAGGTATATCATGCATATACATACACATAGCAAACACAAAAGGACTATTATAGATCAACAATAACAGTAAATCCATTCAATTGTTCTCATGCTTAAAAATCTGTGCAGCAATGCAGTAAACTGTGGTACCTTAACTACATCATTCACACTTTTTTTTGAGTTCATATAATTCACAGAATGCACAGAATGCACAGAAAATAACAATTTTCTATTCAGAAAACAGAATTCTATGTTCAGAAAATAATTTAAAATTGCAGTTTCCTGCATGAAACAACCATGTGTGAATTTTGCACAGAATAAATTCTAAAAAATGAAAATTCTTGTCAGTCCAGTATTCTTTTCAGCAACATTTCTCAACACTAAATAGCTTCACTTGTTATTCTACTGTTTTTCAACAAATATTTTCAAATCTTCTTTCCTTCCCTACATTGGGAAGTGACCCAAATAATGCCTTGCAGTGAAATCCTCAAGTTTTCTCAAGGTAGCATTGAGTAATTTCAGCAATTTTCAAGATAGCAGAGAGAAAACTAGGGATGGAAAGACTATACAAAAATATTTGCAAAATAGTAAAACAAATAAGCATGGGTTTTGAGTGTTGAGAATTTCTGAGAAGAATCTTCAACTGATTAGAATCATCACCATTTTGGAACTATTCTGCATAAAATTCACATGTGGTTGTTTTATGCAGAAAACAGAATTTCTTACACAGGAAAATAATATTTCTATGCAGAAATATTAATTCTTGGATGGAAAATGTTTCCTGCATTGAAAAACCGCTGCAACTGGGAATTTCTTTAGTGTAAAATTTGCATACAGCTGATTTACATAGAAAACTAAATTTTCTTTGCAAAAAACAGCATTTTTTTAAATGAATTAATATTTATTCATTGAAATATTATTTTCCATGCAGCAAATTGTGTTTTGTGTGCAGAAAATGCTGTTCCTCATACAAAACAGCCACATGTGAATTTTGTGCAGAATAACTCCCAACTTGCAACTAGCCTTCAAAAACTATGTGGTTTTAGAAGACTTTTTTCACAGTGGGAAGAAAATTGCTGAAATTACTCAATACTACCTTTGAAAAGAAACAGTAAGGAATTACATCTCCAGGGGCAACTTGGCAGATGGCTAAACTCAGTAGTGCCTGGTCTTGATCTTATTTTGTGTCATGATCGCCAAGTCAAGCCCTCCCTCCACTCAATCCAGCATCATCTGGGGGAGAGATACAAGCCCATCTCCATCCGGCCTAGTCTAAGAAGAAAAGCCCTCTCCATCCAACATCATCTAGAAGAGAGATACAAGCCCATTTCCATTGGGTCTAGTCTAAGAAGAAGAACCCTTACTTTTTAAGGAGCGGGTGGTTTTGAGATTTTAGGTTCTGTTTACATTGTATTAACATATCTGTATGGAAATGTTAATGTTGTAAGCTGCCCTAATTGCTCTGCAGAGGGGCAGGATATAAATAAAATAAAATAAAATAATAAAATAAAAATCACAGGCCATGGCATTTTTGTTGTGGTGTTCCTTCATGATGCAAACCTTTCCAAACCTCTGCTTCACACTTTTACTTTTTGCTTCACCATCTCCTGGCCCCAAAAACACTGCAGCCAGAACAAACAAATCAAACATGATGATTTGCATACACCATGTATGGAGAATGGTCAGGTGAAAGACTTTAATAGCTTTCCCTTTGCCTGGCACTCTGCATGTTTTCAAAAATGCAGGAGGGAGAGCTTTGTCATCAATATAATAACCAGTACCGTCTACTTACATTTTTAGTCAGTCTTTTGAACTGGGGTCTAGTAAGCTATCGATTAGAACTGTGGACCTCTTAAAAAGCTGAGAAGAAAAACATAATGTAACACCATCAAAAACAAGATTGTCTCAAGAGGCTGATAGGCAGAGATGCAGCTTCCCAACTCACCGGGTTGGCCTAATTACAGGAGAGGAAGCTGGCAGCGCCGCAGCAATTCCCCGGCCCAATTGGAAGGCCAGCCAGCTCCCAGAGTGCACTGGGGCAGCTCTTGTTGAGCAAGATGGGCAGGGGCAGGACATTAGAACAGGGACTACAAGTCCCAGCAGTCTGTGTGGCCGGAAGTCCTGCCACATCTGGCTAGTCAGCCTCCCTGATTGGCGGGGAGGCCAAGGAAAGATGGGACTTCTGCCTGGCACTGTCCCCCATTGGTCAGTGGGCTTATTTAAGGCCATGTGGCTGAGGTAGTCAGTGCCATTGCTAGCCGAGCTCAAGTAGACAGGAGCTCTGGCCGAGAGCTCTTGACATGGGCAAGGCACGCCCTGTGCTGCTCATAAGCCTGGAGGGCACTGAGGAGATGTTCGGGGCGGGACCACCTAGCCCCCTCAGGGCTGGCACACCCAGCAAGCTGAGTAAAATCCCTCCCCCAGCATTTCAGTGCCTTGCTCCCTCCCCAGCCCCCCTAGGATGGTGAGGCACATCCCCTCCTTGAATCAATTGACTCTAAGGTGGCTGGGGGGGGGCACACACAGGCTCAGTCTCTTCAGTAACCCCCAGTGTTGCAGGGGGGCTGGTGTCTCATTGTCAGGCTGAGGGCCCCCTTGCCCCTTCCCCTCTGGGTGACAAGCACACCACTTCAGCCTGGGAGCCAGTTCAACAGCACCATGGTCCCCAGGAAGGTGAAATGGGGGAAACACAAAAACTGCCCTCCACCAGGGGCAGGCTAGTCATTCTAGGCGGTCCTGGGAGGTCTTGGCCCCTAAGTGCAGGCAGAGGCAGGCCACAC
>CM034701.1:189555495-189590964 GCA_020142125.1 Phrynosoma platyrhinos | reverse complement strand
TTTTTTCCAAATTCCCTGGATTGTCCTTTCTCCCCCTGGCCAATAAAAGAGAATGATTTGCCTTTCCTAGCAATGTTCAAGGGCAGAAATTCACCCTTCAGATAGGTGGGACTATTGAGACAAGCCACTGTTTTTTAAAAGCAGAAGTAAACTTCCAATCATTTCTTTTTTGCTCTTGTTTGATATTTTTGGCAGACCTACTGTAGAGACTCAGGGACAGAAAATTGGCTCCTGGGCCAGTGATATATTCACCAAATTGGCCTGTGCTACATTAAGAGTCAGCTTGATGTAGTGGTTTAACATTTGGACTATGACTGGAGACCAGGGACTGAATCCCCTCTCAGCTATGGAAACCAGCAAAGTGACCTTGAGCAAGTCATACAAAGGAAGACAACGCCTCCTCTGAACAAATCTTGCCATGGAATCCCTGTAATGGGTTCACCTTAGGGTCACCATAAGTCAGAAAAGACTTGAAGGTATACACAACAACAGCAAAGATTCACCAGCATGTCTGCCTTCTATTTTACCCATGAAACTAGGTGCTTCACAGACACAAAATGTTTACCATTTTACCTAGCTATGTGTTTAGAGGTGTAAGTTAAGGGGCATGCTGTGTTTTCTCTTTTTCTATTAAGTCTGCCTTTGACTTACATTATACCAAGCTTTACAGTAGACTAATCAAATATTCTTAACATTGGATCTAGGGGCTTTTGGAAACCCCTCCCTTGCCCATATTCCCTTTATCTCTTCTTGGAAGACTTTCAGCACCACAAATAAACGTTATTTGATTTCTTCTCTTACCATAGATCTTTATTTCATGGTGTATTGTGCCAGACATAAGCCCAGTAAGTGCCATCTCAATTTTATGATACAAAGGAGAAGGGGGAGGGAAAAGTGCTTGTAATGATGGGCCTAATGATAACACCTCATGAGAAAAGTTTATGTGCCAACAATAAAACAACTGTTTGTTTTTAATCTTTTACTGCTCTCCTGGGTTTCATTGGCATGGTTATTGCAAAAGAACCACACATCACTCTGCCATGGAAAGTTAAAATCTTTTACCCTTATTTTGTGTTTTTATATAGTGTTTCATTTTAAAGCATTTTATAAGTTGGACATTTCTTTCATATGATTGTTTTACAAGATACAACAATGCTGAATAGATCTTTGAGAGTTGTGTATGTGTCCTCCTAATACCAAACTCAGGTGGCTTATAGAAATGCATCTAAAATTGGAGTGGGGGAGATTAAAGGGGAATTTGTTTGCTTTAGACCAACCCACATTTGTTTTAAACAAGCATACATAAATTTCTAGCACAAAGTCACAATAAAGATGGAGTTGGTTCAGTAGGCATGGATGCTTTGTGACCTGTATAAAATAAAATAGAAATGGAAAATTGAGTGAAAAATGTTTTGCATGAATGTCATTCATTTTACAATACCTAACAGAGGGGATATGGCTGACTAGCAGGACTCATGAACCTTGAAAAGAAGGTGTGGATGTGTGGGCATGGGTGTGCATGTGAGTGTAGGAATTAAGAAGTGACAGGAGGCTTGATGGGATAAAAGAACAAAGAGCATCAGATCTTATGTACAGTGACACCCCTGGTGATATGCAAGCATAATGGGTGGCTCCAATGTTAGTGGATTGATGAATCTAGTGCAAGCATTAATATGAACTTTAAAGTGACATCCAAGGTGAAGAATCCCACCTCAAAAGAGTAGCTCCAGTAAAGTTCTGTCAATAAATCAGAGTGGATTCACTACCCCGCTGACATGAAAGTCACCAGCCACCAATTGTCATGTGTGTCTGCTTTTTAAAATAAACCATGTTGTTTATGTGACAACCCCCATTCCCTTTTTCCATAACAGGCAATACAACACCATCTGTTGGAATGCCCTCTGTTTAGATCTCTGGTTTGCTGCTACCTGGAAGTGGGAGTGGGAGTGGGGGAGACACAATCATTATTGTGCAAAGGAAGTTTCAACTTAGCAATTATTTACCAAATGGAGCAATTGATCAAAATTACCTAATGCTGCTTAAACTTTAGATAAATTATACCATTTTATTTGAAAATTTGCTGATGATGACCTTTCCTAAATGTCGACAAATAAAACACCAGTATAGAGCAGAAGGAAGACTATAGATATAAATCAGGGTGAGAATGGAGGAATGAAATGAAAGCAAATTGTTTAAAATGTATTTTTAAAACCATTTGTGACTATGGTTAATGTCAAGACCATGGTCTGTAAAAATGACATGGATGTGACTAGGAACTGGAGCAATAGTAACAGGGTTACTACAGTTCAAGTGGCAGGAGCACGAGTCAGTATTTGGAAAGCTGTGCATCATGGGAAGCCTGATGCAACAGTTCTGATGCAACAGGCACTGGGATGAAACCAGTCAGGTTTCATTAGTGCTTGGCTGTCACATGTTCGCTAAGAGGACCACCTATATATGGGAGAGAGTCAGAATATCTGTTGTTGATTAGTTGTGGTTGGTGAAGCACTTTGTTACTCTGTATAGCTGTGAGCATTCAAGATGGACATCTAGTACTCTGCATATCTTTGTAAATATTTGCAAGAAAGATTAAAGCCCTCTCTGAGAGAAGCCTCACTGTGAAGCTATTCTTCTCTCCAAATTGAAAGCAGCAGCTGCATGTGGGAGGTTTTTTCCTGTGCCGTCTGGAGCAGACTCTTCACAGAAGACTAGCTTCTGGGCGTTCCTGCCTATGTGCATCTACTCTGCATGTGTGTATGCTAGACCCACACTCTCTGCATACCCCAAAAGTTAAAGCAATTTGTGATCTGCTGTGGACTCCAGTGGAAAGTACATTGTGGAGACATGTAGGAGCCATTGTATGGCTATACATTCTGGTGTGTTTACCACTGCATTTGATTCTGCAAGCTGATTAGAAATGTTTGGTTATTTATATTTTGCACAGTTACTTAAAAATTTATTGATTAGTCAGTCAACCATCTTAAAACAGTTAACATCAAACATTTTAAAATACAGAGAGTAATGTGAATGAAATACAATGGTATAAGACAAATTAGATAAAATATAAATTAATAGTAATATAGTTATCTTATAATAAGTTGGAAGATGATAAAATACAAAAATAACAGATGTTTAAGTAAATGCATCACTTCTATATGCAACCCCAATGTGTTTTAAAAAATATGTTCTCAGATGAACAGTCCTGCCTATGAATTTAGCAGTTCTCTCTATATATTTATGCCTTAAAGGAAATAAAATAGCTGTTTGTTACGGTCTCAGTATGTAGTTCTATCAATCATTGTTTGTAGGTACTGGGCCCTTACTGTGGCATATAACTGAAAGTTAAAAAGGACATGCTCAATATCTTCTATTTCAGATGCTCCACAGACACATGTTCTCTCAATGTATGAAACTTGGTGGAATTGTCCATATTTGGTTGTGGAATCTAACTGCTCAAATCTCACTCTGATTATAACTGTCCTGTGGCATTGACTCAAGCCCATTATCTGATATTTTTCTTTTTGGAAGATAATTTATTTTTGGCCAGCCATTTCAGTGACCTGATACTTGCAAGTGTCTCAATATCATTTTTGGTATTCACATTCATGACTCTTTGTTTAAATATGGTTGGTGTCCAACTGAAGATAGATATGTGTTGAAAAGTCAAGATGTGAGATAATTTAGAGAAGCTGGCTAATCCATGAAATGTGTTGAAGTATGCCCATTTGTTCTTCCAGGCACATTTTTGGAAATTTGTCAGATTCCACTGAAAGAATCTTCCACCGATACTTGAAGGCTTTAATTACTGTTAGAGTTGTGCTAACCAACATATGTCAATAAATATAGAAAACAAAATGGCCAACAAATTGGAAACAACCAATATACATCCAAATAATAAAAAAAGGTCACACAAAAGACTGCAATTATAGGTCCATAACACTAATCTCCCAAACAAGCAAAATCATGCTCAAAATTCTGTAACATAGACTCCAACCATACATGGAGAGAGAAATCCCAAAAGTCTAAGTGAGGCTCAGGAAAGGAAGAAGTACTTGGCACCACATTGCAAACATACAGTGGCTAATAGAGTGCATGAGGGAATTCGAAAAGAAAATCAGCATGTGCTTTATATACCATAGCAAAGCCTCTGGTTGCATAGATCATGAAAGATTTTAGAGCACCCTTAAAGACATGGCCAACACATCTGATAGTCCTGATGAAGAATCTGTACTCAGGACAAGAGGCTACTGTCAGAACAACACACAGAGAAACAAAATGGTTCCCAATTGGCAAAGGAGTCAGAGAAGGCTGCATCTTATCACACTACTTGTTCTACTTATATGCAGAACATATTGCAAGGAAAGCAGGCTTGGACACAGAAGAAAGAATGAAAATAGGAGGAAGGACTATCAACAATATAAGATATGCATAATACTAGCAGAAAACCTCACAGATCTGGAACATCCACTAAGAAAGATCAAGGAAGAAAGTGCGAAGGCAGGCTTATTGTTGAACATAAAGAAAAAATAATGACTACCAAGAATCTACACAAATTCAACCTAGATAATGAGGAAATAGAAATAGTAAAAGAATTCTCATGCCTGGGGTCAACCATTGATAGGAATGGGGACTGCAGCCAGGAAATCAGAAGAAGATTAATAAAGAGGGAGAGTGGCTATGAAAGAACTAGAAAAGATCCTAAAATGCAAAAATATACAACTCAGCACAAACATTAGAATCATACAAGCCATTGCATTTCCTATTACAATGTATGGATGTGACAGCTGGACATTTGAGAAAGAAGATAGAAAGAAAATCAACTCATTCGACATGTGGTGCTGGTGAAGAGTGCTGAGGATTCCATGGGCAACCAAAAAGACAAACAAATGGGTTCTAAAGCAGATCATGCCAGAAATCTCCATAGAAGTCAAGATGACAAAACTAAGGCTGTTGTACTTCAGACACATCATGAGAATGCAGGACTAATTGGAAAAAAGCCCAATAATGCTAGGAAAGGTGGAGAGAAGCAGAAAGAGAGGAGGGCCACATGCTAGATGGATGGACTCTATTAAAGAGGTCATGGGTATGAATTTACAGTAACTAAGCAGGGCAGTGGAAGACAAGGGTTCTTGGAGATATCTTACCTACAGGGTCTCTGTGGGTTGAAATTGACTTGAAGGTAGTTAATAACAAGAAAATTCCAAGTCCACGACTCTAACCACTGCACCAATTTGGCTTCTGATATCATTTCCTTTTTCTAACTTTACAACTAGATGAATTCTTTAAACTAGATGATTTCATGGCTTAGGGGCAAAGTTGTCATCAATTATTCCCTAGATGAATTTTGAGAAGAATCTGGAGAGTCATGCTCATATGAAATATCTGTAGGGAAGATCAGAGAAGTGTGATGAATTTATGGGGAAAATTATCCGGAGCACTGGGTTAGACATAGGATGATGCCTTACAGTGTGCATTTGTCCATCCAGTCCAGATTGTCTGTTATGACTAGTAGCAAGTTTCTGGTATCTTTCATGCTGGCTGCTACATAATCCTAATATATGCCAAGCAATATGATTGGGAAACTGGTACATTAAAGGATTTAAAAAAGAAAATTAAAGATTAAAAGTAAATTCAAAACACCAAATGAGTTTCATTTCAAATTTGAGAAAACTCTTTTAAAAAAATTAATTACAATAAACTAGACCCTCTATTGAACTCAGGCCATTGTAAAACAAAGGCATTGATAGGATTATTCCTTATTATTTTCCAATTCTATTTCTTTAGGTAAGGAGCTGGAAGAGGAGGAGACAGATCATGTGACTGGCTGATACTGTGAATGCTGCTGGATACTTATCACACACAGAGCTAATGCCACAGCAACAATGCTGGCAGCTATTGCTGGACAATATCACAAAACTCATGAATGAAAATATGTGCTACAGTTATGGGTGGAGGACAGATCAGCTACAGCTCAACTATAACATTGCCTGATAAGGTTCAGCAACACATGTGACTATCCTGCTTTATTTTCACTTTTTAGCTTCATGTGATTAATCTCCTAAATTTCAGCACCATGAAAATGAGTGGATACACAGAAATTAAAACTCAGATTTTTAAGAAGTAAGCACTCAGTCTCCTAAGCCAGAATTAATCCACCTCCACTTCCTCTAAAGTATGTTTTTCATTCATTCTCAATATGAAAAAAAAATGTGTTTTGGGACAAATTTTTGCACACAGTAGCAGCAGCAGCAGCAACAACAATGACGACAACAGTGAAATGAAATTCTCACCTATCCTTATCTCCACTGACTTCCTTCCTTGGAAACTAAACCATGGAAAAGTGTTGGAAATGAAATAATAGTGCATTGTTCAGAAGAAGGACATGTGCAAATACAACCAGTGAGAGCAAGTCATCATTTTCTAAAGTTGAAAAAAAATGTTGTTTACGTGTTGACATTTCTTTCCTTTTAGTCTTATTATAAATTCTACAGCAGAAATCCATTTTTGGCTTTATCATTGCCACTGCCTTTCCTGAGTGCATGGTTTTTATGCACAACAGAATCAATAAAAATAAACTATACTGTTTCTTGGACTATAGTCAAAAGAAGAGTAGTTTGATTTACCAAAAACTAAATCCAGAAAATCAATTACTCTTTTGCTGCTAACATGGCTGTAATTCTTTCTGTTTAAGCAGTCAGTCAGTTATGTCCTGCTAGCTTAATTCTGCTAATCAAAGGGCAGTAAACACTAAAATAAGTTGTAGAGGAACATTATCAAACACTTGTAGAGCAACATGAAAACTATTAATTTCACTAATCTGGATTTGTTTCTTAATATGGCTGTCAAGTCTAATAATTAATTTAGCACTAGATTTTTTTAAAAATCTGTGCAGTTATGTATCTTTGAATCCCAATTTAGAGGTGACTGTAATATTGATGTGAATGATTAAGAAGATATGAACACTCATTTATAAGGCATATGAATGTTTCTTGATTTAGTTTTGGTTCATAGGGGAAAGGTTGATGTTCTGATTTCATTAACTAGAAAAATACAGTAAACATCAGCCATGTGACTGTGTTCTGTAAAGGATGGATATTAGAGTTTCTTGCTGAGATGAACTAAGGAATTTAAAGGCATGTAGGAACATGTGTTTCTGCAGCTACAGATTAATAAATCACAAGACTTGGAATAGTTACTTTTTGGATGACAACTGGACATGGGATACTGGGGGTTGTAGTCCAAAACAGTAACTTTTTTCAAGCTCTAAAAAATTCCAACATGTTCACATTACTACTACATTTCAGTTATAAAATCTTCTTGTTGTGTGCCTTCAAATCATTTCCCACCTATGGCAATCCAGAAGTTAATCTATTACAGTGTTTTTTTGGCAAGACTTTTTCAGTGAGAGTTTGCTTTTGCCTTCCTCTGATGCTGAGACAGTGTGATTTGCTCAAGGTTATCCAGTGGGTTTCCATGGTCAGGTGGGGATTCAAACCCTTGTCTCCAGAGCTGCAATCCAACACTCAAACCACTATACAACACTGGCTTTCACAAAGCCTTAGGTGAGGTGAATATTGAAGGAATTTCAATGGAGTTCCTGTGAGAAGAAATACATTTGTAGGCTCATTCATCACAATTTATTGGCATCACAAGAAGTACAAGTTTCTCTGTGTGGTGTGTGTGTGTAGATGTATCTTTTTAAATCATATATTTTCCTTAAAGAATTGTCCTGGAAGCAAACAGCTGCAATATTTTTCCCTTACCAAAAGTGGAGGTGATTCTTCTTTCTTCTATGGAGGTGGCATGAAAGGAATTATTTCGGATGAGGGGGAAGATGTTTCTTTTTCAGATGGTTTAAATTAAATCTAGCTGGGTGTAGATCAAATTGTAAATAGGGAGACTCGTATATCAGTCATTGTAGGGAATACGCCACTAGTATTAGACATTTTTTAGAGAATGATCTGAGTATTTCCTCTTCATAAGAGCACATAATCAGCTAACCAGAGCCTCAGCTATACCCTCATGGTTGTGAAACTGTGTGTTTGTTGGGGAGGGGGCAGATGTGCAGATGTGAGTGGGAACACAATGACTACATTTTCACCCAAAAATAAGAATTCTGTCCTATACTGAAATGTTTCTTTAGTCCCCAAATTTCTAGCATTGCAATAACATAAAGCTTTTAGTTGACATTCAGAAATGCAGTTTACACATCCAAATAAAATGTGCAGGCAAAGTTACCAAGGAAATGCTAACATAGCAAATAGAAGGACTCTAGGTGTGAACAAGTTTCAGTTTCGCACCCTTTGCAAGGCTAGAAATTTGGGGACTGAAGAAAAAAAATCCATTTTGTGAGGGGGGAAAAAATTTAATTGGTATGTCAGAATTTTGTCCTTCTAAAGCTCTATTCCTGGAGGGCGGGGTGGAGCAATTTCTCCAGATTTTTGAGTGATATAGAATAATTTATAAAAGGTGTTACCTTTTTTTAATAGAATGATAACATTAAGATTGCTCTTACAAGAGGGTGTTTTGTATGTTCTCTGGCTCCCTGAAATTCATCTTGATGGGGTGGTATGCTGAACCAAACTTGAAAGACTCACTTTTTTGGGCTGCCACTTCCAGAATCACCCAGCGAGTGTGATTAATGCTAGTCAAACATAAGCTTTGTTCAATATAATTTCATATCTGAATTCTTTTTTCTTTAATGACCACTAGGAAAATGACATGGACTTTCAATTTATGAAATGCTTTAAAAGACCTGGAGATCTTTTACAATCCACTCTTCTTTGCATCAGCAGAAACCATGAAAAAAAAGGGTGATTTACCCAGAAGAAGACAGCTTGAAAGTAATGTTTGCATAAATTGTGTGTGATCTCTGCAGTGGCATTTCCCAGAAATGCACTAATGAAAATAAGTATTTATACAGCCTCAAAAGTTGATAACAATTAATGAGAAACTTGCTCTCTTTGTATTCTAGTTCAATTAAAAGAAATGACAGCAGAGTGGATATCTTTTTTAAAAAGAAAGAAAGAAAATAAAGAAAATAAGCACATTATTTTTTTTCCTGAATGTAATGAATTTACCCATATTGTTCAGAAACTGTCTATTAATCTTATAATAGAATTCACATTGATTTTAAAATTTCAGCCAAGCACTTAAGCAAAGTACTTAGCGCTATGGACCCAGTGAAAGAAACACAGGGTGCAGCCCACATGCTGCAGAAGAGAATGGGAAAAATCCATTGATTCTAGCCTGAACTTTTAGTAATGGCAGAAATGTTGTTTGAATCCAGTGCTGTCCTACGGCTGGAGATATTTGTGTCCACAGTTTTATACCAAAGATGTGCAAAAACTGTTGAATTCTGTTTGGCTCTTAATTCATCATGTCACTACATGGCTGGTTCCTCTTTAGATAGATTTGATACCACCCCAGTTCAAACATGAGTCAAGATTTGGAAATCCAAAGGTTCATGTCTATCATAGGAAACACAAACCTGATTATAACTTTTGAATTCTTTGTAAGAAATTGGTAAAAATAGTTGGAATACCAGCCCCTTAAGATCATGGCCTAAATCCATTGCTAGTCCTAAGTAGAGGAGACACATTACAGCAATAGATAGAACTTGTATAAATATTTACTTGCCGAGTTCTCATTGATTTTATGTCCCTACTAGGACTGGGTCTGACAATTTTATTTTGGTCCATGACTGCTATATTGCTGCCCCCTATCCATAGAGGTGCATGTTGAAAGTTAGCTTTTTTTGCATTTTCAAATATGATTAAACTTTTGTTTTATTGGCAGAATTTGAAGAAAAGTTCAGGCAAGGCTGGATATTCTAAAGTCATCAAAACTGCAATATTAAAAGATTCAGGTACCTTTGTGCAAAAGCAGCTTTTTCATTTGGTTATGGTTGTTGTGTGCCTTCAATTCATTTTCAGCTTATTCATTTCCAGATTCTGCTTCAATGAAATTCTGGGATTTGTGGTTTTATGAGATATTGAGGTTTCTCTGCCAGAGAGCTCTGGTGTACAACAAACTACAAATCCCAGGATTCCATAGTTTGGAGCCATAATAGTTAGAGCAAAGTCAAGCTGCATTAATTTTGTAGAGTGGCAGCAGCCTAAGTGACAATCCACTAATTTCTATGTTTACTCAGATGTACGTCCAATTGAATTTAACAGTGGTGACTCTTAAATTTCAGATTTGTCTGCCTCCAGGGAAGTTCAAAATTCCCTCCTCTCCTTTTCCCCCTAATTGAGTGCAATTGATAATTGAATACAAATCACTTTTGTACTTTGCACCAATGGAAGTAATCAAAGGACAAAGGGAGAATGTGGGGGGAGGAGAAAGTAACTAAGATATTTTGGAAGCAGATGAAAAGGCACAGCAACAGAGCATTAATAATGACTGTCACTGTCAAATCATTTGGAGAATATGTTAGCATAGAACCGCACAGGATGAGACATGGTTAAGACCTCATATCCTGAAGGACAAGCTCACATTCCAAGGTACAGAAAATATTCAGGGGTAGCTGTGTTGGCCATTTAGTAAATTAAACAAAAATCCATCAATTACCTTTATTGGACAACTAAAATGCACAATATACTTGTTGCAAGATTTCGAAAAAAACCGCTTAGACATCCCATAGCGCGATATGAAGCAGTATATAAATGAAGCTGTTTTACTTTGAAATCCAAGGTAAAGAAAGGCAAAATCAAAGTGTAAAAAGCTAGTTATGGGCTAGAAAAACAAGTTGTTGTGGCTAAAGGCAAACAGATGATTTCATCTTGAAAAATTGCAGAAGGAAGGTGAAGTGATTAAAAGGCACTGAAGGGAAGTATACACTTCATTTTCCATTTTGTTAACAGACAGGCCTCTTTACATAGGAAGTCTGTATGGACAGTAGAGATGCAGTTCTTTACTAATGTTATTCTTAAAATAAGCAATGGATATTTTTAGCAAATTTCTTCTCATTGTTATGAAGTCTTTGAAAAGTGTAGTTTTTGAAGACTATTCATGAGGACTTACTCTATGCAAAATCTGCATATGGTAATTTTGCACAGTAAACATGTTGCTATGTTGAAATATTATTTGCTGTGCAGAAAATGGTGATTTCTACACAGAAAATACAGTACTTGTGGACTTCTGTGCAAAATCCACATTTGTTTTGTGCAGAACACAGGATTTTCTGTGCAGAAATAGAAATGCCATTTCCTGTGCAGCTCAGGCAATGCCAGTGGATCTACTTCACAAAAAGGCCTGGTTTTTTACTTCTGGTTGGCAACGGCAGCTCAGTGAGTCATTCTCTGAGAAGCTCTTGGAGGAGGCCATCCACATGAAGTGAAAAATCTCCAGGGAACCATCCCCAAGGGGGTTACATCTTGTCCCTGACACAAGAGAAGCAAAAGGGTTCTTGGAGACTAGTATCCTGCCTTCAGCCTCCTCTTCTCCAGAGTCAGGATAAGGACAAAGACCTGGATCAATGGGGGAGTGTGGCCAAAGCAGAGGAGGTCAGAGCAAACCCCTGCAGACTGTGTGAAACTGCGAGTCAGCAGTAGAGCTGCCACCACTTTTTAAATTAAACAACAACAAAGATACTTGAATTTAAGTTAAAACAGCTCATACAAGACACTGCAACAAAAATTTATCTGTAAGAAGCAAACCCACAGAGGGGGAGAAGACAGAATCCATAAATCAAAAGGATGTAAGTAAATTCCTAGAGAAAGAGAGGAAAAGAAAGGAAATCAAAAGAACTATTTAAACGGATAGAGACAGATTTTCTTTTAACCTCAATATTAGAAGGTATTCAATATAAGTTCATTTGTTTGGATTATTTCTCACACAGAAGGAAGGAGAAAAGGAAAAAGGAAAAAAAGAGGAAAGTAACTCAATAGGAGACAGAAAGGAGAAAGAGAAGAGGAGATACAATGTAAAAATAGAGAAAGACCAAAAGGAAACTCCTAACAATGGAGCCCTATTAAAAGAACAGTAGTGAACTCTTGTGTGTGAACATTGTTTAGTTATTTACCCCTCCAAACTTGGACAATTATATTTCATTTTTACATAACTCTACATAACTAATGTGATATAAGAGTGAGAGACTCTTTTAAGTACTGAAAAGGCAGAGATAGAAAGCTTCAACAGAGAGAAACAAGTTATAATAATGAAACCCAACTGAGGAGGCAGCAAACTCTTATGTAAAGGAAAGAACACAGCTAAGACTAAAATAGTATTTCAAGAAATAAAAGAACATCAGAAGCAAGACTGGAAATTATAAAGAAGATAGAGGAAGGCAGAACAGAGTGGGATAGAAAAAAGAATATAACATAAAGAGGACTCTGGAAAAAATTCTCTCTTTCTCTTCTCTCTGGAAACAAAGGCAAGTCTGAAAAGATGCAAGACAGTTTATTATTAAACCACAGAGGATAAATTACTAATTGAATTAGGAAGACAATAAGAAGGAAAAATTAAGAAGAAAGATAAGAAACTTCTTTTCCAGTTAATTGATAAGCAGTTTATAAAGAGTTTGATTCTGTTATTTGGACTTCCTGAGGAAAAGAGGTCAAAGAAAAGTAAAGACATACATAAAAAGAAAAGAAGAAGAAGAAAAGAAAATGGCTACAGGAGGAAGAAAGGCAGCAGAAACAGCCCAAGTGGCACTGTAAAAACAAAGATGATCATCAATTGAACAGAACCCAAAAGGAGTGGAACAAATGACAATATTGGATGAATTAAAATCTATGTACTTAGAACTGAAAGAAGACATAATATCGATGAAAGCAGATATAAACAAAATGAGAAAAGAAATAAGGCAAGAAATAAAGCAGAAAATAAGATCAGAACTAAAGGAAATCAAACAATCACTTGGAAAAATGACAGAAGGAATGAATTAAATGGATTAAAGATTAGAGAAAGTTGAAGAAAAATCGAATAACTTAGGAAAAAAGATGAGCCATATGGAAACATCACATGAACAAGAGCTAGATGAAAGAGTTTTACAAGAGCTCAAAGAGAGAATTGTTTGAAAATAAGAGGCTTAAAAGAATGGGAAATGAAAATTTATATGACTACTTAACACCAATCTTAGCGGAATTTGAAGGAGTAGATCAAGAATAGTTCCAATGGGAAATAGATAAGATCTTCAGAATAAATTCCAGAATAGCTAAACAAAAAAAGCTCTCTAAAGATACAGTAATTTATTTCACTAGAAAGAAAACAAGAGATCAAATACTGCAACTAAATTATAAACAGAAATTAAAAATCAAAGGAGAGGAAATATTGATTCATAAGGATAAACTGACAAGAATTCTAAAAAAAGAGAAAAGATTATAAAGCATTGACCACACTTATAAAACAGAACAATATAACATATAGATGGTATCACCTTTAAATATAGACAGAAAATCTTGCAATTAATACAACAACTAAAATTGAAGAATTTATGAAAAAATATAAGGGAACTTTTGAAAAAAGAACAGAGTTAACAAAGACAACAGAAGAAAACAAGAAAGAAGGAGGTGATTCAGATATAAACATAGATGAAGAAGAAACAGAAGAAGAAGAAGGAAAAGGAAAATCAGACAAAGAAGAATCCGACATAGAAATGTCATAGATGAAAAGAAAAAAGGGAAAGGGGAAAAAAGAATAGAAAATAAATAAAGAAGTGAGAAGATGCAAATTAAAGTAATATCTTGGAATGTAAGAGGACTACATTCATCTCAAAAGAGAAAGAATGTGTTTCACTTTCTGGGGGAAAAAAGATTTGACATGAGATGCACATAAAGCAAAAAGACATAAGATTAATCCAAAACAAGAAATTAAGTAACAAATACATATCAGCTGCAGAAAAGAAAGAAAGAAAGGAGTGGTTAGCTACATAAATCTATTATATAAATTGGAGGTGCTATTTAAAGATAATAAAGGTCATTATGTTGGTTTAGAAGTTAGAATTCAAGATACAAAATATTTAATAGTTGGTGTTTATGCACCCTTGGAAAGAAAAAAATATATTTTATCAAGACTTAACAAAAACAATAGAGGAATACAGCTATGAAAATACATTAATTCTAGGAGACTGGAATGGTACAATCAATCCAGAATTGGATAGAAAAGCAGAAAAGCAAATAAAGAAAACACAAGGGGAACTTCCAAAGACTTTCACAAAACTATTTAGAAATTCTATCAGTAATAGAAATCTGGAGGTATAAATACAATGAAGCAAAAGAATACACATATTTCTCAGAAAGGCACAAATCTTTCTTGAGAATTTATATATTTTTGTCCTCCAAATCGATATACAAAAGCATTGGTAAAATGGATATCTTACCAAGAACATTATCAGATCATAATCCTATAACACTTACATGGAAAAGGAAATCTAAGGAATACAATTGGCGGCTAAATGAAAACATTTTACAAAGTGAGAAAATTGTTCAAAAAGTTAAGAATACACTGAGATTGTACTTCAAAGAAAATTTAGGAAAAGGTACAGACATAAGGATGGTGTGGGAGGCATCAAAAACCTTTTTTGCAAGGATTATTTCATTCAACAAAACTTTGAAATTCAAAAAAAGAAGAGAGAAAAAACTACAAAAATATGATTTGTTGAAAGAAAAGGAAAAAGAACTTAAAGAAAATCCTACTAATGTAACAACAAGGAAAGAAATCAAAAAATTAAAAAAAAAACAAATAAAAATGGAAGAAATTGTGGAAATTCAGAACAAAGTAAGGTATACGATATAGAAATACTTCGAACACTCAAACAAAGTTGGATGATATCTAACATATGAAGTGAGAAAGATAAAAGAGAGAAGTAACATCTTAAAGATAAAAGATGATTCATAAATAGTAACAGAACAACTAAAGATTAAAAAGGCATTCCAAAATTATTTTGCAAAAATTTACAAGGAGGATACATTAAATAAGTAAGAATTAAATAATTACTTAAAGAAAACAAGATACATGAATTGTCAGATGAACAAAAGAGCATTCTAAATCAATCAATGACAGTAGCAGAAATAGCAGCGGTTATTTGGAAGATCAGGAATGACTCAGCACCTGGTCCAGATGGATTTTCTTTTAATTATTATAAAATATTTGAAGAATAATTACCACTCCCACTGAAACAAACTCTAAATATGATAAGCAAAGATAGATACCCAGAAACATGGAAATATGCAAACATAGTTTTAATTCTTAAAGAATTGCTCTTAAACATCCAATATTCCTCTTCACAATTGTATTAGCAGAGAGATTAAAAAGAGTACTAAAAAACTGGATACAAACAGATCAAGTAGGATTCCTCCCAAATAGACAATTGAGGGATAATATTCAATATGTGTTAGACATATTAGAATATTATGCAAAGCATAATGAGAAGAAACTTGCACTAGTCTTCCTCGATGCTCAAAAGGCATTCAATAATGTTAGCTGGACAATGTTATTTGCAGTGCTCAGGAAGATAAACATAGGAACAAGGTTTTGGGATTGTATCAAAGCAATATATAAAAAGCAGAAAGCAAGTCTGATAATAAATGGGAGAAAAACAGAAATATTCCAAATTTCAAAAGGAACATGACAAAGTTGCCTGCTATCCCCATTATTATTTATATTAATTTTGGAAATGTTAAGCAAAAGAATAAGATCAGAGTGGCAAACCAGAGGAATAAAGATTTAATAAGAAGAGATCAAGATAAGGACGTTCACGGATGATTTGGCGATCATCCTAGATAATCCACAGGACAGTATAATGCACCTATTAACACTTAAAAAAAATTGCCCTAATATCAGGATTTAAAATTAACAAGGAAAAAACAATAATATTAACAAAAAATATGACCAAACAAGAAGAAAAACAGCTAGAAGAAATTGCAGAGTTTAAAATAGTAAAGATTGTGAAATATCTAGGTATTAATATCACAAATAAGAACTCTGATCTTTTTCAGAATAACTATAAGCAAACACGGAAGGGAATCAAAAAAGACTTAGAAAAGTAAGGAAAACTGCAAATCTCCTTCTTAGGAAGAATAGCCCTAATACAAATACTTCTGAAAATGCTGTTCCTCTTTCAGACAATTCATAATCACAAACCTTTTGTTGAAGTGCAGAAGGATATATTCATAATCATCTGGGAAGGAAAAAAACAGAACAAAGATGAAAACCCTACAGGATGCCACAGAAAGAGGAGGATTAGGATTACCTAATTTAAAAATCAATTATCATTCAAGCTGCCTGACAAGGGTTAAAGAGTGGACAACATTAGAGAATGAAAAGCAGTTAGACCTGGAGGGAGAATATCTTAGGTATGGATGGAATGGGTATCTACTGTATGGAAAAGATAAGGTAAATAAAGATTGTTTAAATCATTTTGTGAGGAAAGCACTTCTGAAGATATGGAAGAAGTATGAACCACAACTATATTCAAAGATTCCATTGTGGGGTTCACCACATGAGGCACTCTTTAGTAGAGAAGGCATTTCAAGGGAAAAATGGATTAAGTATAGTGATATAGGGCCTTTGCAGACTGCCAGAAATAGTGCAAATTGAGTCCACTTTAACTTTCCTGGCTCAGTGCTAGGGAATCATGGGAACTGTAGTTTATTGTGGCACCAGAGCTCTCTGACAGAGAAGGCTCAATGTCCCAGAAAAAAAAATACAATTCCCATGATTCCTTAGCACTGAGCCAGGGCAGTTAAAGTGGACTCAATTTGCACTATTTCTAGCAGTCTGCAAAGGCCCATACTGATAACTCAAGGAGAGGTAGAAATTAAATCACTGGAAGAATTAAAATAGTCATGGATAGATTGCCACTGGTACCTATTTTGTCAACTAAAAGAAAGATATAAAATTGACCAGAAAATAAAAGGACTTGATATTAAAAAATCAGAATGGAAACTAATAGTAGAGAAAGCAAATAAGAAAATGATCTCAAAGTGTTACAGACTAATATTAAAATGGGACACAGAAGAAGAACCAATTAAAGACAACATGATTAAATGGGCCTGTAATGTAGGACATAACATAAAACTAGAGCATTGGGAAGAGATCTGAAGGAAAAGAATGAAATATACAGTTTGGCAAACTTAAAAGAGAACAACTATAAGATGTTTGTAAAGTAGCATCTCTCACCACAAAAGCTGGCCAAGATGTATAAAGGTATAAAGGCTTCCTGCTGGAAATGTTTACAAGAAGATGGCTCATTCTATCATCTATGGTGGGCATGTTCAAAAGCAGCAATATATTGGACAGATAGTCACACAACAATGAAGGAAATAATAAAAACAGATATTGCATTTACACCAGACACATATCTCTTGGGAATGATAAAAGATAAAGATATGGAAAGGAAGTATGGTAGAATGATTTTTCTTTATGTTAACATGCACCAGGATAGTTTATGCCAGTCTTTGTAAAAAAACAGGAGATACCTACAATTGCTCAATGGCTATCTAAATTATTTGAAACTGCAGAAATGGACAAGATGACAAGCTGTATGAAAGGAAAAACATAAGAAGACACTAAAAAAGATTGGCAAATGCTTTACGATTATCTTAAGAATCGTTGGAAAGGGATTATAAAAGAAAATTAGAAAATAATCTACTGTAAATATGTTAACACTTATTTAAGTCTGTATACCTACAAACATGTGTGTGTGTGTTTATATACGTGTGTGTGTGTGTGTGTGTTGCTATTTATATGTATGTATTACTACTCTGTGGGAAATTAAGCACAAATAAAGAAAATTTTGGGTAATATGGATATCAAAATAATATGGAATTTAAAAGGTAAAAAAAGGGGGGCGGGCTCATGGAGGAATGTTTGTCCATGTGTCCTGTTGACCATGTCCCTTTTATGACCACCAGCTGCATGTATCCAGTCTGTCCACACAAACCTCCCTTGCATCTACCTCTCCCCTCCCCCAATCTCTGTGGGACATGTTTTGTGTGTAAACTGTACCCTTTGCCATATGTGTCCCATAGAACATGAAGTAGGACAAGAGACAGAAGGAGAAACAGCTAATCCCAGAGCTGCAATGTTACTGACAGCCAGCCTGGCTGAGATCAGACAAAAGAGGGTGCATCGCGAAGCAACTACAACTACTACTGCCCTGCATCACTTCATGGAACTCAGCAGAGACCAAATAGAGATTCCTGGAACAGGGGGAACATTTCTGTCAGCTCACAGAACATTCCTATTAGCTCAGGGAGAGGCAGGCAGAGCAGCGGAGGCATTTGCTAGAGAGATCTGTCTAGCAGCGGGAGCGGCTAAATGCCACCCTGGACATGCAGACTGCTTTGATGGGTGAGCTAGTGGAAGTCATAAAGGGGGCCCACGGAGTAGTGCTGCCAGAGGGCACAGGGTGGAGGAGCGTGGAAGAAGGATGGGCACCCCCCTGGCCCTGGAGAAGGGGGCCATGGAGCTGGGCAGAGAAAGGGGAGCAGCCTCCCAGCCTTGGAAGAGAGGGCTGCTATGGAGGTGGAGATCCCTGAGCAATGTCCCATAGATGAGTCTGCCAGCCTCTTTAGCAGCAATGTGGAAGTGCCACAGCCCTCTCACCACCCCCAAAGGTGAAGATCAAGTAGAAAAGGAAGGGGATGTTGTGAAGAGCACTACGATCGCTGCTCTCACCATGACCTGTCTACATGATGCAGGGCAAAAGCCCCTATTCAAGTGTGGACTGTTTTCATGAGGGAAAGCCAGTTCTTCACCAAATCTGTCCTATAATCATAGAGTTAGAAGAGACTGCAAAGACCATCCATTCTGCCATGCAGGAACACACAAAGCACCCCCAACAGATGGCCATCCAGAGTGTTTCAAAACCTCCAAAGGAGGAGACTCCACCACTCTCTGAGGGAGTGTGTTCCACTGTCAAAAAGCTCTTAATGTCAGGAAGTTCTTCCTAATGTTGAAGAAGAATCTCTTTCCTCTAGTTTAAATCCATTGCTCTGAGACCTAGTCTCTGGAGCAACAGAAAACAAGCTTGTTCCATCTTCAGTATGAAATCTCTTCAAACATTTAAACAGGGTTTTCATGTCACCTCTTAACCCTTTGTTCTCCAGATATGGTATCCAGATCCTTCACCATTTTGGTCACCATCCTCTAGACACGCTCCAGCTTGTCAACATCCTTTTTGAATTATGGTGCCCAGAACTGGATACAGTATTCCAGGTGAGGCCTGAACAAAGCAGAATAAAGTGATACTATTTGTTCCCTTAGTCTAGACACTATATTGATGCAGCCTAGAATTGCACTGGCTTTTTTTAGCTGCACCATCACACAACTAACTCATGTTCAACTTGTGGTCTACTAGGGCCCCATTCACACTTGTGCTTTTGTGCTGGGTAGTGTTAGGAAGGATCTAATTAGGGGAATTCATAATTAGCTAAAATATGCAAGAGTGGTGTCCTAACAACACCCCATGAGACCAAAGTACCGTAGTGTATACCAATGGACTGAGAGATCCCACAATGGATGATGCTGATACAGGCTTCTTCAATTAAGATCTAAATATTTATTAAAAGGGAAAACTGCACATATCCAAATATGACACTCACACAGCACACTAGAAGCAAAGGAGTGAAAGCAGGAATAGATTGAGATGGGCCAGACAACAGGAGATATTCACTTCCGAAGGCCTCTCCAGGATCCGCTGTAAACGTGGATGATTATGATGATAATGCATGGCCACTGAGATGGGTGAAGGGATGGCCAAGGGAGCTATGATCAGAGCGCAAACTGATGTGGAGCTAAGATGCACTCTAAGGATAGCACGTGGAGTCTAAAAATCTAGGGATTTATATAGGCATTATTTAGCCCCTGGCTAGAGACTTGATGACTTTCCTGAAGCCTTGACCTTGACAATACACCCAGATCTTGACACAATCAAGGAGGGAGGCTAGAGGGAAAAGGGTGTAGTTAAATCTAATCACTGTCCCACTGTCCTGTAAAACTCAGGACAAACAAGCACTATTGTGTCGTCTTCTAAGGCTGATGGTCCTTCCCCTTTACCACCTCCCAAACTTGTCTGGCCCAGAATTTTCCAGTTGTCTGGCAGATCTTTTCTTATGTTTACCTGACTTGCCATCTTGGGGCTTATGGCTGACATCCCATAGAGGTCAGTTCGGGGTCATAGAGGGAATTCCATATCTTCAAAATTTTATTAAAATCATATATGCTAACAGTAGATCCAGGCAGATACGTTGATGTAATACCGAATCTGACTTAAATAGAAGTTCACACTACGTTTACCCTGACCAAATCTCTCCGGTGCACTTTAACCCTATCAAGTTCACATTGACCAAAGCACCAATTAAAAATGGAGTCTCCTTATCAATCACATTCTATCATTTTGGGGTCTTTTTGTTTTTGTTCTGGCAATCAAATGATGCATCCCTCATCCAGACAAGCCTTTTGGAGGACCCCTTGCCATAAATCCCCCATGAGAGCTTCTCCTTGGAGGGATCCCACCCCCCCTGCCAGCCTCAGACTAGAGAATAAAATCACTATGTCTTGAAGCCACAGAAACATAAATGTTTGCACTTTCTGTTAAATAAGATAAAAATAAAAATAAAAAATAAAATCCAAAGACCCTTCTTTGCTGACTTGGGCAACGTCTGAACATCTGGGCTATAGCATCATGGGGGTGGGGGGAGCAGGAAAGAGAGAAACAAGTATGTGGTTGTTTAAAGGGCCTGGTAGCAGGAAATTTGAAATCATAAGATCCGTCAACAAAAATGGCGCTTGCCATGCACTTTGACCTGTGAGAGGGCATAGGCATATTCTGCCCCTTTGCCCACCCTCTGGCCATTAATCCCTCCCTTCAAGAAGCCCCAAATAGGATTGAGGGCAAGATCACATTGGCAGCACCCTGACTAAACCTGTTTTTCCCCCCAAAAGTCATGAGGGAAAACTCGATATCGGAAAACCCACAATAAGGTGTGCAAAACCTGATGCCAGTGTGAACTACCCATTTTTAAACTGGTTTGCAAACCAGTTTATAATGTAGTGTGAACAGCCCCTAGGACTCCTAGATCCCTTTCACATGTACTGTTGTCCAGCCCCATCCCCAAGTATCCCCCATCCCCAAGTATCCCCCATCCTATATCTGTCTTTGGCTAAATTGGTATAAAAACCTTTTGCTCTGGATTTTTCTGGAAAATTAAGAGCACTTTGGAACAACACCAGGCAGTTTATTACACAATATGTGTTCCATTGTACCACCCTGTGCTATGACTGCTGGCATGAATCACTCCCTCTGATGTCACACTGAGGTGCCCAGCGATATGATCAATGCTGGGCACTTCATTTCTGAGCTCAGAAGGAATGACTTGCACCAGCAGTGGTGGTGCTAGGTGACACAACAGGACATGTGTATAGACAGGTGCCCAGCATTGCTCCAGATTGCAGAGATAACAGGTAGAATCTGGAGCAGCCCCAGGACCAGAATACTCCAGGAGCAGCCCAGAGTATTCTGGCCAGTGTAGATGAGCCCTTGGTAAAAATAGTTACTTAGGAATCTTATTTCAATAGTACAAGAAATAGTGGAGTTATTGAATAACAATACACTGGTCTTACATGAATATTTGGGTTTAACTGGTTGAACCTTTTACTGCATGAAGTTGAATTTACCTTTTGGCTATTTTTCCAGAGCAACATTCTGATTCCATTTATAGGCAACAGAAACCCAGATAAAAGGTAAGGCAAACTCCCCCCCCCCTTTTTCTCCTATATAATGTGATGCTGAGTGACAGTTGAAAAAAGACAAATGAAAATTTGTTCTGTGTGTGTGCATGTGCACGATGTTCATGCACACAAACATGCACATGCTAGGAATATCATCCTTTCCATCAGGGCAACATGTCATGGCTGCTTGTAGAGTGTTCATGATGCTATTGAATATCTCAAAACAGGCACAGGAAGCATTATGTAGCATAAACAGTGCCAGAAAAAGTCCACACTGCACTGTTTTCCCATTTAGTATTTCAACTGATTAAAAGACATGATTCAAAGTCATAGGTTTCATATGAGACAGTGACAAAAAGTCTACTGTGCTGTCTCCATGTCCTACACAGAATTCTTAGTGCATAAAGACAAGCATAGTCCAGTATAGTAGGCAGTGTTTGGCTAACCAAATATGTGTTACACAAAACTGATTACAGCTGAACAATCTGAGCTTTAGATATATTCATCCCTGTAGCTGTTAGGCTATGCTTCCCTCAGCCTTTTGCAATTACCATGTCTCTCATTATCCAATGAGAAGATTTTGAGCTCTCCCCACTCAGTCAGATAGGCTGAAGCCCTGATGATTTCTTTCTCAGCAAGAGCTTCTCACATTTTGTAGACCATCAAAAAAGTAATAAAAAGGTCTAGGAAAATTTTTTTCCCATTGTGGTCTCCCTTTAAAGGAAAGAGGAGCATGCCATCAGCCTAGAGAAATGGCCAGCCTGTGGCCCAATATCCTGGGGGTTTATGGGGATGAGGTCTGGAAATCATGGAGCTGAGAAAAACTAGGTTAGATGGACAAACACTCTGACTTGATAATAGGTAAATTTCAATGCTCTTATTGGGGCAGCAGGAGAAGGGAGGATTAACTCAGAACACATGCCTCTTTTCCAATTTGAGATAAAGGTAAAGTTGGCAGACATCGTTGATTTAACAGCATAGGTTGCCTACTTGCTGCTCCAAAGTGGGTACTTTACTTCTTTATACGTCCCAGCTGCAGTGTTGAGTGTGGACATTTCCTAGCACTCTATTCATAGGAAGTAAGAAGTAAACCATTCATTTACTGAAACTGTTTACATAGGGGTTATGCAGACGTGTGGCTCTGGGCCACCCATGCTAGCCGCAGATTGAAGCCATGGCAAATGTGTGCCACAGCCCCAATCCTCCATTTAGCCACCCCTGAAAGGAGTGGCAAAAAGGGTGCCCTAAGAGCCGGCACATGGCTCTTTAGCACCCCTTTCAGTGCAATGCATAGAAACGCTGCCCTGGGAGGACTTCCTGATGCCACACACTGTGCGTAACGGTGTACAGCATCAGGACATCATCAGACTGGGGTTGGGGTGGCTGGTGTGTGGCTGCTCCTCCCCATCTCTGCTTCCAGGCCGGCCCTTTGGTCTGGTCTGTAGAGGCCCATAGTTGCCCACAAACCTCAGAGTCACTCTTCTTATTTATGCAGATGAAAGTGCCATTTTAACTGTGCTTATTTCTGCATATTTTGTCCGACATCCACATTTTTGTACGTATATTTAAATGTCCATTTCTTTCCAAGCAATTTTCCATCAAATAAGATATTTCTGTATGCATATCATTAAAATGTGCATTATTTAATTTAATTTTAGCAAACTGTGGGCCTTTGCAGACTGCCAGAAATAATCCAGTTTGAGACCACTCTAACTGCCCTGGCTCAGTGCTAGGGAATCATGGGAATTGTATTTTTTTCTGAGACATTGAGCATTCTCTGTCAGAGAGCTCTGGTGCCACAATAAACTACAGTTCCCATGATTCCCTAGCACTGAGTCAGGGCAGTTAAAGTGGACTCAATTTGCACTATTTCTGGCAGTATACAAAGGCCCTGTGTTACACATTTGAGAGATCTTTGGATTTAAATGGCAAACTGTCCTTTGATTCATGCCTAGGCTGAGATAGTGCATTGTGAGTACATTTGCCTTGAAACACAATAAACTGAAAGCAAACTGAATGAGCATCTCACACATTCCCACCAAAAATATAACTATGAATGAGGGATGGAGAAGTTTGACAAACTGTTTTCCACATTTCTGGCAGAATTCTATAGAAGAAACTTGGCAGTGCCTTTAAATGTCCCCTTTAAAGACCAAATTTGTTTTCCTGTTGGCAAATAGTAAGCTATATGTGAAACAGAAATCTCAAGTGATTACATTTTATCATGACATTAGAGCAGTGTTGTTTTGTTCAGACCTGGCCATATGTCCATATCCAAACTTGATTTAAAGTTTACAGAATATCAAATTTGCATCATATTGGCCCATTTATTCCCTACTCTTCTTCTATTGCTGTAAGAGCTAGTTTCTTATATGACTGACTCACATTCATTCATTCTAGACTGTTCATCATCACAAACATGTATAATGAATGAACGTGCCATAAAGACTATGCATTTATTATGGGTCTGAAAAGACCTTTGTATGAGTTCAGGTATATAGACAGGTTGTCTCCATGGAAAATACTGTATGTAGAACTGTTCACATGGCAGTTCTTTCAGACCTTATCAAGAATGGATGCAGGATGGGAAGGAAACCTACCACTTTGGTGCCAACTGGGATTGTGCACATCAAAAAGCCTGCAAAAGCAGACACATCCTTCACTTACCATCTCCGTCCAATCCCTGCCTGATTCCATCATAGGCTGTTGTCCCTATATATAGGACAGCATCCATTAACAGGACAGAGAACAGCCATCCCTTTCTCATATTTTCTTTTTCTGTTATGGGTATGTTGGAATGCATTTTCCCTGCATCTAGCAATATTGCTTGATCATCTGCACATGTCAATGTGAAGATTCCAGACAGCAAACTACTTACACCTCATGCACATGCTGAGAAATGTAGACTGAGATAAGCAAGCCCCTTGAACTCACTGAAACATCCCTCATGCCAAGCCTACATATGCATTCATTGTACATGCTAATAATGTCTAAAAGATTGCCATGGTTGATTAGTTGTATTTCCCACAAACCTTACCAGCAGCCTCCTTCTAGACAGAATACTAATTCCTCCTCCCATTTCTTCATCCCTTCATAAGAGACAAAATGGGTGGGCATTTGAAAATGTGTTGAGGAGGTTGTAGAAAAAATAATGAAAGGCTCATTATGACAGCAGCAGCATGAAGCAGTCTTCTCAGTGCCCAGCATTTTTTTCCCAGAAGTCACTTTCAAAAGACACAATCACATTAGCATAAAGAACTCTCCTTCTCCCTTTGAATTTTCAGAACAACACTTTCCATTTTTGCCCCCATTTTTGAGCTTTACGTTCAAAATATATGGAGGAATCTACCTCTTTTATATTTTATTTTAATATGTAATTGGTTTAATAATTTTTTAAGGGGGGGAGGGGGAGGAAATTGTTCTTAATCGCTGTGTAATGATTTTATGATGTAAGCCGCCCCGATTGTGCTCAGAGGGGTGGGGTATCAAATACAAATTATTATTATTATTATTATTATTATTATTATTATTATTATTATTATTATTATTATTATTAAACTGTTTCAGCTCAGTCACAAGAAAATCTCACAGAATATGACCACAGACATGATTCCCCATTAGTATTGCTCCTAGAATTGTAAAATGGCACCACAAGAAAGAAGTTCCCAAGCTGCTGGGTGAAAGAAGTATTGGCCATCTCTTCTCTGAAATCCTGCTTCTCCTCCATATTCTCTCTTGGCTTGTGAACCACTTGATTTGCCTCCCCCAATCCTTTACTGGAAATTCATCCTAGAATCATAGGCAAAGAAACTTGCACATCAAATGTAAATGCTAATTATCACACTGATATACATTTGGGCTTTCCAGCATGTCAGTGTTTGAATTTATGTTTTGTCTGGTCTTTCTTTGACTTTCATTGATTAGGAAAGTATAGAAGCAGAACTTGTTTGTCATTTCACTGAAAACTGTCTGGATGACTACAAAGTGTGCCATAAATCAATTCAACTTGGGGGGATGTTTGCTACAAAGTCAATACCAGTGTACGAAAGCACATACAGTGAAAAAGGTATAGGAAAATAAAATGGCAATATTCTCTCTCTCTTTCTATCTCTCATCCTTCCCTCCCTCCTCCTCAACACTCTCCTGTTCCCAAATGAATTAAAATGAAGTTGAGTTTGTCAGATGTGGATCGCTTCAATATTCTCCCTGATGACCATACAGTTCCTGGAGGAATTTCAATACATTTCATTCTCTTTGTTTTCCAATAATGTTTATAGATGTGAGACAATTTAATTAATAAAATCAATCTCAGTCTGATGTCATAAACTCCTGCCTAAGAAATCTTAGAATCATAGAATCACGGAATTAGATGAGACGACAAGTACCATCCAGTTCAATGCCCTGCAGTACAGGAGCACACAGTCAAAGCACTCCTGACAGATGGCCATCCAGCCTCTGTTTAAAAACCTCCAAAGAAAGAGACTCCACCTCACTCCAAGGGAGTGTGTTTCACTGTTTCTTACTGTCATGATGTTCTTCCTAATGTTGAAATGGAATCTCTTTTCCTGTAGTTTGAATTTATTACTCCATGTCCTAGTCTCTAGAGCAGCACAAAACAAACTTGTTCCTTCTTCCATATGGCATCCTTTCAATTATTTAAACATGGCTATCATCCCACCCCTTAACCTTTTCTCTTCTCCAAGCTAAATATACCCAGGGGGGATGCAGACCAGGGCGCCGGGGACGCCCTGGTCCGGAGCGCCGCGGGACCGCAGCCTCCGCACCGCGGCGCTCCTGCGGCGACCCTAAAAGGAGCTCCAAATTGGTGCTACTTTTAGAAGACAGGGAAAGTGCTCCCTAAATGCGTAGGGCGCACTTTCCCTGTCTTTTCCGGCGCAGCGTGTGAGGACGCTGCGGCGGGAGGTTGCCCCCGGAGCGCCGGTCGTGCAGAGGGCCGGCAGCTCCGAGGGCAACCTCGGGAAGAGGAAGGGGCGCCACTCATGCGGCTGCCCCTCCTCTTCCTTGCCTCCAAGACGACTCTTTTAGTCGTCTGCCAAGGCCCCCAGTTTCCTCAGCTGTTAGCTCATAGGGCATGGTTTCTTGACCTTTTACCATTTTTATCACCCTTCTCTGGACATATTCCAGCCTGTCAACATCTTTCTTGAATTGTCATGACCAGAACTGGACACAATATTCCAGATGAGGCCTGACCAAAGCATAATAGAGTGGCATTATAACTTCCTTTGATCTAGACACTATACTCCTACTAATGCAGTATACAATTGCATTGATTTGTTAGCTACTGCATCACATTACTGACTCATGTTCAGCTTGTGGTCAGTTGGGGCCTTTGCAGACCGGCCCAAAGGGCCAGCTTGGAGGCACAGTTGGGGAAGAGCAGCAACACGCTGATGCCATCCTGATGCTGCACGCCATTACACACAGCGTGTAGCACCAGGACACCCTTCTGGTGCAGGATTCTGACATGCTGCACTGGAAGGGGTGAGGAAAAGCTGTGCACCAGCTCTCAGGGTGTCCCTTTGCCATCCCTAAAAGGAGCGGCATTTTGCCAATCTTTTTGGGGTGGGAAAAAGGAGGATCGGGGCTGCAGCGTGGGGTAGCTATGGCCCCAATTCCCAGGGCAGCATAGAGCTGCTCGTCTGCACACCCCAGATCCCTTTCACATGTGCTACCATCAGGCATCCCCCATTCTATATCTGTGCATTTCATTTTTACTGCCCAAGTGTAGTATTCTACATGTTGAAACAATTCTGATCTTTTTCTCTGGAGTATTAGCCACTCCTCCTAGTTTAATGTCATCTACAAATTTGGTAAGCATGCTTCTATACTGTCATCCAATTCATTGCTAAAGATATTAATAGCACTGAGCCCAGGACAGAACCCTGTGGCACCCTACTAGTCATTTCTCTCCAGAATGAGAAGGTGCCATTTATTGCATTCTCTTTAGTGTTTTTTGGTCAATCAATCATAAATCCACCTTACAGTCACATTGTCTAGCCTACATTTTACTTGGTTTTTTGCAAGGATATCATGGGGAAGTTTGTTAAAGGCCTCAATGAAATCAAGATACGCTATATCCACAATATTCCTTTCATCTACCAAGCTTATGACTTTATTTTTATATTTTTTAAGAAAGAAATAAGATTAGTCTGGAATGACTTGTTTTTGAGAACCCCTTTCTGACTTTTTGTGATCACATAATTATTTTCTAAGGCCTTTACAGACTGCCAGAAATAATGCAGCTTGAGACCACTTTAACTGTCCTGGCTCAGTGCTAGGGAATCATGGGAACTGTAGTTTACTGTGGCACCAGAACTCTCTGATAGAGGAGGCTCAATCTCTCAGAAGAAAACACTGTTCCCATGATTCACTAGTACTGAGCCAGGACAGTTAAAGTGGTCTCAAGCTGCATTATTTCTGGCAGTTTGTAAAGGCCCTAAGTGTTTCCTGGTATTGATGTCAGGTAGATTGGGTGGGAATTGTTTGGGTCTTTTCCCTCTCTTTTTAAGTGGGGGACAACATTTGCAGTCCCCCAATCCACTGGTACCTTAAATGTTCTCCAGGACTTCCCAAAGATCATAAGCTAGACATTTCTCCTTTGCAGACGGCACTATGTGCCGTATTGGAGGCAAGGAAGGGGAGGGGCAGCCTCATGCTGGGCAGCCCAACCCCTTCCCAAGAACATCATTGGAGCACCTATCGTTGCACACAGTGGGCACGCCAATGACATCCTTCTGGCTCAGCATCTGGACACACTGAGCTGGAAGAGGCACAGAAGAGCCGCATGGTGACTCTTCGGGCGCCCCTTTCATGGCTTTTGAAAGGACCGCTATTTTAGTGCTCCTTTCCCAGGCAGCAAAAGGGAGGATCGAGGCTAAGGCATGGGGCAGCCTGGGCCCCAATCCACCACTTCCCAGGGCGGCCCATGGCTGCCCGTCTGCATCCCACTATTGTTTCTGAGATGACTTCTGTCTATTACTGTAATACCCTTGGATGTAGTTCATCTCACCCTGGAGAACTGAATTCATTTATAGTAGCCAGGTATCCCTGCACTATCTATCTATTCTGTGATGCATTTGCCCTACTGCATCATCTGTTCCATTTCCCCCAGGTTAAGAACTGTTCTTTTTTTTTTTTTCAGAAAAGATTGAGACAAAGAAGATGTTGAGTAGTTCTGCCTTTTCCGTGCTCCCTGTTAGCATTTCACCATCTTCCTCACACAGTAGCCCTACCATTTCCTGTTTTCTTCTTTTTTCTACAGACATAACCAAAAAAGCCCCTTTTATTGTTTTTAAGCTCTCTAGCAAGCCTGAGCTCATTCTGTGCTTTAGTTTTTCAGACTTTCTGTTGGGATTTGTAATCTGATGTGAGAAAGTGACAAAGGGTACTACAGGCCACTTTACAACTTGCTAGCTGGGAAAGTTGTTTGCAGCTGGGACTCAAAACATATTAGTGTCCAAGATTAGGATGTGCCAGTGTAAACATATTATGTTATCATGGTTGGGGGATAACAATTCAAGTGACACAGGAAGAAGTCACAGGGAGAGGCTGGACTTAGAGGCTGCATGGCAAGTGTATATAGAAAACCAAAACCACAGCATGTGGGTACTGGTGTGGGTGTTGATGGTTGGTGGTGAGTGTATATAGTTTTGTACATACTGCAACTAAAGAATAAAAGTGCCTCTTTGGAGTTTAAACCTGGCTTCAGTCTGTTTCATCAGAAGCAGAGAGGAATGCATTTCAAAGCAGCCAGACAGCTCCAAGGTTGCTGGGTGTTTTTCTCTGTGAAGTGAAGAAAGCTTCTGAAGATTTTGTCTGCACACTCAATTGCTTGACAAAGGTTATGGTTGCCCAGGCTGCTTCGGCTTTGCTGAAGAATTCATTGGTTATGAGTGAGTGGAACTAATTCTGTTGTGATTTGTTCCTCTACACTCTTGGTGCCGGAAGGCAGGAGTGCTAAGATTTTGGACTATGGTCTCTGTCTTATCACAATAGACAGTGGAAGCTGGGAAACTGCCAGGACTCTTGAGTTCTAATTAATCATGGAGGCAGCTAAATTTCCCAAGTTAGATGAAAGCAATAATAATGCGTGGAATGCCTATGCTGAATCTTTGCTAATTAGGGAGGGACTGTGGGACGTATTTCAGAATGGAGCTGCAGCAGGTGCTCAGGAAAATGATAGGAAAGCAAAAGCTACTATAATTTTATCAATCACACCAGCTCAAATTAATTATGTCTGGGAGAAGAGAACCACAAAGGATGTGTGGGATGCTCTTAAGGACATACATCAGTTAAGTACTGCATTGTCAAAGATGATCCGGTGCAGGAGACTGTATGCTTGAAAATGCAGCAGGGACAATTTCCAGAAAAACATCTGGAAATCATCCAAGATTTGTTCAATCAAGTCCAGATGGGGGTTGTCGAGATCCTAAGAGAACAAAAAGCATACATTTTGCTGAAGCGTCTCTCAAAGGACTATGACCATATTCTGTTCAGTCTCCAGGGAGTTCCTGAGGGGCAGATTACAACGGAGTTGGTAGCTGCATGGGGTTTGGAAGAGAGCCAGCATCGCCAATATGAGGCAGGGCTCCAGAGGCAGCAGCAAGCAGCACTAAGAACTACACACACATCAGAGGCTTCTAGAGAACTGCAATCAGAGAAGGCAGCAGTACCCAGAGAGAGAAAGTGTTTTCATTGTGGAAAGCCTGGTCATCTGAAGAAGGACTGTAGAAAACTTGCAGCAGCTAAGAAACAACAGCCCAAAGACTCTGGGACTAAGAGGGGTGTTGTGACTGTGGCAAAAGGTAGGGACTGTGTTGCACACCAAGAAGTCAAGCCCAATTCAGTTTGGATTCTTGATTCAGGATCCACAGGACATATGGTAAACATACCTACACTCCTGAAACATAAACAATCTTCTAATGTGCCTTCAGTTGCTTTGGCTGATGGTCACCAAGGGAGATAAAGGACATGGAAACTGTGCTCATCCCAGGTTTTGCTAAAGACTTTGATAATGTATTATGTGTACCTAAATTGCAAAACTGTTTAGTTAGTGTATCTGCACTAATGGGTATGCATTGAATTTTAAGGGACATGAGTGTGTAATTACCATAAATGATCAGGTTTGTGCAAAAGCATTGAAAAGGAACAAAATGTGTTACATGGTTGATAGGGCAGAATGTGCAGTAGTCAACAATATGCCTTTGCATTTGGACTGTGCACATTACTACCATCGGGTGTTGTGTCATTCAAGCTTCACAAGTCTTGGGCAGCTAGGGGAGGTATGTCCAGAATTTAGGATGTCTCCTTGCTCAAATCATCTAGATTGCTCACTTTGCAGCAGGATAAAGTTGAAGGCTTTTCCTGTGGCCAAACGCAGCAAATGCACCACAGAAATACTTTTTCAGATTATTTGTGCTGATTTGACTGGTCCTTTGGGGGAAAAGCATGGGAAATAATCAATATTTTATGGTAATTGTGGATCATTTTACCAGGTACTCATATGTTATGCTCCTGAAAGAAAAGAGTGAAGCAGCACAACATTTCAAGGATTGGGTCAACATGGTTGAGAGGGAGTTTGAATACAAAATGGGAGCTTTGGTCACAGAGAGGGGTGGAGAATTCTTGTCAAATAATTTGAAAAATTGGTTGAGAAAGAAGGTAATATGTCACAACACCACAAACCCTGAAGTTCTGCAGGAGGATGGGTTGGCAGAAAGACGTATAGGTGTATTAATGCAGATGAAAGACTTCATGATGTTAGATGCAGAAGCACCTGAGCAGCTTTGGGGAGAAGCCATTCTGACTGCAAATCACATTGCTAATTGTGTGTGGAATTCTGCTATAAAGAAGACCCATTTCATATGCTTTATGGTAGACCACCTAACTTGAAGTACCTGAGAGTGTTTGGGCAGAATGCAAACCTGCTAGTTTCAGAAAAAAGGGTAATCCTAAATGGTGCAGGTTAATGTTTGTAGGGTATTCTGAGAATAGCTACAGATTTCATCTTGGTAATGGGGAGATCTTGCTATCCAGAAGTGCCAACTTTGAAAAACACTCAGGTTGGGAAAGGCTGCATTCCAACAAAGAGGTTTTTCTCAGATTGGGACAAAAGCAAATAAGTGCTGGAAATGGAGGGGTGATAAAACAAGAAGCAACACCAGAGAGTGAACCTAGTACTTCAGCACACCCTACACAGACACAACCAACACTTCATTCACCAATCACAACTAGCAAATTTGAGCCAGTACAAACAAGAGATACAGAGGTTCAAACTAGTTATGAGAGAGAGAATGAAAGAGGTAGAACAAAGGTGATCATACTCAGGAGGACTCAGAGAGTGAGAAGACCTCCAGAACATTTTATAGTGCAGAGTGCAAGGGCCTATACAGTGGTAGCTGATGAGCCTGAGAGTTTTAAGGATCTACAAAGTTATCCTGAAGAGGAGAAGGAAAAATGGTTTTCTGCTATGGATCAAGAGTACTTGTTATTGCTAGAAAAAGAAGTTGTTGAAGTTGTTGAGAGGCCTAAAAACCACAAGGTGATAGGTTATAGATGGGTTTTCAAAAGAAAGGAAATGCCGATGGTACTCATAGATACAAGGCCAGATTGGTGGCAAAAGGTTTTGCACAGTAAAGGTTTAAGAACTTTGACAAAACATTTTTGCCTATAGCTAAGCCAGAAATCCTTAGGTTGGTTTTGCCATTAGTAGCAAGGAAAGGCCAAGTGGTAAGACATTTTGATTTTGAAACTGCCTACTTGAATGCTAGTCTTGATGAAGAAGTGTTCATGGAACAACCTTTAGGATTTGAACAGGACAGTGATAGGAAAGTGTACAAGTTGAAAAAGGCATTGCATGGATTGAAACAAAGTGCATGTAGTTGGAATCATTGCATTCATGAGGAATTGGTGAAATTGGGATACAAACGCAGCATTGTGGAAGTGTGCATTTACACCAAAGGAGAAATAATATTGGTGATTTACGTTGATGACTTGTGTGTCACAGAGAAGTCAGAGAGTGAGATCCAGACAGTACAGAAAGTGTGAGAGTGTGAGATCCAGACAGTACAGAAAGAATTAATAAAGAAATTTGTGCTTAAAGATTTTGGGAAATCTCAAGGGATTGAGGTACAGTGGACTAAGGATGGTAGATATTTTGTTAAGTCAAAAGAAAAAGATGGAAAGGCTGATTGAGAAATGTGGACTGCAAAGTGCTAAACAAGTGAGAAATCCAATGACTCCTGGTTACACCAATTGTGAGTCAACAAAGGAGTTTGACAATCCAGAATTGTTTAGAAGTATAGTAGGTAGCTTGATATTCATTGCAAACAATACAAGGCCAGACATTTCTTTTGCAGTTGGAGTGCTTAACAAGAAGGTGAGCTATCCAAAAGTTGAGGATTGAACTGCAATAAAACATTTGTTAAGGTATTTGAAAGACAGCAAAGACAGAAAATTGGTGATACAGGGCGGCATGGTTCAGCTTTATTGCTTTGTTGATAGTTCATTTGCATCAGAGTTACAGAACAGAAAGTCAGTGTTGGGTGTGTTGATAAAGTTTGCAGAAAGTCTGCTAATTTGGCACAGCAGAAGCAGAACTGTGTAGTTCTTAACACAACTAAAGCAGAATTTTCAGCATTGTCAGAGTTGGTTGGAGAAATACAGTGGATAAGACAATTGCTTGAAGACTTAAGTGAAAAATGCACTGAACCTACTACAATACATAAAGACTCATAATCATGCATTGCAATTTCAGAAACTGAGAATTTGAAATGCAGAACAAAATACATAGGTGTAAGGTATCAAAATGTCAGGGAAATGATCCAGACATTGTTTTGAGTCTGGAATACATAGACACCAGAGACAACATAGCTGATGTTCTCACAAAGGCGTTGCCAGTAGAGAGACATGAACAGCTATCGTATCTGGTAGGAATGACACCATAAATGCAAACTTCTAGCTGTTCAGCTAAAGCGCAAAAATCAGGAGATGCATAACACAAACAAACAACACAACACACACATCTGTACATTTGGAGGGAAATGTTGGGATTTGTAACCTGAGTTTAAATATCCAGATGTGGGAAAGTGACAAAGGGTACTACAGGTCACTTTACAGCTTGCAGTTGTTTGCAGCTGGGACTCAAAACATCTTAACATTGTCCAAGGTCAGGATGTGCCAGAGAGCAATTTATGTTATCATGTTTGGGGGATAACAATTCAAGTTACACAGGAAGAAGTCACAGGGAGAGACTGGACTTAGAGGCTGCATGGCAAGTGTCTATAAAAAACCAAAACCACAGCATGTGGGTAGTGGTGTGGGTTGTTGTTGGTCGGTGGTGAGTGTATATAGTTTTGTACATACTGCAACTAAAGAATAAAAGTGCCTCTTTGGAGTTTAAACCTGGCTTCAGTCTGTTTCATCAGAAGCAGGAAGGAATGCATTTCAAATCAGCCAGACAGCTCCAAGTTCGCCAGGGGTTTTTCTCTGCGCAGTGAAGAAAGCTTCTGAAGATTTTGTCTGAGCACTCAATTGCTTGACACTTTCTCCCTACATGAACTTATTTCTCTGTATTCTTCTGGTGATTTCCCCCTTTTTCCATTTCATGCACATATCCACCTTGAGTCTCAGCTCAGTTGAAAGTTAGACATCCATGATGCTTTTTTCAGGTGTCTCCTATTTTTCCTCACCACTTGAATTGTCTGAAATTGTGCTTTCAACATCTCACTTTTAAAAAAAACCCTTCCCTTCATGAACCTCCTTCTCCATTATTATTCCTGATCATGGGCTCACTGCCAGCATTTCCCCAAATTTACTGAAATCAGTTTTCTTAAAGTCTAGAATGTGTGACTAACTATGCTTGGCTTCCTCTTTCCACTATATAACAAACTCCAGGAGAACATGGTCACTCCCATCTAAGGATCCTGCCACTTCGACCCCATTAAAGAGGTCATTACTGTTGCTTAAGATCAGATCTAAAATAGGTGATCTGAGCAAGGTGATCAAGAGGGCGGTTGCTCTTCAACGCCAAGCTGTCTTGGATGAAATTGATTATCTAGACCCATTTCAAACTGGCTTCATTTTGAAATGTTTGACCCATTTCAAACTGACTCTGTTGGTGCTCTTAGACCTCTCAGTGGCTTTTGATACGATAGACCACAGTATTATCTTGGATCGCCTGAGGGGGTTAGGTATCGGAGGCACTGCATTGCAGTAGTTCTGGTTCTTCCTTTCGGGTAGGTCCCAGAGGGTGCTGCTTGGAGACAGTAGCTCCAGTAAAAGGGAGCTCACCTGTGGGGTTCCACAGGGTGCTATCCTGTCCCTGATATTATTTAGCATCTATATGAAGCCGCTGGGTGAGACCATCTGGAGTTATGGAGCTGGGTGTTATCAGTACGCAGATGACACCCAGATGACACCCAGATCTATTTCTCCATGTCTCACTCATCGGCCTTGAATTCCAATGGCGTCTCCTCTCTCAATGAATGCTTCGGGCAGTAATGGGCTGGATGAGGAAACACAGATTGAAACTGAATCCAGACAAGATGGAGGTGCTCACGGTAGCGGCCCAGAAAACAAGAATTGGGTTGCAACCACCAGTCCTGGATGGGGTCACACTCTCCTCTAGTGACTGTGTTCGCAGTCTGGGGGTGCTCCTTGACTCGTCGCTCCTGATGGTGAATCAAGTAAATGCGACAGTCAGGAGCGCCTGTTATCAGTTTTGGTTGATATGCCAGCTGCGCCCTTTTCTGGAAGTAAGGGATCTCGAGA
>CM034701.1:189535986-189555395 GCA_020142125.1 Phrynosoma platyrhinos | reverse complement strand
TATCACCTTTAAAGCCCTAAATGGCTTGGGTTCAAACTATCTCAGGGATCGCCTTCTCCCCTATAATCTTCCCTGCGCACTCCGGTCCTCTGGGAGGAATTTGCTGCAGCCATAAAGAGCTAGGCTTGCAGCTACCTCCCAGAGGGCTTTTTCGGTTGTTGCCCCCAGACTATGGAATGGCCTGCCACATGAGATCTGTCAATTGACTTCTTTAGACAGCTTTATAAAAGCTCTCTAGACAGATCTCTTTCGGCAGGCCTTTTAGGGATAGATAATCTCGGCCTCAGAATCCCCTCCCAAGGTCTCCAGTTTAGATATGCAATTAAGAATCACTGCCACGCTATGAGTGGTTTTTTAAAAATTATTTTGCCGAGTTTTTACATTGTATGTTTTAAATTGCAATTGATTTAATAATTTTTTAAGGGGGGGATGGGAATTAGATTTTACTGTCACATGTGTATTTTACTGCTGTTAGTTGCCCCGATTGTCCTCAAAGGGGTAGGGTATAAATATTATTATTATTATTATTATTATTATTATTATTATTATTATCTCCTGGTTGCCTCTTCCACCTTTTGGAAAAATAAATTATCTGCAAGGCAAGTGAGGAATTTGTTGGATCTTAAATTTCTGGCAGAGTTTGACTCTTGATAAATATCAAGATAGTTGAAAACTCCCATTACAACTACATCTCTTCTTTCTGAATGTGTGATACTCTGTTCAAGGAAGGCATTATTGAAGTCCTTAGTTTGGCTTAGAGGTCTGTAGTAGACCCCTGCCGCCGCCGCCACCACCACCACCACCACCACCACAACCCTGTTCTTCCTCTACCACTTAATCTTTACCTCCATTCTAATAGTTTCTATACACAATTGATACAGTATGTTAAACTTTGACTGGAAAGATTTGGGTTCAACTTTTCATATTGCCATGCTGTTCACCATGTATTTTTGGACACATTGCTAATAGGCGTCCAGATATAGCACTATGATTGCACTTTGATTGCCACAGAAATACTCAAAAGTATAGTGGGATTTGTGGGTTAGGGGGGAGGATTTTAAAAATCTCATCCAGAAAGCTCCTCTAGTGCCTTTGACCAAACTAAGCACCTCAGGAATCTGTAAGATTCATACCTGGCAGTGAAAGTCATTGTACTCTAATTGTGCAGTGTGAAAAGAAATGGTGCGAAAGTCGAAGAAAAAATGTACCCAGTCAAGTTGATTGGAGGAAAAGTGGTCTATAGCAGGGTTGAGCCAAATCTGAATCCCACCATTTCACGAACTACTTTGGATAGTGAAAGTGAACTGGGGCTGGAGGGATTTTAGTGTGTATTTGCTAAAACAAAGCAGAATTAACCAGTGGAGGAAATGGAGAAGGAGGAGAATATACCTGTTTAAAAAACACTTGACTCAGGGGCTATGCAGACAGGCAGGAAAAGGTGACCTGAAATTGTCTTTTCCCGAAAGTGCAGCAGCCACATCACCTGCCCTGAGGATGCCCTAAGTGGGGGTGGAGGAACCACAATGGGGGACAGTTAATGCAGCTTTTCCAAGGCTGCAGTGAAGCCTCATCACCCTCACTGCTGGCCCCCGAGGTTTCCCTAAATGGGAATGGAGTAACTGCATGGGCCTGCAGCGGCTTTATTTATTTATTTATTTATTTATTGCAGTCTCACCGGTGCATGCGCATGTGAGCCAGAACAATACGGCCCCTTTAACAGCAATGCTGGCATTGCTATGCACCTGCGCACTGTGCAAAGTAGAGAAATCATGAATGCTACGGTGACCAAGTGGTCTTCACAGGTAGTCACCTTGCAATGCATGGCCACAGGAGCCTCCGCCATGGTCCCTGCAGCATCTGCATGCATACAAGACTCCAGTGATAACTCGGAGGACACAGAAGTGACAACTGGTAGAGTGGGTGTCACTACAAGCATTGTACAGAGTACTGCCGCGACTGTTGCTCTGATGCCACCCGAGAGAGCTCCGCACCACTGATGCATGTTCCCCAGAAGCACCGACTGGTAGGACGGGTTCATCACATACATCTGATCTGATGAGCAATGAAGGATGTTCTTCCAAATGCCCCATGCCCTCTTCCACAGGATAGTAGAAACCCTGCATCCAGAAATGGAGAGGTCTGACACCATGATGAGGAAAGCCATCCCAGTGGAGAAGAAAGTCACCGTGGCCATCTGGGTTCTTGCCCACAAAGCCAGCTACAAGAAGGCATCAGAGCAGTCTGGGGTCAGCCTTACCTCTGTGGGGGAAGTGGTGGAGTTCGCCCTCAGCACGAGAGGCTGCTGCTGTCACAAACAGTGTACCTGGGGGACACCACTCAGGTAAGGACAGTCACACACACCTGTATCTTCCCCTCCTGTGCAAAAAACATAACGACATGGCACACAGTATAGCTTGTACTGTATACATTAGGCTTCTAGGGTCGCTGAACCTGTACACGTACGCAAAAAACATCATGACCTGGCACACAGTATGGTTGTCACTGTATAGAATAGGCTGCTAGGGTCATTGAACCTGCGCACAGACACCAAAACCCATCAGTCAGCATACAGTATGGCTGTCACTGTATGATTTACGCTGCTAGGGTCGTTGAACCTGCACATGTACATGAAAGACATCATGACCTGGCATACAGCATGACTTTGACTGTATACATTAGGCTGCTAGGGTTGTTGAACCTGTGCACATACGCGAAAAATGTCATGAGTTGGTAAGTGCCCTGATTTTTTTTTCATTCATCCTCTGCTTCTTCCCTTTGTCACCCACAGATCATGCAAGGATTCGCTAACCTTGGCTTCCCCCAAGTAGTGGGTGCCGTAGACGGGTCTGATCATGCCACCTTTGGGGAGGAGGAATGAGTTTGTCAACTGAAAAGACAGCTACTCTGTCATCCTCCGGGGAACCACAGATAATGGAGGACACTTTCTTGATTTGGAATTGGGCTGGTCTGGGGCGACTCACATTGTAAGGGTGGCAAGAAACTCCATCATCTTTCAGGCCATGGAGGCTGGCATCTACATGCCAGGGATCCGCACCGTCACCCTGAGGGGTCAGCAGATCGGCCCCCTCCTGCTCGCTGACAGCGCCTACCCCATTCAGAAGTGGCTCATGAAGTCCTACCTGGGCACCACCAATGCCAGGCAGAAAGGATTCAACAGGAAGCTGAATTGTACCAGGAATGTGGTGGAAAGGGCCTCCAAGTGGCTGAAGGCTAGTTGGAGGTGCCTCACTGGCACACTCCTTCTGGCAGAGGAGAATGTCATCCCTATCATTGTCTCATGTGTCATCCTCCACAACATCTGTGAGATGAAGGGAAGAGTCCTGGATGAGGGGGGGTGCTACAGGCGCCGCTTTGTGCTGCCCACCCTGGGGGCACCCATGGAGGACAATGACCTTGTGAAGCAGAGAGAAGTGCAGGCTGTGAGAGAGGCACTGGCAGAGTTCTTTGAGGCCAGGAGGATCTGAAGTATCCCCTCTCCTACATCTGTGAGCCTAGCACACTACTGTACTATGCCATGATAATAAGCACCTTAATAAACATATCCTATTATCCATGCTCTGTGTAGGGCTAGCATTTATGTAGGGCACTACTGTACTATGCCATGATAATAAGCACCTCAACAAACATCTCCTGTTATCCACACTCTGTGCATGGCCAGCATTCATGCTGTTATGCAGTTATCCTTGACCATGAGCCTAAGGAGTCACACAAAGACACACAGAAACACACACAAACAAGGGCATGGGGGGGGGGTCACCTGGCACCAGATTTCCCGGCAATAGAAAGATACAACTGTAATCTCTGACAATGTTGCAAAATTCCCAGCAGTCAGCTTTCTAATGGCACATTTGATTGTAACAATTGGTAGCCCAGAGGGCAACCACTGGGGACTACATACAAATTGCTCTTCTGAGGATCCCCATTGGCTAGGAGCCAGTTAAGGCCATCTGCCCCAGCAACAATTGCCCATAAATGCCCCTGCAGACCTCTGCAGGTCCCCAGGTAGATGATGGTGGCCAAGAGGAGAGTGCCCATCTGCATCGTGTAATGGACTGATGAAGAGGTGGGCATTCTCCTTTATGCTCTCACCCTCAAAGCAGCCGCAAGAAGGATGATGGCCAGCACTAACCGGCCAAACTGGGGTACTTTGTTCAGGTCTCCCAGGCACAACACCAACAGGGCTTCAGGAGGACCCTCAACAGTGCCAAACAAAGTTTAAGGCACTGAAAGGGGTCTTCTTCGAAGCCCTGAAGGATTTTGGGGAGTACCCTCCGGTGCGCAAAAGGCCACCCTTCTATGGCCGGCTGCGCAACCTACAGGTGAGGGCTGGATGCCCAAGATGGCAAGATTGTCATCCTCCGGGTAAGTGTCAGGCCTCTGCCATGGTCCCTCATGCCCATCCCTACCTTCCTCTCACCCTTCCCTGTCCCTCCCCTCCCTCATTTCCCAGTCCTATGGGTGGTAATGGTGTTCCTTTTGTCCCCTAATGCAGGCATGCAGCGGAGGCAATGGCAAGGACAGAGGAGGGACCCTACCAGTTCCCCCTCATCCTCCTCCTCTTCAGAGGCTGAAGCTGCCCCAGGCAGGGAGAGCCAGACAGAGGGAAACCATGGACTCCCTCTGCAGGCACAACAGCCTCCCATGCCAACAGGTAGGTTCTCATGGGAGGGGGGTGATGGCTGCATGACAGCAGCCTCCATGCATTCCTGTTCCTCCCTTTCTCCACCACTTTCTATGCCATCTTTATAAATGGTGTCTTTTTTCCTTTCACAGGAGGCCCTGAGGAGGAACAGCCTGAGCGGCTGCCCGCCAAAAGGAGAAGGGCAGGAGGCCCTTGATGCTGTCTGCCTGGTGGAGCTTCAAGGGAGTTGGGACCAGAACTGTCAGCAAGGTAAGAGTGGCAGGGAAACAGAGGGAGGGAGTGGGGGGCACCCAGGAACCCTGGGTGTGGCATTGGGTGATGGAATGCAGAGCAACCTCCTATCTGCACTTTTCTCTTTTCTTCCCCCTTGCAGATCAATGGCTGGAGGACAGGATGGCTGCCATGGAAGACCAGCTGAAACATCTCTCTGACTCCGTGGCAGCCATCATGGACCATTCTTTTGGAAGTATTCTATTATCTTCTCCTAGTCTTCTTTATACAAGTTTGGGGGTTTGTTTCTAATTCCTCTTGTTAGTTTGTCCATTTCCAATATATCAAGCAGCTTAAATGTCCAAATTTCCATTGTAGGTATCTCTTTTGTCTGCCATTTCTTGGCATAAACTATTCTCACAGCTGACAACATATAAATAATATTTTACCAACTTTTTTCCCCATAGATTTCTCTATTATATTGAATAAAATTTTCTGGTGAAAATTTAAGAGGTAATTTTATAACCTTCTTAATTAAAAAAAAATGCTTCCAAAATTTCACTTTTTCACAGGTCCACCACATGTGATAGATCAAACCTCTCTCCTTCCTATACTTCCAGCACAAATTACTACAGTTGTTATACATCTTACTTATTGTATCAGGGGTTAAGTACCACTGGAAAAAAACCCTTATAATAGTTTTCTTTAATATTCTGACTGCAAGTATAGTTTAACCTCTTTTTCCAAGTTAATTCCCATTGGTCCAACACAATTGTGAAACCAAAGTTCTGAGACCATTTAATCATATTTTCCTTAATGGTTTCCTTTTCCATATAGATTTTAAGAATACAGTTATATAACCTTGATAATAAAGCTTCTTTATTTAGCATTATCTCTTTCTAGTTCTATATCACTTTTCCTGATTTCATAATGTTTTTTGTCCATTAGAAAATGCTCTCTTAATTGTCTATAAAAAAAAGAGAGAGAGACCGTGACCCTCTTCTCTAAGTTCTTCTCTAGTCTTTAATCTATAAACAGCTTCATTAATAGACATTAAATGTTTATCCAGAATCCAGTTGTCATTCTTTAGTTGGTTTTGCTTTAAAAAAGCTTTGTGGGGAAAGGCCCAGAGGGGGATTTTAGAGCAAATTCATTTGTTATATTTCTTCCAGTTTTTCATTAAAGATTGTTTCACAAAATGGTTATTAAAATCATGATTTGCTTTTTTCTTGTCATAAAATAAGTAGGCATGCCAGCCAAATCTTAGGCTTGCACCTTCTAAACTTAGTAAATCTTCATCTTTTAGAGTTAACCAATCCTTTATCCAGGTTAAACAAGCAGCATCAAAGTAAAGCTTGAGATTTGGCATGGCAAGTCCACCCCTTTCTTTTGTATCCTGAAGGTATTTCATTTTTATCCTTGTTCTCCTCCTATTCCACACAAACTTAAAAATCCCTTTTTGCCATTCTCTGAATGGTATCACATTTTTGATAATTGGGACTGTTTGAAATAAAAAAGAAACTTTGGAAGTATATTCATCTTTACACAATGATTTTACCCAAAAGTGATAAATTCAGATTTGTCCAATTCTCAAGATCCTTTTTAATTTTTTGCCATAGTTTTTCATAGTTGTTAGTAAACAAATCAGAATTTTTGTTTATATCCAAATGCTGAAGTATTTTACTTTTTTATTAACTTTTAATCTGGTATTAGCTTCCAACTCCTTTACTTCAGTTGGAGCCTTATTTTTAGTGATTATTGCTGTTTTGTCCTTATTTATTTTCAACATATATATTAATTCCTTCAGCTCCCTCATTAATTCTTGTACATCATTAAGTGGGTCATTAATAACCACCATTAGGTCATCTGCAAAAGCTCTTGTTTTGTATTCGGTTCCTTTAACATTTAGCCCCTTAATATTTGAATTATTCCTTAAATTTTAAAGTAAGACTTCCATAATTAATATAAAAATATACAGGGCGGTATACAAATAACTATTATTATTATAAAAAGCAGGGGAGACAAGGGACAACCTTGTCTTGTTCCCTTGCTTATTTCTATAACCTCAGTTCTTTCTCCATTTATGGTAAGTCTAGCTTGTTGTTTCTGATAAATTGCTTTCACCCAACCCATAAAGTTATTTCCTAAATCCAATTTTTCCATAACACAAAATAATAGTTTCTAAGATACATTATCAAAAGCCTTCTCAATATCAAAAAAGAAGGCTGCCATCTTTTTGTTGTTGTTGTTGTTGTTTATGTACTTCATGATATTCCATTAAATTTACAATATGCCTGATATTGTCTTTAATGTATCTTTTGGGGATAAACCCTCTTTGGTCTCTCTGTATAATAGATGGTGCTATCTTTTTTAATCTTTCTGCAAGAATACTTGTGAACAGCTTATAATCATTATTTAACAGAGAGATCAGTCTATACTTTCTAACTTGTGTATGGTCTCTTTCCTCTTTGGTGATAAGCGATGTTACAGCTTCCTTCCAAGTTTGGGGAAAAGTTCCTTCTTTTAAATTGTTCATTACATCTTTCAACGATTCAGTTAATTCCTCTTGGAATAATTTATAATATGTTGATGGAAACCCATCTGGACCTGGCACTTTATTGAGTTTTGTATTCTTAATGGCAATTGTAACCTTCATGGTAGAAATGGGTTGATTCAAGTAAGATTTTTGTTCTGCTGTTATTTTTGAAAGTTCAGAGTTTTCAATGTATTAATGTAATATCTCTATATCCATTTTCTCTTGTTTATATATTTTTGCAAAAAAACCAACAACAACAAAAAAATTGGCAGCATCACTAGCTTTATAAAATTCTTAATTTTAGTTCCTTGCCTAATTCATACCAGAAACTTGTGCACTGTCCTTGTTTATAGAATCATCAAGAGAAATGGAGAATGAGACAAGGCTTCTGCCACAACTACTCCTGTCTTGCAACACTGCAGGGTTGGTGTTCATTGATCTCTTGATCTGTGTCTAGCTTGAAAAGATGCATGTGAAATGCATAAATGTTTTACACCCTTGAGATCAAGGGGTATGTTGGAGGTCAGATTCAAATCTCACTTGGCTGCTCATTTTAAAGTTCAATGTAGGGTTTCTCTCTGCCTCTCCCTCACCTCTCCACATTTCTGTCATGGACTCCCCTGAGTTTTACTTTGTTTTAGAGTCAGACTCTGAGCCTGAGGAGGAGACAGATCTGGTGTTGCCTGGAGATTCTGTAGGCTCAGAGGAGACACAGGAGGCTAAAGAGGGAGAGACAGGCTCTATGCTGCCAGTACTAGGACCTGTGGAGTGAAGACAAGCCAAGGAATCCTTGAAGGGTTCATCTAGGCTAGAAGCCAAAAGGAGAGCTAATCACGATCAGCTGAGGCATGCTGAGGCTTTTAAAAAGGCTCCAGCTGATATGATTCCCTGCAGCTGACAATCAGTCTTGTAGCCTCCTTAGTTACTGTGTATCCTGTTCTCTATTATTAGACTCCTTTTTTCTGACCTCTGGAACTGTCTTGTGACTACTCTTTTGGTTTTTCCTTTTCCGTTAAGTACTGGATTCTTGTTGCGTGACTTTTGGAACAGACTCTTCACTACTCCTTCACTTATTCTTCTGTGGTGCTGTCCTTGGAAGAGGTAAACAGGACAATCTTGCTGGCTGCTGCATAAATCTCTTCAGTCAGGCATAATGGATGCACTAAAACAGCAAAACTAAAGAATTGGTTGCCCAAGTAATGCAGCTGGTGGCTGCTGTAAATACCTTGTAAGGGCAGCTTAACCATCTCCAGCAGCTGGGGGCTCCTGTTATTCCTCATTGGAAGGTGCCTATTGCTTTGCCTGAGAAGTTTCTAGAGGAGCCTAAGCAATTGGAAGCTTTTTTAGCTAGTTGATAGTTGTATATGAATGTGAGAGGGGAGGATTTCCCCACAGACACTGTGAAAGTTGCCTTCCTTATCAGCCTCCTCTCTGGACCTGCAGCCAACTCGGCTAAACCTTTGATTAGGCAGAACAGCCCAGTTCCAGACAGCTTGGGGAGATCCAGTGAGGAGAAAGATTACTGACCAGGAGGTCTGGAGTCTTCTTCAAGGCCAAGGTACTGTTTTGCAATATGTGACTGCTTTCAAGATATTGATTCCTGATTTGGGCTGGAATGAGCTGCCTTCCAGAGCCAGTTCAAGGCCAGGCTAGTGGAGGACATTTTGGATGAGCTAGCCCATGCACCATCCCCAGAGACTTTACAGTTGTTAACTGAGCAGGCATTGCACATCAATGGAAGGCTGGAGACATGCCATTGAGTTTGCCGGGGAGCTACACCTTGCTCCGCTGCTCAACCCACTTGGACACCTTTTGTGGCTCCTCAACCTGCTCCCCTGCCCACCTGGACACCTTCTGCAACTCTGAGACCCATGCTTGTGTCTGGAGAGGCTGCTGTTGAGACCATGCAGCTGAGTAGGGCACGGCCTCTCTTCTCTGCTACCGAAAAGGACCGAAGGTGCCAGACCGGCCTCTATTTGTACTGTGGCAAAGCTGGCCACTTTTCCCAAAATTGCCCAGCCAAAGGGCGTGGCCTTTCTCAATCTCTGGGAAAACCCAGTTCCCCAGGTCTAGGTGGGCTCACTAGTCTAGGGAGGTGTGGCACCAATCCATTGGAGCCATCCAGGGAGCTCAAAAAGGATCCTTTGCTGATAGCTGCAATCCTTTAGCTCACTCAAGATAAGGTAGCCCATGTTGGGGCTATGATTGACTCTGGGGCTTCCAGCAACTTTATGGACTTGGAGTTTGCAGCCCAATACCATATTGTATGGCATCTGCTGCTTAAGCCTCACCCAGTGGAGACCATTGATGGTCAGATTCTGAGTTCAGGACCAATGATGCATCAGATGACTTGTGAGATCCAGGGCCATGTGGAACAGGTGCAGTTCCTCTTGGCAAAGGTTCCATATTTCTCATCGGTGCTAGGCATACCCTGGCTCACTCAACATGACCCTCATATTTTGTGGTCTCACTTTGCCTCTGAGTATTGTTGGGACATTGCTTGTCCAAACAACTGCAGGTGACTACGGACTCCAGCCAAGAGCCACCTCACATGGAGCTGCCCCAGAAGTATCGGGACTTTGTGGATGTGTTTGATAAAAAGAAGGCAGATCGTTTATCACCCCACCAGGTTTATGACTGTACCATTGACTTAGTTCCAGGGGCCCCTATTCTAGGGGGGCAGATTTATTCTCTCTCAGAGCCTGAGTTGGCAGCCTTGAGGGACTTCCTGGAGAAAAACTTAAGTTGTGACTTCATCTGCCCATCCACTTCTCCTTCTGGGGCTCCCATGCTTTTTGTACGCAAGAAATGTGGAGATCCCTGTCTCTGCAATGATTACAAGGCATTGAATTGGATTACAATCCAGAATGTTACCCACTGCCACTCATCCCGGAGTTGCTAGAAAGGTTGCAACATGCCCGAGTGTTCACCAAGCTAGATGAATGGAAGAAAGCCTTTCAGATGAGGTATGACCACTAAGAGTACACGGTGATGCCCTTTGGCCTGTGTAATACACCTACTGTCTTCCAACACTTTGTCAATGATGTCTTCTGTGACTACCTGGACCACTTCATTGTTATCTACTTGGATTACTTCATCTACTCATCCAATCAGGTAGCTCACAATGCTCATGTCTGGACAGTTTTGCAATGTTTCCGTGAACATCAGCTTTATGCCAAGTTGGAGAATTGCACTTTTGACCTCACCACTGTGGACTTTCTGGGCTCTCAGATCTCATTCCAGGGAATTGAGATGGACCTCACTAAAGTTGAAGCTGTGACCTCCTAACATTCTCCCAGAAACCAGGAGGAGGTCCAGCAGCTTCTAGGATTCACCAACTTCTATTGGAAGTTTATTCTGAACTACATGGACCATACAGCTCCTATTGCCCAGCTACTCCAGGGAAAGGTCCCTTTCAAGTGGACCCCAGTGGCACAGCAAGCTTTCTAGCAGCTGAAGCAGCAGTGTACATTGGCACCAATCCTTCAGCATCCAGATCCCAAGACACCTTTTGTCATGGAGACAGATGCTTTCAATGTTGCCATAGAAGCCATTCTTCTACAGCCCACACCTTTAGGACCAGGACTGCTGCCCTGCACATTGTACTTGTGGTGGTTGAAACCTCTGAAGCACAACTCCACAGTCTGGGAGAAGGAGTTAATGGCCATAAAAGCAGTGTTTGAGGTTTAGCAGCACCTGCTGGAAGGTGCTTCTCATCCAGTGGAGGTCCACACAGACCATTGGAATCTGGAGTACCTCCAAGCCATGAGGTAGCTGACTCAGAGGCAGAAGTAGTAGTCCCTCTTCTTCACCCATTCCAACTTCCTCCTGACCTAAATCCATCAGTCCCAGAACTGACATGCCAACGAGCTCTCCTGAAAACCCAAATATGTGGCATCTCCCAAAGCAGACCTGCCCTCTATGATTCTACAGCCAGAAAATTTCACCACTTCAACCCAGGTTTCTGTCCTGTTCTCTTCTTCTCACCACCTGTGGAACTATGAACATCCAGAGACAAGATTCTAGATCAGCCACTTAAGCAGCCACTGTGAGCAACAGAAGTCTGTTCTTCTGTTGACTGGGGAGCAGCAGATTGATGTTTTCAGCACCCCCTTCCTAGCAGCAAATTCTTGTGCAAAGAGAAATTACAAAAGGATTCCTGATTCTGATTGTGGCACAGGAGATTGCTGGATAAAGGGGTGGATTAGTCAGTCTGCTGTGTTCCAGTCAACAGTAGAACAGACCTCTTTCACTTACAATGGCTGCTGCCCATTAGTGCAGGACTGGAGAACTTTTACAATTGTGACAATAGCACAATAATCATGAACACATAGGGCTCATGAATATGAATTCATCATGGATACATAATTCTAAATTATACATCTATAAGTAGATTAGCGCACAGTTTAAAAATCATTTTACTGCTGCTGAATTAAATCTGAATTTGGGCTGCATCCAGGTATTATCAGAAGTATTTTGCCTTCATTCCCCAAAGTAATTTAAAAACAGACTAAAACAACTTCTTAAAAACCCACAAACATGCTTTTAGTAATATTTTTTAAATTAAACAACAAAGCATAGAAGGAAATGCATACACAATATCCATATCTAAAAAACATACAAGGAAACATACAAAACAGCAACAAATCTAACTAACAACAAACAAAATTAAGAGAAAACTAACATTAAGAGAAAAAATATAAAATTGAGCAAAAAGAAAAGCAGAGAACAAAAGTTTCCAGCATATCTGGCTATGTTGATTTTTTTTTACATTACTTATTAAGTTCCCTCTAGTTTATTCAAATATTGTTTTGTTTTTGAAAAAAACCCTCTCATTATGTCTATCTACTATTAATAAAAATTATTACCAAGGACCTAATAAAAATATAAAACACTTTTAAAACAAATCCCCTACTCCATATAACAATCTTCTAAAAACCTAAAAGCATAATAGCACCCCCTATCTTCCACATATTCAATTAACAACTTCCACTCTGTCTTAAATTTATCCAAAGCTTTCTCATGAATAGTCAGTTTATCCATTTCTACTAAATCATATAATTTCAACAACCAATCTTCACAAGGGATTGCTCCTATCTTTATGAATAGTTCATTCTAGCTGCAGTTGTCATATGTTGTAGTATTCTTCCACGAGTCTTCTCAAAAGTATCATCTAAAAGTCCTAATTAAATAACTCAGGATTCTATTGAAGTTCAATTTTCAGACTGTCTTCTGTCAGTTTTTGAATTTAAGGTCAAATGTTTTTAACTCTTTCACAAGTCCACTACACATGTTAAAAATATGTGGAACCAGCATATACCATCCTGAGTCCTATTGGCTAGTCCCACTTAGAACACATCCACTGAATCAATTGCTGAGTGGTAAAGATATAATTCTTTGCTAATTTTGTTCTTGGAGGAAGGACAGAGTTATTTTTGCAAGTTCCTTCCCACTGGTAAAAAGTATTCAGTTTTCAAAGACTATACACACTCTGAGACCTATCATGCACACAATTTTCCTGTAGTATTTTTTGTTATTGTTCAGAAAATAGCATTTTCTGTAAAAGAAACATCTTTTTCTGGGAAGAAATTAATATTTTTAAAATAAAGGCTGCTCTTTTTGCGGCCAGGTTTGGGCTACTTAGTTGGCTCCAGGATGATCCCAGTGCGGCTTCTGCACAGTTTGGTGGTGTGCATCATCTAATTACCACACTCCCAAAGCATGCGGAAGGCACGATTCTATTTCAGGTCTTGGTCTACTTTCTCAGATGCACTTTCTCCATGAATCTGTTAGTGTGGTGACGCAGCGCATGGGAACGTGAAGCACCAGGATCCAGACTGTCTTCAATGAAGCAAGCAACGTTGTCAGTTGCAGGAAAACTCCTTTCCCCTCCAGACAGAGCAGAGAGAGACTCAGCAGATGTCTCACTAAGAGGCTTTTAATCTTCAGAAGTTCTATGTACAAAGGCTATGTACAATAATACACCAACGCACTCTCCAACACATCAACTCACGTCAACCCACATGTGTGTCTAGAGGCTTGTCCCTTATATAGCCAGTGCACCACATGGCTTTCTAGCCCTGCCTCTTCCTTTGGACACCTGTCAATCATCATCATGACACAGCATGTTTGCAGTCCTTTTGCAGCACTTACTGTGTTTTACAGCACCAGGTGACTCCCTGTTATTATGTCACCTCCTGTTTCATCAGCCTTGATGCTGCATGACTCAGCAGTGGCCAAATGCTTAGTCATCATGGCTGCTGCCATTCACCACATTGTACATTTTCCTAGGACCATTATTCCAACAGAATCTGGGAAAGTAGACCAAGGGTGGATGCAGACAAGCGGCCTTGGGACGCCTCTGGAAGTGGAGGATCGAGGGCGAGGCTGCCGGACACCTCGGCCCCAATCCTCCCTTTCACTGCCTACAAAAGGAGCACTAAAATAGCGCTTCTTCTGCAAGCTATGAAAGGAGCACCGCAAGAGGCATGGCGTGCCTCTTTGGCATCTCTTCTGGCTCAGCATGTCTGGACACTGAGCTGGAAGGATGTCATGGGAGTGCCTGTCATGCAGACAGGTCATCGCTTCGATGATGTCCTCAGGAAGGGGATGGGGCACCCAGCGTCTGGCTGCCCCTCCCCTTCCTGGGATCGAGGACGGCGTTTTTCACCATCTGCCTCCCCCCCCAAGTCTATGAAAGGTTATCCTGCAATGTCTTTTGTTCAGTTAGTTTCAAAGGTGCTACAAGATCCTCTTCCATACAGATGTTTTAGGATATGCTTCTGTGCCTGTGAAAAATGTTTCACAAAGTCTTCAGACTTAACAGGTGTTCCATGCTATGAACTGAACTGCCCTTTTAGCAATGGAAGCCAGGAGCAGCAGCTGTGTGGGTGAATGTGTGAACAATGAAGCTACTTAGGTGGACACTCACCACAGCGAGCTGTGTTGCTCACTCCTATAATACATGGACAGGATTTATTCCTCATAACTGGCACTGTGGTTGTTAGCATGGCTCCATATATCTAATAAAGTTTTTGCTTTTGTGTGGAGGGAATTGAGAAGCAGCACACAGGGGAGTCCTAAGTACTATTATTTTAATCCCCATGAGATGTTTGTTACATCAGGAGTGCTAGGCAAAATTAAAATGTCATTGTTCAGATTTACTTCAAGAGAAAAGGGGAAAGGGCCCCGCCAAAACTGCACAAACACGAGCCCAAGGGCCTTGGAACTTGTCTGAATCAGCCTAAGACCTGCTCAAACCAGCTTCAGGACAGGCTTTGGGGTTGAGACTGCCATGGTTGCCTTGAACGACGATCTGCATCTGAGCATCAACAGAGGTAGTGTGACCCTGTTGGTGCTCCTAGACCTCTCAGCAGCTTTCGATACAATAGACCACAGCATCCTCTTGGACTGCCTGGGGGAGTTAGGTATCAGGGGCACTGCTCTGCAGTGGTTCGGGTCCTTCCTCTCGGGTAAGTCCCAGAGGGTGCTGCTCGGGGACTGTAGTTCCAGCAAGAGGGAGCTCACTTGTGGGGTCCCTCAGGGAGCTATTTTGTCCCCGATGTTATTCAACATCTATATGAAGCCGCTGGGTGAGATAATACGGAGTTATGATGCTGGGTGTTATCAGTACGCTGATGACACCCAAATCTATTTCTCCGTGTCTCGTTCATTGGCCTCGAATTCCAATGGCATCTCCTCTCTCAATGAATGTCTTCGAGTGGTAATGGGCTGGATGAGGAAAAACAGATTGAAACTGAATCCAGACAAGACAGAGGTGCTCACGGTAACGGTCCCGAAACCAAGAATTGGGTTGCAACCTCCAGTCCTGGATGGGGTCACACTCTCCTCCAGTGACTGTGTTCACAGCTTGAGGATGCTTCTTGACTCATCGCTCCTGATGACGAATCAGGTTAAGGGATCTTGAGACCGTTGTGCACGCACTGGTAACCTCACGCCTTGACTTCTGTAATGCGCTCTACATGGGGCTACCCTTGTACTTGGTTCGGAAGCTTCAGTTAGTCCAAAACATGGCAGCCAGACTTATCTCTGGAACATCTAGGAGGGACCACATTGCTCCTGTTTTGAGGTCCCTCCACTGGCTGCCTATCAGCTTCCGGGCCCAGTACAAGGTGTTGGTTATTACCTTTAAAGCCCTAAATGGCTTGGGTCCAAGCTATCTCAGGGAACGTCTCCTTCCATATAATCCTCCCCGTGCTCTCCGGTCCTCTGGGAGGAATTTGCTGCATCCTCAAAAATCTAGGCTGGCGGCTACCTCCCAGAGGGCCTTTTCTATTGTCCCCAAGCTCTGGAATGACCTGCTGGACGAGATCCATCAGCTGGCATCTTTAGACAACTTCAAGAAAGCTGTGAAGATGGATCTCTTCTGGCAGGCCTTTCCAGATTAATTCTCCTGGCCTTGGGCTCTTTGCCCTGTGCTCCCCCTGTGGCCCCATCAATTGCTGATGGATGGGGAGCGCAGTTGAGTCTAATTAGGGCATTTTTATTTTTTATGTTTGTTTTATTTGTATTGGAATGTTTATATTCCTGTTTTAATTATTTTGCTATTTAATACTGTTTTAAGGGGGTGGGTTGGGATATTTGTTGTATGGGGTTTAAAACTGATGTAAGCCACTTAGATTGTCTTCATTTAAGTGGGGTATAAATAAATTTTATTATTATTATTATTATTATTATTATTATTATTATTATTATTATTAGACTGATAATGACCCTAATTAAGGCTTCATTTCAGTGATCAGCTCATACCCTTCTCAAATTTTCCTCTCTTCTTGATGTTTTCTTTGCAACTGTATGCTGTAAATAAGATGCTACATGTATAGCACTGGCATTCAATAGTGATTTTCTTTCTCTCATCCAAGTATGAATCACTACTCTGTCTAGTAAGGTGTCCATGCCCTCCAACATCCTTTGACTTGAGCTGCACCTGAAGAGATCTGCCTTTCCACTTTCCTAGATTTCCTGGGAAATAATCAAGGAATTAGCTTTAGAAATTCACCTCTTTAGATTGGAATTCAGAAAGACATAGGGGAAAAAACACAAAGCATTGCAGGAGGGAATGGGTTCAGCCTTCTGGCCTTTCTCCTTTTCTCCTTTTTTATTGCTGTACCTGCCAATTCAAAGGGCAGCCAAATTACACCAAAGGGAAGAAAATCCATTGAAATAAATGAGAACCACTTGCATGCTACCTTGTCTAACAGCTTTTCACAACAGTATATTTCTATGCAGATGTGCTGATGGGATGGCTTCCAAATTTTATGGTTTGTGCACAAAAAGAAAATTACATGAGAATGTTTACTTTAAAGGTATAGCCACAATCATCTTTTGCAAGGCCCTCTGAAGCAGACACTGATGTTCATATCTGGTTTTTAAGTGTGAGGGGGGGGGGAAACACAAGATAGAAAGGATGTGAGAGAAGGAGGAAGCCAATTATAGGAGTGGACCGCAGAGAGGCAGCACTCAATAGCCATGCTTTAGTAAAGTGTTGACCTTGAAACAATCAATATGTGCATTTCCATGGATGTTTAACAGAATGCCTCTTCGATAGATTAATTAACTGTGCAAACAATAATGCTAAAATGTGAAGACTGAATATCTTCTGCATGACTTCATTTAAAATATTATGTATTCTCCACCTGTAAAATCTATGACAACCTATACCTGTTTGTCAATAAATTTCCCCTTGTCTATTCTGTAAATGCCTAAGAATCTTACTAGTGACAATCTTTTGAACTTTCAAGATGGCTGAATTGGAGAAGCATGAGGCATGACAGGATCCAATGACATCAATATCTTCTTCACTAACTGAAAATCAAAATTAAAAATATTAAACATCTATTCATTTAATAAGACAGCAGCCCTAACCTATTGTGAAGCCAGCAACATGAGCATACTCTCCAATTGTCTTGATTTGGTAGAAGAAATACCAATGAACCCTCTATCATCTTTTCCCCCTGCTTTTAAAATGTTCCAGTTTCTCTCTCCTCTCCCCACTTCCCCCCTTTGTCTTTGGCTTACTACCTTTGGTGAAATCTGAGTTCCAAGTACAAAAATAGTTTGCACTTCAGTCAGCAGGGGGAGAGAAAAAGATTGGGTGAAATCTTGACCTTCCTAGTAGGTACAGGCCAAAGCAAAATGCTGTAAGTTCATCAAGCTTGTGTGTTTTTCCTCATTACTAACTTTTGCAATCTTGACCACACTCTGATGTTGGTTAGCCACATGTGTCCAAGTTTTCCTCTGAAATATTGGAGGGTATGTCTGAGCATCTCTCTCTCTCTCCTTTTCTGGCTATGTGGGTGCAAGAGAAAGAGAGATCTTTTCAAGAGAAACTTCCAGCCCTAACATGCCTCACAACATGTGAGAATACAGGCAGAGAAACAAACTGCCAAAGTCAATCTTGTGCACCAGATAGTATTTTTACTTTGGTTCTCTGATGAAATGTTGTTAATAAAAGTGCCTGGCCTTGATGAGAAATGTGTTATTCTATGGTAATCTTGTCATAGAGGAACAATATTTCTCCTGGGCTTGCTCCCAAGGACTTGGGCTGCTGAAGTCAGAGAGGTGTGTGACCTTTCAAATTCTCACAGCAAGACAGTAAGACAAGCAAATGGGAATGGACTGGAGAATCATATGACACTCAGGGGGCCTCTGGGTAGTAAGATGTATGAGCAAAATGATCTGTAGAAAGTAAACCCTTTCCATTTTCTGAAGGTCAAAAAAGGAATATATTTGTGTCACTGCTGATCTGTATTAAAACAAAAGTGCAAAGAGGGAGGGAGGGAGGGAGGGAGACCATTGTCAGAAAAAGTGTGAATGTTTGTGTTTCACAGAGTATGCCACTCAACTTTTGAGGTACAAAGAAACACTGAAAAATGTAATTTACTATGGATCTGCTTGTGAACATGTCTTCCAGTAGTACCCCTCGAAGACCCATCATGTAAGCAGCAGCGAAGAGCCAGTGTGGTGTATTGGTTTGAGTGTTGAACAAAGACATTGGGATATCAGGGTTCAAATCCCTGCTTGGCCATAGAAACCCACTGGGTGACCTTGAATGATTAATACTCTTTCAGCCTCAGAAAAATGCAAAGGCAAACCCCTCTGAACAAATCTTGCCAAGAAAACCTCATAATAGATCTGACCATAAGTTGGAAATGAATTGAAGGCACATAACAACAATAAAAGCATGCATCCTATTTTTTTTAAAAAATCATTAAATGCCTGTTGAAAGACTTCTTCTGCTGGCAAAAGGAGTCAGAGAACTCTTAGAACATGATGTGTAAAAACATGGAAAGTGTGACAAAATGAAAATTTCAGATTTTGCTCTCCATAATAATAATAATAATAATAATAATAATAATATTTATTTATACCCCGCCCCTATGAGAACAATTGGGGTGGCTAACAGCATATTAAAATTCCAATACAGTCAATATAATCAAACCCCAAACCCCCCTTAAAACAGTATTAAACTAGTATAGATTAAAATCATGGTAATTAAAATAACAAAAGTTGTCCCTATTGTCAAAGTGGGGGATTTCTCCCATGTTAGGCTCACCTTAGGGTCTCCATAAGTCATAAATTACTTGACAGCACACAACAACAACAAGAATAACAGTAATGCAGCAAAGCTCCTTCCTCAACATGGTCACTTCCATGTTGTCAAAGAGCAGGAGAGAATCAGGAGAAACACATTGAGCTATTTTTCTGCACTGGAAGCATCCAGTTACAACAAAATAGCTAGGTGGATCCCCACTGATCCTCTACTGCAACTAAACAGATGTGGTTTTCTTGGTGTGGAGATACACCACTTACAAGGTGGTGGGTTTTTTGTGTTTTTTTTGGAGGGGGAGGGTTTCTATTACTGCATGGTCAGAACAGAATTTTGACCACTGCAATGATTAAAAAAGTTGTGATGCCATATGGCCAAAATATGGCTCCATTATTATTATTATTATTATTATTATTATTATTATTATTATT
>CM034701.1:189494423-189506816 GCA_020142125.1 Phrynosoma platyrhinos | reverse complement strand
CCGGCGCAGGGCGTCCTGGACGCCCTCGTCTGCTTCCCCCCTTAGAGATCACCTCCTCCCTTACAATCCTCCCCGCGCTCTCCGCTCCTCTGGGAGGAATTTCCTGCAGCTCCCAAAACCTAGGCTTGCGTTGACCTCCCAGAGGGCCTTCTCAGTTGTCGCCCCCAGGCTCTGGAACAACCTGCCGGAGGAGATCCACCAGCTAACATCTTTAGACAGCTTCAAGAGAGCTGTCAAGATGGATCTCTTCCGGCAGGCCTTTCCGGACTAAAATACTCCCGGCCCGGGCTAATCAGGACTTGGGATCCTGGGACTTGGATTTCTCCTAACTGTTTTAGCCCCCTGGATTTGAAGTCGTTTAGGGCTTGATTAAATTTTAATTGTCAGTGTTGGTTGCAATTTCAACCATTGTTTTAATTAATGTCTGGTTTAATTTGTTCTTAAGGGGGGTGGGTGGGAGTTATCTTATTTAAAATGTAAAATTGTATGTATTACTTTTAATCTGTAAACTGCCTAGATTGGCTCGCCACCGGGTGGTATACAAATAAATTTTATTATTATTTATTATTTTTTTATTGTGTATTGTGCAATGTTCACTGTGGTTGCACATTGCATGTGGTTTTGCATTGTGCATTGAACACTGAACACACAGTCATCAACTTGTATTGTGCAAAGTTTCTGGTTTTCATGGTGGTTGTGTAGTGCTGGTGTAGCATATCTCTGCACATGGATATTTTTGCTACACTGATAGGATATTGGCTTGCAGCCATAGAAGAAAATATATCAGAAAGAGTTACTCTTCATGTTGGCTAGAAATCTATGGGGAAACAGCCCCAGGGAATCTGTATCCCCACCCCTGGATTTCAGTCAGTCTGCACTTGCTGGAGTTTCTGTGGATTGCACTAAATTTGTGCTCCAGAATGTAAAAGAAAAAAAAATAGTGCACTTGAAAAGTATCCATAGGAAAATGGGTGTGTTTCAAATAAGTGCAAAACTTTGTTTAAATGTGCTTCAGTCAATGGGCATGCATTCAAGCAATGTGTACAACTTAAAACATATGTCCAAGCATGCACCCATTTTAATTACACCCACCAAAAAATGTGTCACAGACCAGAAGCAGATGTGGGAAAGAGAAGATGCCCATGGATTCAGACATTACAGAATGACACATCCAGGGTGTTGATATGTTATGTTTTGATTTTCAGGATTGGAAAAAAAAGACTGGAGCATTTGTGAGATCTCTCATCATCTGTTTAAACTTGCACAGCTTTTTTCTTAAACATAAAAAAGAAAAACAGCTTTTCAACAATTTTCCAAATATTTTAAAATATTCTTTCTATCTCTAGGAATTCTTACAAGTGGAATGTTGTAAAAAGAGTATCACCTTTAACAAAAATTAGTGGCAAATTATCACAATACTGGAATTGTGGATAGCTGTGCCAAATTTGGAAAAATAAAAATATAAAATTATTGTAAAAAGAAAACACCAAAAATTTTGCACAGTTGTATCATACAGTTAGTTTGAAAAGGGGAACAGAAAGTGAGCATATCTCCTTGGATTATTACTATAAAACAACCAAGATGTTAGTCATATGCTATAGCTTTCTGGAAAACTAAAGACTGCCCTTTCCAGCTGAGAAGAGGGAGTGTTGATTTATCTGTGATTTTTTTTAAAAAAAATAGGGTCAAGTTTTATCTCAGGGTGACTGCCCAAGGGAAAGTGGCATGTGGTAATTATTCTTTTATCCAGTGGGATCATGGAGTTCAATGTTCAGTGTCTACTCATTGTGACCTGAGATCACAAATAAGGGCTTGTGAGTGTCAACCATCAGTGCATTGCCCTCTTAATGCCCCCCCTTTGGAAATCCAAGGTACAGTTAAGGAGATAACAGATAAGCTCCTAGCTCATAATGTCTCTAGATGGAATCTCTGTTTTCTTCCTATTTGCATTAGGCTTCTGTTTTGAAAGCCCTATTAAATGGTTATATAACTTCATTTGTTCCTATAAGCCAAGGCTGCATGTTAAATGGTCTGGAACAATAGGATGTGATGGCCTGATTATCCAGCATGCAACTTTGCCTTGGAGACATAAAAGCTTCCATTGTTTATAGTGACTTAATTAATATCCCAGAGTTTTATTTTGTTTTTAAAATAAAGACACACGAAGATATCCTGTGTCCTAGTACATAATGTACCTGGGAAAGGTACAAGGCCCTCTGGCACTTTGCATGTTACAGAGAGGCATTGGTGTAAGTTCACATTATAACATATCACTGAGACAGCACCCAAGTGGGATACAATGCATTTTTCTTTGCTTTGGTTGCTTGGGGCAATTACACGGGGCAATTAATCCCCATATTAGATTCTGAAGGAAATCATTGTAAAGATTAAGTTCATTGAAGGCTTTTGTTCAGCGCCTGTGCTCAGCATCAAATATGCATCTGATTAGCAAGCAGTTGGAGAGACTGCTTAATTCCCAGTGGAGACTGCTGAAAACAAATACATACTAGATTTAGAAATGCTGGGTGAATATTTATGACTTTTTTTGTTTCTGATGCAAAACCTGTATTTTCTTTATCTACTGTTGTTCATGGATAAATATCTCCAAAAGGGAGTAGGTTTATATGATTATTTCAGAATCATACAAACAATCTGTCATGCCTAAATCAGAGAGCAGATAAAGATACAATTGTGACAAAATGGAAACTGTAATGGCAAAATGGGAGCAGCTAGATTACCGCATAGATAAAGAATAGAAAGGCAGATGCCTTCCAAATATTTTAGACTACACTTTCCAAAATGCAAATCAAGTTAATGGTTTCACTATTTGCTTTGTCTTCAGTGGGATCTACATGTAATTAACTTAGACTTGGGATTATACAGTGTGGGTTATGGGACCTATAGTCCGAAACATTTGGAAGGTCCTAGCTATATACATTTACTTGAGAAGAAACATGAATTGTTGGTCACAAGTACTGTTGTTGGCCCTTAATTAGGATGTAAAGTAAATGAGCCCTGGTGATGCAGTGGTTAAATGCCTGTACTACAGCCACTCACTTACAAACCACAAAGTTGTGAGTTTAATACCAGTCAGGAATTCAGGGTTGACTCAACCTGGCATCTTTCAGAGGTCACTAAAATGAGTACCCAGCTTGGTGGGGGCAATTAGCTTACACATTATAAACTGCTTAGGGAGTGCTTAAGTGCACTGATAAGTAGTATAGAAATGTACTTACTATTGCTATTGCTAAAGTATACTTAAAAATGTCCTTGACCAAAAAATAGAAAAAGTGTTACATTGAGATACCCAGCTGAGAAACAAGTCAATGATTGCAACTATTTTATTATTTTAATGTTGGTATTCTCTTCCACTCTCTGCAATGATTAAAGCCACTCCATGAATCATGGTTTTCCTGTGGTAGTTCCCCTGAATGGCCATTCTGTGGATGATGGATAGCCTGGGTGACTGGAAACATCTTGCATATAAGACTATGGAGAATAGCCAGATACAGGGCATGGAATGGCCATGAGGTGGGTTGCAGCAAAACCATAATTCCTGGGAGTGGTGGATGGGGAGCACCTCTGTATCCCTTACCCTATGCTGAACCATGCAGGATCTCAGCCATGGTCTACCTTCCCTCACCACTACTGTGTGACCCTGTAGAAAATGCAGCTCCTAAAATAAAGGTGCCACTGGATTCCAGTGTACTCTGTACTCTGGTTCAATTAATGAAATTACAGATAATAATATGTACAACAGGACAATGACATTTTGGTTCTGTTTCATACAGCCTACATATCTTTCTCTCAAGATTCATATCTACCCGTGGGCAAGATTTCTATAGTAAAATCTAGCTGCCATGGATAACCTCCACATGAATAGGAAACATGTGAGAAAAGTGAAACAACAGTGGAGGGGTGAAGTTAGGAACTCCCCTGAAGAAGAAAGCATGGTTAGAAGCATCAGAAGAGAGTGATAGAAAAGAAGACTCAAACACAGTTATGTTGGCTTTGACATATTGTAATTGGTCCAGAAAACATCATTAAGAACAACAACAACAACAACAACAACAACAACAACAACAGATTAAAACTATACATGCTTGCACATAATTCACATTTTAAAAAACCAATAGCCTCAAATGCTATCTACATTGGTTCTAAGTTTTTCATGTAAGCATGCAGGAGGATGAAGATATCTGTGGCAATACAAAGGCAAGGTTTGCACGTATCAGTCCTAAATTCATCTGCAAGCATTTTTCAATATTCCATGTCATTCCTAACCATACTTTCTTCTATAATTCAGTCACTTCGTTTTATTTTATTTTTTTTATTTTGTTCTTGCTTTCACCTTACAGAGTTGATGATGTCTTCACAGCCCACTGTAGCTAAAGAAGTCCAGCAGACTAATTGCTTTTAGTCGAGTGTCTTGGTTGATGGTGGGGAAGCTAAAATCTAATTTATCCAGTAATTGCAACGTTCATGAAAACCAGCATCAAAGCCTTGATATGTTTCACTGTTGTCTCCTGGGAAGGCTCATGTCTCATTCTTATGCTGATGTGTCTTAGAAAAGTCAGAGGACTACATTATATTTGCTCTTGCAATTACAAGGTTTCTTATTCCATTGTGCACATTCCTCTGAACTAAGATTAGCTTAACTGAGCTCCCTTTGAAAAACTTGCCTACCCATCAAACACATCAGGCCTAATGCATTCAGTAGCCACGCAAAATCAATGAACAGCACCATTTTCTGCTTCCTGCGATGATCAATAGGATTCGCATAATGGGTGGAAATTTTTTTAATCATGACAGCCCAGCATCTAGTGGGCATAAATCTTCTCTGCATTATAACCTCTCCCATTTCCCACCAGTGTGAATGTGCAGGTATTGAATAATATTTATCTAGCAGATACATGATGAGAAGCAATACAATTAGAACTTCACACTCCAGTGATGATAGGTTTAATCCCAGTGGCCTGTTTCCTAGACAATGTTCAGGCTTCCATATTTCCAATTCAAAAAAAAAAAAATTGCTGAAGAAGTGAATGTGTGGCTGTGGAGCAATCTATGCTGAAATGCTGATGGATTTGCAACAGTATCAGCTGAAGAAAATTCTTTAAATGAAGAATCAGGAAGGCAATTAAAAAGTGGGTGAGCATGAGAATGGTTCAGAAAACTGTATTTAATATATTTCACCTCCCACATAAATAATCAGGCTGTGGGAGTAAGATCTGCTCTAAATTTAAAAGGTTAATGTAAAAAGATGCCATTCTGAGGCCACATTCCTTGTCAATGCCTTACTGAAAGTGACTACAGTTAAAATTTTAGTGCTGAAATTGGGAGCAGGGAGAGGTAAATAATTTGGAAAGGTTAAGTCCTCTGCATTGACCTTGACTTGAGGTGTCCTCTATTGGTTTAAAAGTGTGCCCTAGAAAGAGTGACATAATTTCATTAATTATATGGATATCATATCACTCTAACAAAATAACTTTTAAATTCCCATGAAATCCAGAGGTTGAAATGAACTGGAAATGGGGAGAAATAAACTGTTTGGCAAAATCAAATCCTCTATATTGACCTTGACTTGAGGTGTCCTGTATTGTGGGTAGTGGATGTAATGGGGAATGCAGGGTGATGCCATGGTACAAGGAAGTCTGAAAGCACATTAGGAAGGAACACTTTGTTACAGATATAAATCTGCATTTATTTATGGGAGAATGAAAAATATTCAAAGTTTTACCCTGAGATTATAAGTAGCCCTGTCCCCCATTTTTAGGGTTTTGTTTTTTTTAGGGAAGACTTGTTTTGCAGAGCAAAATCATTTGTGCAAAATCAACAATTGTGCACAGAAAACATTGTAATTTTGTGAATAATACATTTTATGCCCCAAATCACCAAAATAATATAGAAGGAGGGGAAAAACACTTTTTCACTCTTGTAAAAGGATGAAGAATTTCACAAAGGTAGACAATTTTTGATAGGGTATCTTCACCGGTCATGACATCTTTATTGTCAAAGAGAAAATTACTGTTAAAATAATGATGACCACAAAATGCCCAACTGCATTTTTTTTAAAAAAATTACAAAAACTAAATATTTTTTAAAGAGAACTTGTACTTCATCAAAATGAATAACTGTATTTATTGGCAAAGACAGGATATTCCACATTCCTCTCATGGTACCTTACCATAGTGTCAGATGCACATCTGATGAAATTTCCTGAGCTGACTTCTGCTATCACCCTCAAAGATGTTACTCCAATTAAGAGCAGTGTCTGTGGGCCAACCTTAAGTCATACAAAGCAAAGCAAACTATTATTCAGAGCATTTAAATTTTCTTCTTTGTAACTGGTGAATTGTAATGGCTCAGCACCTCATGTTCACCTTTTCCTGTAGCTGGCTTAATTGGATAAGGAAGAAAGTACTAACCAGGCTAATGTGAAAAATAAAATAAAAGGTCAATTCAGTACAGATAGTATTGAATTACAGAATCTATTAGGCTCTAAACTCTTTGGTGAGAACTCCTTTACAGTTTTAGGAAATCATACAATCTTAGTTATTGGTTGTAATAAAAAATGAAATATAACCAAGGAACATGACCTGTGTTGCCTTAGCAAATATTTGATTGAAAAGCCCAGGTCTTCTTTGTTCCTTCACTCCTTTTCATCTCTGTGTTAACCTATGCTAAACTGTTTAATCAATGGCATAGAAGAACAGTCTTGAAGTAATCTGAGAATAATAGCACCCTAGAATGACCTGGACATGACACTTATAAATCCACCCGTAGTTTTGAATAATACTTGATTGACACTACAGATTTGAACTTTAGCAGCAAATAGGGCTGATGCCACTATTAGGCAGAATGATAAAGCCAATTTAGGTGGCAGATATTGGGAGGCAGCACTGGCAGCCTCCTCATGAATTTTTGGACTTTCCCCTCTCTGTTGGAAGACATTGCAATGTATGCCATAAAGCTTAGGGGGGAGACCCTAAAGCAGGTTTGATGGAGGATGTATTCCATCACCAATCCTGAATTTTGTGTCTGTAGGTGGACTGTGAAGGGAATTCCAGTTATTCATCTGTAGCCAGCAAAATGCACTGGGCTGGCCCTAATGCACAGTGTACAATGAAACTCAACTAATGCATTTTCTGACCTAGAGCTAGGTATCATCCCGTGCTACTTATATCTCAGATATGGCACACTTATTTGTGTACAACAGAGAGCCCCATGACTATTGAAGACTCACAACATTTATTATAATATAATCTACTGTGTGGACCACCACCAACATTGTAAAATTGGCTAATCTTTAAGTTGCTACAAAATATAGATTGGGTTCTAGAAGTATCAGAGATGCATAATTGTACACCTCTCTATCATGTCTCCCCTAACTTAATTTTCCCCAAGCTGAACTGCCCCAGATGTTACAATCTTAGATGGTAACTTTAAAAAAAAAAAAGATATGTTAGTATGTTATGCCATAAAAAAGAAAAAGGGAGGTGGAGAAAAGGAATCTAGCAGCACCATAAAGACTAGGTGATTTATATTTCAGCATGAGTTATCATGGATATCAATCCACAGTTGATATCCACAAAAGCTCATGCTGAAATAGAAACTAGTTCTTTTTACTTCCTCCTGGGTAAGTTGCTTCAGTCCCTTGGTCATTTTGGTTGTCATTTTCTACACTTTTTACATCTTTATAATATGCTTCATAAAGGTGGTGGCCAGAACTACATACGCTATTCCAGATATGGTTGTACAATAGATTATATGGATGATATGATATTATTTCTGAATCCTTTTCTAATTATGTTCCTTTTTTAAAATAAAATGTAAACTGCACACAGGTTTGAGATTTTCATAGAGGTATCAAACATGACTCTCAGATCCCTTGGTCAGTTGCTGTCAGTTCTGATCCTGTCAAAGTATATGTACATTTGGGTTATTTATTTGCCCCAATATGCATCACTTTGTACCAGTTTTCATTTAGTTTCCATGTATCACTATAATGCCATTTCCAAGTTTGAAGACCTCCTTTGAGAACTCTTTACAATCTGTTTTTATTCTCATCTCACTAAATAATTTAGTGTCATGGATGGCAAATGTGACCACCACATTCCCTTAACTTCATGTTTTGCATCAGCAGATTCTACACCAAGGTAAATAGATATACATGTAGCCTAAATACCCTAAATGCATCAGATCTCATCTGATTTTGGAAGCTAAGCAGGACCAGCCCTGTTTAGTACTTGAATGGGAGACCACCAGTACTACCAAGTGCTGTAGGCTATATTTCAGAAAAAGAAACTGGGAAAATCATCTCTGAGTATTCCTTGCCTAAGAAAACCCTATGAAATTAATGGGGTCACCTTAAGTTGATAGGTGACTAGAAGGCACATACACAAACAAATACACATGTATCACATTTTCTTCTGAGAGCATTTTTCCTTTGGTCCTGCATCTTCTAACATATCCCCATACAACTTTTTCTCTTAAAGTAGAGCAGGGGTAGGCAACCTTTCCCCTTTAAGGGCCAAGGGACTTCAGCTCCCAGAAGCCTCAGCCATGTTGGCCAATAGTCCCATGTTGGCCAATAGCTCCTGGGATTCTGGGAGCTGAAGTCCCTCGGCCCTTAAAGGGGAAAGGTTGCCTACCCCTGAAGTAGAGTATTGGAAGACTAGGTATAATAGGAGACCTTATAAACACCTTTGTGTTCACCTAGTAGGGTGTTATTGTTTTGCCTTTAATTAATCTATCAGTTCTATTTATTTATTTTTATTTATTCAGTGGTATGATATGTTGATTATTTGGTGTGGTGTGCTTGAAATGCAGCAGAGCCTAGGAAAACCAGCTTCCTTCATCAGCCTTCCCATGCTGAAAGCATGCAGACAAATCATGTAGATCTAAAGTAGAGCTTTATTGTTCCAAAAAAAGAAAGAAAGAAAGAAAAAGAAAAAAAATACAGTCCACCATAGGATCACATCTTGCTGATGTGGTAAAAAAGAAAAGTTACAGATCCATGTTTTCAGATCCAGGAGTTACATTGTAAAAGCAATATAGACATATTATAGTCCAAAAACTAACTCCATAGTTACAATCATTGCGAAACACGCACACAATAATGCATGAAATATAAACATTCTAGACAAAGGGATCTCTTGGCCCTGCCCTTACTCCACCTTCTGGGTGTTAACCTTATGCTGATTGGATAATGCCTGTATGATGTGTTTTAACCCAGCCCCTTGCTGTCCATCATCCACCCATGTGACTCTTTTCCCATGGCCTAATGTTTAAATTTCACTATCTGTTTCCCAGCTAAAATCTGTTCATGTTATGACTTCCCTGGCCACCTGGACCGACTTCTCTTTGTTTCTCTAGATGCTGTTCTCATGAGGAAAATTCCACACACACACCTTTACATTTCACCTTTGACTGTATAACCCATCCATATCCCAACATGATATCTTATCATTTCACCAGTGCTCTCATGCTGATCAGACTGCTACCCGCTTCATATCATTGTTGTTGATGCTTTAATGTAATGCATTCTGTGCTGTTATTGTTTAGTAGAAAACATTCTTGCCGTGTTCAGTCCTCTTCTGAGATCCTTGACAGCTGATAAGTGCCCTATCCTTCAAAAGTCAAAAGTGAAATACAGAGAATTTTTTGTACTTGCAAACCAGGTGGAAAATCACTTGGGACAACATTTACACAACCTCAAATAAATTACATTTTTTCACAGAACTATTTTATACTAGCATAGTGCTCCAAGCGTATCAGCCTTTGTTTGTAAGCCTGGGGGCTGGACTTTCTTCTCTTTTAGTCTATGTTCTCTATTGTAGAGCATCTCATTCCTTTGTTCAATATCTAAAAATAATAAACATGATGACACTGTAGTAAAGAGATGGAAGTTTTATATCTGTAATTTCAGATGCTACTGAAGGAATATGTACAAATTACAAAGAGAATTCCCCCCAGAGGTACAGAAGCAAATGCACACGGAGACACTCCAGAAGCCTCCACCAGACACTAAAACATGAAAAGCTGATCCTGGTGTTGTTGGTGGCTGGTGTAATGAATGTTGCCAAGAAGTAGAGATCTTTAGACAATCTGTTCTTAAGACCATATCCTAATCAGGTTGTGGTGTCTTGGTCTACTTTGAAATTTTACATTTAAATTAAGTATTTTGCATAATAAAAAAACAACACAACTTTGTTTCGGTATGGCACAAATTGATTGTGTTTGTTTGTGAAGAATCATCCCCTTGGTGTCTGCAGAAAAACCAGCTGAAGGTTTAGAAAAACTCATTTTAATGAATATTCAATTCTAAATAAAACTGACTCTGGAGCAAAACAAGATACATAAAATGGTAAGATATATAAAATGTCAAAGACATAAGGAAATAAAAAAAGACAAGAGAAGACAACAAAATACTAAAGATCAATAGTGTTTATAACTCTTTTGATTGATCATACCTATATAAGGGCCTTGGCAGACAACTAATAAAGTCATCTCCGAGGCAGGGAAGAGGAGGGGCAGCTGCACGCGCGGCGCCCCTTCCTCCTCCCGAGGTTGCCCTCGCAGCAGCCAGCCCTCCGCACAGCCGGCGCTCCGAAGGCAACCTCTCGCCGCAGCGTCTGCACATGCTGCAATGGAAAAGTCAGGGAAAGTGCGCCCTATGCATTTAGGGTGCACTTTCCCTGACTTCTGAAAGGAGCGCCAATTTAGCGCTCCTTTCAGGGACGCCACCGGTGCACCGCGGTGCGGCTGCCTCGCTCCAGCAGCGCACCATCCCGCAGCATCCCCGACACCGTCGTCTGCTTCCCCCCTATGTCTTGATGCATAGCCTTTTCTGTATGGTTACAAAAATACTAAATTTAAAAATTAAACAAACAAACACCAGGCACTTTCTGTCTGCTATCAAAAACACATAACTACCTCATACATTGGGATTCTCCCTGTCAGTGACTATGGGGCTGAATAGACTGGCACAAAGAGCCAGTCTGGGGGCAGATTGGTGGTGTGGCAATCACACACTGACTGCCTGATTCTGCCCCAGGCTGGCATCACACCACCCAAGCAACTGCATGGTGGGTGGCAAAAGAGCATGTCACACTGCACAGAAGAGCTGCTGAAGAGCTGTGGCTGCGGTGGCTAGGGCACCATTTCTGCAGTGCAAAAGGAAGCTGCTTTTTGCAGATTTTTTTGCTCCATAGAAAGGCCATATTGGGGCTGCAGCATGTGATTGCCATGGCCCCGATCTGCTGAGGAAAGGGGTGGCTTGCCACTGCCCCTTTGGGGCAGTCTGTACAGCCCCTAATAGACTATACACTAACACTTCAAGCTATATGAAGAACAAGAATGCCTTCAGCTGTATCCACACTGCAAAAATAATTCAGTTTGACAGTACTTTAACTACCATGGCTCAATGCTATGGAATTTGTAGCTTGTTGTGGCACCAGAGCTCTCTGACAGAAAAAGGTAAATGTCTCACAAAACTGCAGTTCCAAGAATTCCAAAGCATTGTGCCATGACAATTAAAATGGTGTCAAACTGGATTATTTCTGCAATGCAGATACAGCCTTCCTAATGAAAATACAGTATATCCTCCACTTTGCAGAAAATGCCATCCTAGCTACTATTGATTCAGAATCACTTCACAAGAACATTCCCTCACAAGGATGGACTGCAAGTCATGATTAATATTATTCTGTACGGGGCTTCAGCACACCTCACTATAAAACTCTAGGGCTCATTCCCACTAGGATTTAAACTGATTTTCTGATTGGTTTATATGTGCCCCGTTCACACTGGCAGCAGTTTCAGGCCCGACTGCGTTCGGTCTCAATAACACTGAAGCAAGGCAAATGCTAAAAAATCACTCTTTTCGAAGACAGATCTTTTGATGGTTCTTTTGAAAAGATTCACTTGTGTCCAACAAGTCTGAATGATGTTCAGATCTCAATTGCATCACACTGGAGCGGAGGGACTATGGCAGAGGATTGGCAGAGGGGTGTGTCCCAACTTTCCCCTGGTTTTTAGGAAATCTGCCATTTCCCCCCTCTCAGCACTGCCTTTGTGCTATTTTTTTACTATCACAGGGAGAAGAGGTGAGGAGGGGTGGGGGGTTCTAACTTCAAGCCATAGCACCAGGCTCAGCCTCTTTCTGTGGCAGGAAGTCCAATTCCCTCCCAGGCACGTCCTCCTCCTTTCCCAGGACAGGTTATACATTTCAGCTTCCATCCAGAAGGACTCCCAAAAGGTCCTCCATTTGGAGCAGGACTAAGAAGCATGACATTTACATTTGGAGCAGATTCTTTCTGCACTCTGGATCAACTCTTAAACTCACTTAGGGCCTTTACAGACTGCCAGAAATAATGCAGCTTGAGTCCA
>CM034701.1:189471470-189482415 GCA_020142125.1 Phrynosoma platyrhinos | reverse complement strand
AAAAGGAAGGATTGGGGCCATGGCGTGGGGTTGCCATGGCCCCAATCTACTGTTCCCTGGGGCGGCTCTCTGCCACCCCAAACGGGCCATCTGCATCGGCCCAAAGACTAATGGTCTTTGCGGACTGCCAGAAATAGTGCACATTAAATTGAGGCACTGCCCTGGCTCAGTGCTAGGGAGTCATGGGAACTGTAATTTTTTCTGAGACATTGAGCCTTCTCCGTCAGAGAGCTCTGGTGCCACAATAAATTACAGTTCCCATGATTCCCTAGCACTGAGCCAGGGCAGTGCCTCAATTTAATGTGCACTATTTCTGGCAGTCTGCAAAGGCCCTAACTCAAAAAGACAGACATGTAGTTTGTGGTTTAAAAACAAACAATAATGCCTTTAATAAACATTTACACAACAAACTAAAACCTAATCTAACTGGAGTTTATAAACCAGGAAGAAAGCTGTAATGCTCCCTCAGAGGAGGACTGTGACTGACAGCTGACTGCAGTTACTGGCTGCTTACTGGCTGTGGCTACTAACTGACAGTTCTGAGAGAATGTTCTGAGAGTCAGTTAAACTGCCACTTAAGATTGACAGTTAGAATGAGAGAGAGGGAAGGGGGAAGATCTGCTTAATTAAAGAGGAGCAGGAGAATACAAAACATAAATTTTGCCAACAGTTTTGGCTTTTTATTATTCTTAAATAAAACTTTGTACTCTATATAATTCTAGCAATTGTGTTTTAACTCATAATGTAAGCCGCTTTGAGTCTCATAAGAAGAGAAAGCAAATATAAATCACTTTAGGGCAGCTCAGTTAATCACATTCTAGATTAGTTTACATCACAATGTCTACCCAATAGGTGACTTCACACTATGAAGTTCAATGGGACTCTGTACTGCCTTGTCATATTGGGAGTGGGAGGACAAAAAACAAACAAACAAACAAACAAAAAAAACACTTTAAAATCCATATTATGGAAGTCTGTTTTTAAAATCAAATCAAATATTTGCCTTACTTTATGGGCATTATCTCAATCTCTTTGTTTGGACTTGGTCTTTGCAAAATGACAGCTGAAATGTAGCATACTTTTAACTTCTCCTGGAGAAAGATGTCACCAATAAGGTGTGGAAATGACTTCAGACAGATACATATCATTATGGAGGCAGAGTTTTACAATGCACTTAAAAGCTCCATAGAATTCCATTCAATAGCTGATCAGAGCTGGGAGGTCCTGGAAATAAAATCTCATTCAAAGATACAACTCTATAGACAAATATATGTAAAAAGAACAACTCAACAGTAGGGAGCAGTGTATCAGTTTAAAGCCAAGGGGAACCAGAGCCATTGCCACCCAACCCAGAAATAATGAGACAAGACACCAGATTAAGGTAAAACAGGGCCATTTATTAATTGACCTATTTATTAATTTCTTAATGGAACTGCAACTAATTCAAAGAACAACCAGCTGCAGCTGGTGTCTTTCTCTAGACCACCTCGGCTGTTTATTTGGACGATAACACCTGATCCCTCAACAATAACCCCAAAGCTGGGTTATTTGTTGGCTGGCCTGCATCAGGAAGTCTAACCAGAAAGTCCCTCTCCTAATCTGTGAAAGTTAAAGAGGGGTGTTATCTTTCAAGCCAGACCTAAGAGCAATTTCTTTCTGCCACCCCACAGGTCACAATGCCTAAAGAGGTGGTTCCAGAAATGTCTCTTCCACCCAAATGGTGTCCAAGGTTCTCACCAAAATATAATGTAATTGTTTATGCCACAGATATAGGACAAGTGTCTGCTTAGCCCATTATCTCCCACCTTAGCATCAGCACCTCCTTAACACCATGTTGTAGATTCATTAAGAAAATGGCATTACCAGTTTCAGAAAGGTGAACACCGTCAGCCCTGTAGCACTCTGGCCTCTGAAATATAATCTGGGGGTGGGGTAGATAATGGCTAGCCCAGCCTCAAGGACCTTACGAATTTCCCTATTAGCCCATGTTCATGCAGTATCAATGGCAATAGGGTCACCACCACACTTCCACTCAAGTTGTGGGAGCATAGCCAACCAAACAATTTGAATAAGTAGTCGTGACTATTTAATAAGGTGGAAATCATGTAACACCTGAAAAATGTGCCTTTCCCTTTAACAAACCAAGATCGCTGCCCTCAACATGTGGGGGGAGGCCCATGGCGCTCCTTAAACAATAACGGCAACAGGTTATGCCAACAAAGACCCCTCTTATTTAACCAATGTAAACATGCAGCATCACCAAGGCCCAAGTGAGTACCAGAGTGGCTTGATCTTGCTTGCCGGGCAACCCAGTAGATCATGCTGTGGCCAAAAAGCAGTACTTGAACTCTTGATGGCTGAGGGCAGGGATCTGGAAAAAAAAAGAAACACCAATTAACAACGCAATTTCCTAACATATCTGAGGTATACAGAAGACCTCCAACAACCAATTTGCTTGATAGCATCTGGTTGAAAGCCCATGGAGGCAGCCATTGAAGCATGGAATGAATGGGTCACAAAGCAGACATTAGTGAACCTCATAGTAGACAAGGCCCTGGAAGTAACTGCCCAAAACTTATGTTTGGTCAAAGGAGAAAGATCTTGGTGAACAAACAGAGGTCCTGGGCTGGATCCTTGGGCATGCATGTATTCACACAAACCCTGTACTGGACAGATAGATGTATCTGAACAAGGCTGTAAAGAGAACTGTGCACCTTTACCATGCTGGTCAGCTTTGGACAATCGAATGACCAGTGTAATTGACTGTCTAGTAAATCTGAGATCACTATAGTGTAACACTTTATCAGACTTGTCATACTTAGCACCAAAACCAGCTTGCTAATTCTCAGCACACCAAAAAATGCAGTTAAAGCTGCAGAATGGAATAATAAAACTTCTTATGGTGATACACAAATATCAGCTCATACGGATCTCAAGCCCTTTAGAATGTCAGGAGACAAAAGTGTTCTAGTATCCCTAATCTGACCTCTCTTTCTAGACTATCCTTCTAATACCTTTTAAATCTGAAAATCAGTAGTGTATCATGGACCCCTTGTAGCTTCTCTGAAAAGCAATGGCAGACAAGTGGCTATGAATGGACTGAGGAGCCAATCCCTTGTCATGGACAAAAACACAATATTGCAGGAGCCGAGGAACCAAAGCAGGTAGAGCCTCTCCCAATTGGTGCACCACCTGGAACTTGAGGACTCTTGCACTGATATAAGATAACTATTCTTCATACTAGCAGTGACCGAGAGACCCTGCATCACCTCACACTGCCAAGGTTTCAAAGATGTTCAGGCATTGGTTCTGCCAGCCACGCCACAGCTGGGAATGCAACATATCCCAATGCATTGTGGGATATAAGGTTGGCCACATGCGAAAAGCGTCGTCATACAGCAGCCAGGCAGGGCCAGTATAGTCAATGTAAACCCTGTGAATAATGTCCATATACTAGATCAGGGCAGCTGCCTGAGTAGGCTGGGCTGTAGCGATAACCCCAGCATAAATGTGGAAACCATTAAGCCAATTTGGAAAAATTGTGCTCTACCTTCCTCCTACACAATTTTTCCTTTTCTTTGTCATCCAACTCCTCTTTCTCCTTCTTTTCCAATTCATGATACAGTACAATGAAGATATTTATATATTCCTCCCTCAATATCTTATCAATAATTGAGTGTAACAGATGGTCACCCAGAGGGAGAGATATTTCACCAAATGGAATGACAGAAGGGGACATGCCGGCGTAACCAGGTTGACATTGAGGCCCACCCCAGCACTGATCAACAGGTGGCCATAAAGGTGAGATAGACAGAAATGAGGATCCTGACCACTGTCCCAAGCAGGCTGGGGCATAGGACAACTGATTGTCATCATAGGCGCAGCTACAACTGATCCTCCCTTATCACCACCCATTGGAGCAGCATATTACTGATGGTGGCCTGGAAACCCCCAAGGCCAAGAATAACCTGGCAGAGGGTCACTATACTGTATCAATGACTCATCTGGAGGATATGATGCTAACATTGGTTGGACAACATCCTCCGGATCAACGCCCACTGCAGCTTCCTGACTTGAAGAGGAGTGGACCACTTATGTCAAGGATGTCCCCTGGCCAGACCACTCCTGATCCAAAGTAAAAATATGAGTTTTCATTTCCTCACAGAGCATAGCCTGCCTATAATGCTTGGAGGAACTCCCGTCATGCTTGAAGGAGTGAGCTGGCAAGGGAAGAGGCTGGGAAGGCCCACCACGAGCTTCCTCAAGCACCCTAATTCTCAAAAACTTTTCCTCCATCAAGAAGTCATCAGACTCATCACTAGATGAAGAACACTGAACTATCGAATGTTTAGAAGGTCATTCAGGGCCTTTCCCCTTGAACCCCCCCCCCCCCTTTAACCTTCTTTGGAGCAATGATGAACAACAGCAGGCCAGGGCAAGTAGAACCCATAACAATGCAAGGATATGCATATCCCAACAAAACAATGACAATGATGATAATAATAACAACAATAATTCAGTCCCTTGAAAAAGTGTGAACATGTGGAGGTGGGGTTCCTCTGAAATACAGCCCACAGCAATAAACAACCAGACCAAGAGAATGCTTGGAATATGGGGTACAATGGAGATGTGAAAATGCCCCCACCACCGTCTAACCAAGGTTGTGAGAAAGCACCCTGTTTAAAGCACCCAAAGGGCCTATCCACTCAGACTAGACCTCAAACACTTGACATAGACCCAACACTTAAACCATTACGCCACTCGTAGGAAGACAAGCCCCAACGGTGCCGCAGTCTCGGGGACAAACTGGACCAGGCCAGATGGGAAGAACCTGCTCCAGCAAAAAAAGAGAGGGGGATGGTGAGGCCATCTACAAGGCCAGGAGGATGCACTCAGTGCACAAGAGCCTGCTCCAATAAAAGAAAAGTAGGGGTTGGTGAGGCTGAGTCCAAGCTGAAAGGATGTGCCTGGAGTGCCAATGCACCTGGCACAAAAACCCCACAGTACAAGGATAATTCCCAGGCCAGGGAGACAGCAGGAAGGAGCTTTGCCACCCTTCCCACAGTGTTATGAAGAAGGCTGAGGAAAGCTAATCCCTGCACAGAGTGCAGCAGCAGAGAAGGCCAGGAAAGAGCCCCTCAGCTAGGAATAGTGCCAAGAGAACAGGCCAAGGCTGCAGGAATAAGCCTTGCAGCTGGCAACAAGGGGTGAACTAGGCCCGTCCACGCCGATTGCCACTAGAAACAAGCCTGGCTGAGAGTGAGAGCCCCTCAGCACAATGAGGAGGACCAGCAGCCAATCCTCAGACCCCAGTAATGCATAATAGGCCAGTCAGGCCAAAGGGAACACTCAGAGAGGGACATGCCCAGACCACTCCTTAGTGCCCACCAACAATAGGTAGATGGAGGAGGGGGGGGCAAAAAAGCAACGTTCCCCTCCCACCAAGGAAAAAACCTAGCCAGGAATAGAGGAGACGTCCACTGTCCTCGATTCACTGAAAAGCTCTGAAGCCCTGGCAGTGACTGTCTCCACAATGCTCTGCCCTCAAGGCCTCACACTAAGGCATAACTGTCAGGGTGTGACTTAAATTAGCTTGTCTCCAATCAGGGGAGGGTGGCAAACAGCCCAGCCCCAATCCAACTCCTCCGTTGTGGAGAGAGGGGGAAAAATGGCCATTACTGAGTGTTGATTAAATACAATATTTACAATATACAATAAATACAATATTTTCTGAAAGCTCTTCCTATAATGTAGGAATTTCAGCTTTATCTTTTCTCCAGAAGTTTTTAAGTTAATTAATTAATTGAAACACAATGCTAGGGAACCAGCAAACTTTAAATTACCCCAAAAGCCTAGTTCTCATCAATTTTTTGTTTTGTTTTCTTTTTGCACAACTATTTCTGACATTTTTAAGTCTCTCACAGTTGTGGAATCACAAGGTTTTGGGCACAAGTAGTAAGGGCAACTTGGAAATGGTTGGCATTCTCTCCATCCAGGTCATCGACCTGTGCTCCTGAGCTAACATTGCATAAGTCTCCAGGTTTGTCTCTTGAAACCTTTAAATGTGAAACTATTGTCTAGAATCTATATGCGAACTTATCAGCTAAAGAAAGGAGGAGGGTAACAAGATGAAAGTATACAGGATTCTGGGGCCATGGTGCTTTTGTTGTTCTTAACTGCCCTTCAGTTGACCTCAACTCATGGTGACGTTGTGCATGAGACATCTCCAAGACCCCGTGTCCTCCACTGCTCTGGTTAGGTCCTGCAGGCTCAGGTCTGTGGCCTCTTTGATTGAGTCTAGCCATCTGGTATGTCATTTTCCTCTCTTTATACGTCAATCTATTTTTGCTAGCATTGTCTTTTCTAATGATTCATGCCTTCTCATGATGTGGCCAAAATACAATGGACTAAATTTGGTCATCTAAGGGCCTTTGCAGACTGCCAGAAATAGTGCAAACTGAGTACACTTTTAGGGTTAGGGTTAGTGCTAGGGAATCATGGGAATTGTTTTTTTCTGAGACATTGAGCCTTCTCTGTCAGAGAGCTCTGGTGCCACAATAAAATACAGTTCCCATGATTCCCTAGCACTAACCCTAACCCTAGAAGTGGACTCAATTAGCACTATTTCTGGCAGTCTGCAACCCCCCTAATTAACCAAACTAATTAATCAACTGTCTAATTAGCCACTTGTAAGCTTCTCTGAGAGCCTTTGTGGCTGAAGAGCAGGATATAAATACTCCAAATAAATAAATAAATAAATAAATAAATTCTTGGCTCCTAGGGGTATTTCAGGCTTGATCTGTTCAAGGACTCATTTGTTTGTCCTTTTGGCTGTCCACAGTATCCTCAGCACTCTTCTCCAGCACCACATCTCAAATGAGTTGATTTTCTTCCTATTCACTTTCTTCACTGTCCAGCTCTCACATCCATATATGGTGATGGAGAATATGATGGCTTAGACGATCCTCACTTTGATGTTCAGAATGATATCTTTGCACTTTAGGATCTTGTTCATGTCAGAGTATTGATGGGATATACAGTCAATGGTGAAATGTAAAGATGTGTGTGTCTGTATTTTTCCATGAGATCATGCTTCTAGGCCGAACACAACAACTCAGTCCAGGTGGCCAAAAGACAAAACAAAAGGAAACCACTAGATGAGAAAGTGTTCTTGTTTACACAGAGGAAACAATAATAAAAGTTGTTATGAGAAAGTAGATCACATGATGGAAGATGAACAACAAGAAGTTGGGTTAACATACGTCATGTACAGAACAACCAATTAACCTGTAGGTTAACACCCAAGAGATAGAGAAGGGCTGGGCTGAGAAAATTGTGTATCAAGCATAGAAGTCAGTCTGCTTTGAACTTTCATTAGAATGGATTAAGTTCTTTATTTTTTGCTGGAGCTATAGCATGTCTTACTATTTCACAATGTAGCATTAAGGATTTATAGTTTTGTTTCTGTTAGCCGCATCCGCAAGATGTGATGCTTTAGTGGACTTTATAATTTTTACTCTGCATGGTTTTCTATAATAAAGCTTACTACTAGAAGCTTGGATGCTCTGCATGTTTTTCACTCTGCTGGATTTACAATATCTAAAAAACCCACTCCGCCAACACCGAACAGTTCAGTTCTTTCATAGCTGCCCTTCCCAATCCTAATCTTCTTCTAATTTCTTATCCACAGTCACCAATATAAACAACAATATGTCATTAAAATAGTCAAATACTTAAACAGTCCCCCTCCTGTGTACCATCATTCTGATGGTTTCTGTGAGAAATGGAGGGACCAGCAGTAGCTGAGCAAAGTAGTCACAGGTAGAGAAATTAATGATGGCACATCCTTTTTACAAGCTTCTTCCTCTTCTTTTCAGAGAGCAAATGGTTTTAATGGTTTCAGTGAGGTGAAGAAGGCCTGATTCTAAGTTATGTGGAGCTGCAATATCATGTGGAGAAATGAATATATATATATATATATATATATATATATATATATATATCCAAACACTTAAAAAATTAACATCATTGCCAGGGGGGAAAAAGTAATGTGTGAACTGGCCTCAGCTCACAAAAATACTTCAGACATATAAATTTATCCCCGGGCCGTAATCCAGCAAATCTTATGACTAACCCCTGGGGAGGCCTTGGCAGCATATATTTTAGCAGTAGCTCTCTGCACAGCATGCCAAACCAGTTTGAAAACTTCAGGAGAATTGAAATACTTTTTATTATACAGCTTAGAGGTAATGCTGTTCAAAGTGGAGGGAGCCAAAAGTCTTGCTGAGAATTCATTAGCCATGGGATGTAATTTTTTTAAAAAAAGAATTGTCTAGCAGGCTGTGGCCTTTTTAGGATTTCAGGCATAGGACTGACTTCAAAATTGTAATGAGGGAAGTAGCCTAAAGCACTTTCAGTTTTTAGACAAACCTTTTCTTGAGAGTGGGCACCAATTTCAGTCTGTAAGCATATATGGCACCCCAGGTAATTAGCAAGCAGAGCCAAAGAAGAACTGTATTTAGCACAGTAGCTTTTAAAACAGAGTTATTTCCATTTGTTTACTGAACATTTCTTGCCACTGAAGGTTAATGAAGTAGTAATGGATCTGTCAGAAATCTGTGAAGGGACAAAGACCTCTAAATGTTGCCATTTTAGTCTATGAAAGCTGCATTTATAGTTTCCAAACACCTGATATTCATAAACATGACAGTGGAAAGGAACTTAGCATTCAATGGGAGTAGAGAGATGGCAGTGTAAATTATGCACTGCAGGAGTGGAAAGAAAAGAGAGAGAAAGAGAAAGTGTGTGTCACAAAAATAAAAGTGGCAAGAGGCTGAAAAATATAGCAATTCAATTTTTGTCATATCACTCACTAGGGTTGCTTCCAGATATGAGGGATTTATAAACACCAAAGATTTGCTGCCCTACTTTAAGGAGGTACCTGGGATACCAATGCATTTTGTTAGTGGGTGAATAGACCCTCTTTTCCATACCTCCATTGTGTGTACTTTGGGAAGGTAGGTTTATTAGGACACCATGTTGTTGTTGCTGCTGTTCCTCCTCCTCCTCCTCCTCCTCCTCCTCCTCCTCCTCCTCCTCCTCCTATCATACTTTTATCCCAGTTCAGGATTCAAGGTAGCTTACAATAGATTTTAGAAAGATAGCATAAAAATTCAAAAAATGCAAAAGTTAAAACTGATTAAAATATCAGAAAATCAAAACTAGTTAAAAACATGAAACATTTGTGGAAAACAACGATAACAAATGGGGGGAATAAGTACATTGTTTAGGCTGGATGGACCTTGTACACTCAGTCCTTGAAGGCCTGTCAAAACAGAAAGGTCTTTACCTATCTATGGAACGAAAGTAAGGAAGTGTCAATCTAACCTCCCTGGGAAGCAAGTTCCTGAGCCTGGGAGTAGCCACCAAGAAGGCCCTTTCCTAGGTTCCCACCAGATGTATCTGTGAGGGTGGTGGGATATAGTGAAAGGCTTCCTTGGCAGATCTCAAATCACAGGCAGGCTTGTAAGAGAGAACATTGTTTGCAGGGGAAGGTGAGACATTGCAGGAAGGAAACACCAGGACACACCGTTGGCAGGAAAAGGTCACAGTTTTATTGAGTACAGCTGACAGGTAGGGTTGTCTGGCATCAACCAACCCACTTGTTGTTCAATGACCAAGTTGCTTGGTCACAGTCAGACTTCAGGATGACAGAAGGGGTAACCAACTGACTGCATGTTTGCATTTTCTCCCCTTTGTTATCAGGGGATGCTGTTCAGGAGTTGCCTCTGCAATGGCAACATCTTATCACACCCAGGACCCCTGGTACAGGAAACCACACCCACCAGAACAACGGCCAATGATACCGCCTGGGCCACCCTCGAAGGCTAATTGAATCAATTGGATTTTAGAGAGCCCTAGAGGGTTTAATGGTTGATAATGCCGGTGATTCTGTTGAAGCTTTGGTTAATACTTGGAACATCGATCTTACCAAGGCTATCGACACAAACGCTCCCAAGCGCCCTTTCCAGCCTGCTCCAAATCATAAGCCTTAGTACACTGAGGAGCTTAGGAGGATGAAGCAAGCTGGACAATGACTAGAGCATGAATGGCGGAAAACTCGGCTCTTATCTGACAGAACTCGCCATAGGAAACATCTTGATTCCTATCGGGAGGCAATACGTACAACGCAGAGACTCTTCTCTGCATGTATTGCATCTGCAGAGTCCCGTTCAGCAGAGCTGTTTAGGGTGGTGGGGGAACTGACTCAGGTCTCTCCTGTGCAGAACCCTCTACTTAACCCAGCAACGGCCTGCTGTGATGCATTTAATATCTACTTTGCAGATAAAATCTCTTGAATAAGAGCCGAGTTGGATGCCATTGTTTTGACAGAATCCATAGATGAGGTGTCCAGCAACTCTGTTGATGGAGTTTTACTGGATCAGCTTCAATCTGTGAGTACCGATGACGTGGACAAGCTCTTTGGTAGAGTGAGGAAGATGACCTGTCTTCTCGATCCTTGCCCATCTTGGCTGGTCATCCAGGGGGGTGATACGTTGAGATTTTCCTTCGGGATACTATCAATGCATCTTTCAGGGAGGGAATTGTTCCATCTTGTTTAAAGGAGGCAGCAGTCAAGCCTCTCCTGAAAAAGCCTTCCCTGGACTCCCTTGACAGGAACAATTATAAACTGGTCTCCTTGCTTCCTTTTTTAAGCAAGGTGATTGACAGGGTGGTTGCTTCCCAACTCCAAGCTGTCTTGGATGAAACTGATTATCTCTATCCATGACCCTGTAAGAACTTATTGTATACAACTAAGATGCTTTATTGTGATTTTATGCTGGCCAAATGGCTGTAATAAAAGATGAATGGATGATATGGAGTTGAGACTGCCATGGTTGCACTGACTGATGACCTCCGCTTGGGTATCAACAGGGGTAGTGTG
>CM034701.1:189445940-189465616 GCA_020142125.1 Phrynosoma platyrhinos | reverse complement strand
AATGTGGACTGGGAATTTATGCTGGAGGTTTATTGTTATTTGAAAGTATGTTTTAAACTATGACTGTTTAATTGTATTGGGGGGGTGGCTGTTGGAAGAAAGGATTTTAAGTTTTAGCATGTAAGCTGCCCCGGTTGTGTTACACAGAGAGTAGAGCTACAAATAATAATAATAATAATAATAATAATAATAATAATAATAATAATAATAATAATAATAATAATTTATTGTGATGTAACTATAAATGTTATAATTCTTTTAATAAGTATACAGGATGCAGCATTATTACTTGGATGCATTGTGTACCAGAGTCCAGAAGTTTCTTGCATTCTGGAATACAGTCAGCCCCCCATATCCACAGATATAACAATCCATGGCTTGAAAATATTCCAATTCCCTCTCCTCCCCAAAGTAAAACTTGATTTTGCCATTTTATACAAAGGACACAATTTTATTGTGCCCTTGCATATAATAGGAGCATCAGTGGATTCTGGTATCCATGGAGGTGGGTGGGTTCTAGAATGAAATCTCAAGGGATTCCAAAAACCCACTGTATCTGGGTTTACTTTTTTTAAAAAAAGTACTAAAAGTAATCTTCCTCATTACTTTTAAATAATAAGAAAAGAAATAACTATGGTTGGAAACTCAAACAAAAATCCATCAGTGATACCTTTATTGGCCAATCAAAATACACAATATACTTTTGGTTGGCCAATAAAGGTATCACTGATGGATTTTTGTTTGAATTTGCTAAATGGCCAACACAACTACCCCTGAATGTTTTCTATGTCTGGAAACCTGGACCTATAATACCAGCTGATGTCATGGCCCCTCCTCCATCGGGGAGGAGTTTGATTCTATGAGTTCAGGAATGTAAAAAAAAGAAAGAAAGAAAGAAAGAAAGAAAGAAAGAAAGAAAGAAAGAAAGAAAGAAAGAAAAAGATGGACTCTCAGGGGTACAAGAGGCTTCATCTCTGATTAAAGACATCTGGGTTCAAAATCAGATTTGGCTCTCTCCCAGTAATGGGAGTCAGAGGTGGCCAGAGGCTCCACTGATTCAGGGTGGAGAATCTCCAATGGGTCTTACAGCATGTGCTTCAGATTTAATAAGGTGTTCTAGAGGAGATTTCCAAGTTACTGATCTCACAGTTCCTATTTGAAACCTTAGAGAGTGCCCATGAAATGTTTAATTTAAACTCAGAGCAGCTGCTGTAAAAAATAAAATAAAATAAAGCATGGAGTCACTGACCTGATATAATGGAGGCACCATTTGGTGGGTTTGATGATGAGAAAAAGGAAGAGCATAACTGAAGGGATCACCTGTAAACAGAGGGGTGAAACAGATGGTCAGAAAGGGTGGCTTAAAGCATGCCATGACTCCAATCTGCCCTGAAGCGGGCCAAAAAAGGAGCGGCAAAGATCCACTCCTTTTTAGGCCAAGGAAAAGGCAGCTTTTTCTGCCCCGCTGCAGCCCCATGGTGGCTTCAAGCCATTCCGGCAGTGTGCGATGCATAAACAGTGCAGCACTGGAGCACCTTGAAGCCACCCATGTCTGGACAGCTGCTTGACTTCCAGATGGCTTCAGGGCGGTGTGGGAGCACATGGCATATAAACACCATGCTCCCAATCCTTTAGATGGTGGTTTTAGAGGGATGTCTGTTCCACCCCAAAGTCTTGCCATGATTAGCAGCCTTCTCAGGGGTGAATGGGCCTCTTTCAAGGAGCATGGTCCTCAAAGTGAAATTAAGACAGAATGACTTCTTCTATTTGGATAGAATAGAAGTCTTGGAAAGGATAGTCTTGGAAAGGATGAGCATATAATCTTCAATGCTGGTCAAGCACAGTACCCACCACAACTTTCAATATTACTTGACCTTGGGGCTTATCACACCACCAAAAAACTTGGCTGCTCTCCAATGGGATACAGTCAGGTAGCAGGAAGCAAGCAGATATTACCGCACACAAGTCGCTGCCAATTTTGTGGGGTGAGTACAACTTGGTTGCATCCCGTGTCTCAGGCATGCTTCAGAGGCTGTTTTTCAGAGAAGGCAAGCTCCCGGGATGCAACTGGTTTGCACTTGCCCGGTGGAATTGGTGACTTGTGTGCCGTAATATCTGCCTGCATCCTGCAACCCAGCTGTTGGGGAGCAGCCAGGTTTTTTGATGGTGTAATAAGCCCCTTGGTGTCAGTTAAACCCTCCCTTTCTGGTTCCTACTCTGCCCATGTATGACCACACTCTATGGAGCTTATCGTATGCCCTAAAGAGGTGTTTTATCTCTTCTGGCTTCAATCCTTAATTGGGGATACAGCCAGATGTTATCAGACATAATTTGCTACCTATCCCACCACGATGCCACTGGCCAAATGCCACCTTGCTTGAAGCTGCAATCAGCCAACACTTTTTCAGAAACAGAAGTTTTCTGACTTGAGAAATTGGCTGACTGAGTGGTCCTTGGACCTGGGCTGCATTCGACTAGTGGCATCGCAGCAGAATTGGAGGCAAATTATGTTTTATAACATCTGGCTGTATCCCCGATCAAGGATTGAAGCCAGAACAGGTAAAATGCCTCTTTAGGGTGTGCGATAAGCTCCTATGAATTGTTATCCATGGAATTATCTGTGTCTTGATATCACCCTGCTCATTTGGGCTGTTTTGACATTAACTTCTTGCTCTGAACTGATTTGCTGACTAGTATTGTCTTTAATTTATTACATCTATGACTATGCCTTTGGTTTGTGTTTTTTCTAGACTTCAGCTGAGTGGCTTGTCAAGCCCCTTGGATCAGTACAGATTCATCAACCTTGGAACAGGAGAGCTAACAACTTTGGGAACTTTGAATATGTAACTGTAGCTTTCCAATTGGAGGTCAATAATTCTACTGAGGTAAGTGGAAATTTCTTTGTATGAAATACTTTTTAAGATGGCAATCTTCATTTTTGTCTAAAACAAACTAGAACAGTTGCAAGAATATGGTTCATCCTATTTTTTTTATACTTCTAACAACAATGATTACACTTTAACACTGGTATGGCAAAGAATGTATACATGCTGCTATACACTGAATTAGATGCACTGTAAAAATATTTTGGGAAATTTGGTGATTTTCAAGGGAAACTGGCAGTCCTAGGACACCCACACTGTTAACCCAATCTTTCCCAAAGGTACAAAAGCAAGCACTTCTTTCTCTGTGACAGCCTACTGATGGAGACATATGAACTTAAGTAACCCACTACACTAGAAAATTATCTGTCTCAGACTGCAAGATGCTCCTGCGTTCCACCTCTGGAGAGTTGATGTTGTTTCAGCAAATATATGACAAGGACAAAGATGGACAGAGACAATTAACTGAGTTTCTCATGCGCTTTGTGTAATGTACAAGGTAATGATCTGAAACTGACCCCCTCCCCAAGCTCCAAATATATAGCAGTGTAAGTGGGTTGATTTGATTTCTTACCTACAGTAAGGCATTAAGCAGCTCAAGTCAGGGTTGCCTGTAGCAAAATGTTAGCTGTATTCAAGGATTGTTTGAGTCAAGAAATGTTTGTATGTGTGTTTTAATATCAGTTCATTCTAAGAGCACCATGTTCCATAGATATATTAGAAAGTGGCCTGCTCTTAAGTTAGTTTTGTTTGTTGTCTGTGTTTGATATCTCAGTACTTGGTTTTCATCTCATTATTGATGAACAGTAGGATCACTTAGGAAAATTGTTTTTAGGACACAGATATGTTAAACTGTGTGATTTGCTAAGGTTCAGCCTAAATTTTTTCTCCCTATCACACAGGAAACCAGAAAGCTGGTACCAAGGAACTATGGGGGGAAGCACACCAGGGTGTCTGAGATGCCCTGGGCTGGTGTGCCGCGGGGCCATGTCAGCTGCACCGCGGTGCACCGATGGTGTCCCTGAAAGGAGCGCAAAAATAGCGCTCCTTTCGGAAGACAGGGAAAGTGCACCCTAAACGCGTAGGGTGCACTTTCCCTGACTTTTCCGCCGCAGCGCGTGTGGTCGCTGCAGCGGGAGGTTGCCATGGCAGCGCCAGCCATGCGGATGGCCAGCAGCTCCGAGGGCAACCTCGGGAGGAGGAAGGGGCGCCGCTCGTGCGGCTGCCCATCTTCTTCCAGGCCTCGAAGACGACCCTATTAGTCGTCTGCCGAGGCCCTATGTCTCCCTGATCCACTTGGCTTTTACAATTTGGTAAACAATAGTCTAAGAGCAATCCTGGGGAACACTGGGACAGCAGGGAAGGTAGAAAGAGTAGTCATTTTTCACCAGCGATGCTAGGTTTAGACTGAGCTGAGTTCTGGAGTTAAATCTCCTCCCAACCTGTACAGCTTGGAAATTTTACTCGTTTTGAAGGTAGCTCTCAGAATTGTTCAGCCAGCATGGCTATTGAGAGTTGTAGTCCAAAAAAAGAAACATTTCCAAGCTATGCTCCATCCTGTGGTAAACAACCAGTGTTTGTCTGCCGAATGTGTTTTCCAGCCTCTCCTTATGACCTCAGATTCTCTTTCGTTTCTTTCTTTGCTGTTCCACCTCTAAAGCTCCCCATTCAGCTTTATTTTCTTCTACAGCCCCAGAGCATTCCACCACAAGGTCGAAAGTCTGACCTTGGCTATATGCACTGGTTGGTTCCTTTCATGTCTGTTCTGCACACTTTTTTGAGATTCTTGCCTAGGGAATAGTAAAGCAACTTGTCTAGTCAGAACTCATTTCATATAACATAGCACTAGATATGGTGAAGGTAACAGCCTATATAAATTTGGGCTGCTTTTAAAAAAAAAAACACACAAGGAGGTTATTGAAATTGACATAATGGAGTAGGATAGGGAAATGTATGGCCTCCAATGCTGTAGGACTGCACTTACCAGCATAGCTCATGTTGAGGGGTGATGGTAGCTACAGTCCACTAAAATCTGAAAAGCCACCAGTTCTGCACCCCATTGTAGATAATCAGACATAATGAACACTCCTGATTCTGTTTCACCATGTATGCACACAAAACACCCAGGTATGTTTGATGTGTGATGATCTACATTTGATTTTAATCCCTTTTCATTACCAGAAAAACAATAATTATTGACATGATCAATTTACTAAGCTTGTCAGTACTAGGGACAAAACATCTTACCTGACCTTTCTTGCATGGGTTTAAAGGATCCACTTTAAAAACAGTTATACTTAACACACTTCTTTCAGCAAAGTGAACAGAGAGAAAGTAAAGGTAGTGACTGAGTTCATAACTTGTGTAAGTTATAACTGAGCCATTAGAGATGTAATGTAAAGTACCTCTATTTGACTGTGGGCTTTTACAGTGCTGCCCCTGGGAGTGCCAGATTGGGGTCGTGGCAACCACAAGCCACAGCCCTAATCCAGCTTTTTACCATTCCAAAACCAGTTGGTAAATACTGCTCCTTTTGGGGGCAGCAAAAAGCCGCCCTTAGTCCTACTGCCACAGCTCTTTTGCTCCCCTTTGTCACAGCATGTCTGCACCAACAGGGCACCTTGACACCATGCGCGATGCGGTCGGGCATGGGGTGTGACAGTGGCATCAGGGCAGAGTTGGGACAGCGGGTGTGTGGTTACCCTAACCCAACTCCACCCCCAGGCCAGCCCTTTTGGCTGGTCTGCATAAGCTCTAAGTTTTAACTGTTGTACTAACAAGTTTTTAATTGTATGGCATTTTTAAAACATTATATGCTCCCCTGAATCATGTTCTTAGACAAAGCTATCATACAAAATAAATAAATAAATTTAATGGTAGAGGAAATGCTGTAGCAAATGACATTTCTGCCATACTGTATTCTGAAGGATAATCTGGAAAATAAGAAGTGGAACTGATCAGAACTGAGCATGACTAGAAAGGAAAAAAAGGAAAAAAAATAGGCTGCACTTTATAGGCAAAGACCATAGCTAAAAAGTTGTGAATGCAAAAACCTGCATTGGATGTATGCAGAATTCATATTCATATTTATGAATTAGGATACATGTAAGCCCATATTATCATTCTTCCATCCTTTCAATTGGAGTCAGTGACCATCTATGGATAATGCTGAAATTCCGAACACTTCCTTTTCGCAGAGTAAAAGGTGCATGACACACTGTAAATTTGGGATGGGGAAAATAATTTTTTAATAACTGTTTTAAAAGAATGGCCTAGCCACCAATCACAACAGAAAAAAGTTGTGCATTCTGCTTATTTTCCACAGCACTATGATAAGTAGCCATCTTTCCATATGTAAAACAATTATTTACAAAATGAAACAAATACCTAGTGTGAAAACATGTGAAAGCACATCTCTCTGAACATATCAGTTTAAAGTCCTAAAAGGATCTAAGAAAAATGGCAATGGGAATATCATTCCATTTCATATCCTGTCTGAATACAAAAAAATCAGCCCTAAATGCCATTTTGGAAAGATCAGCTTCCTAGATAACTGAAGGAAAATCCAAATTTACTTTGATAAATTTTCAGAATTTGGACAAATGGTTGTCCAAAATGGATTGCAAGAAAAACTTCACCCACCCCTAGTTTTCATCTGTTGCCTTATTTCATAAATGAAACTTGTCATTATTACTATCCATTTCAGATGCCCAGTGCTTTTTCTCTTCTGTAGCTATGGTTCATCAGAAGATGTCTTTCAATTAATTAAGAACTATTGCACAGTTCTTCCATTGGTGTCTGGGTTCATTACATTTCCCTCCTTTGAGCCTTGCCTATCCAGGCAAGCTAAAGCTATTGTAGAGAGCACATGAAGACACTGCAATCATATTATCCAACCTTTAATTATTCAGAGCTCTTTCTGATAAAATGGTGCTGTAGGACAAAGAAAGCAAGAATTAATTCCCAATAGATTAGATTAGATTTTCCCTTCTTCTCTGTCTGTAATTATTTCTATCAGATAACTTATTTGCTATGCAAGCTTACCCTCAAAAGCATGTTTGTTAAAAAGAGAAAAGGGGAAGAAATCCTTTGTAGGCCCTACATATGATTAAACAGCTTTGACAGAGCATAATGAATAATAATGATAAAGACCTGTCAAATGGAATTTTAAACATTTTAGCCTGTGCATCAGAATAACATCTGGTATCAAGAATCCAATACATTTTTTCACAAGGAGAAATAGATAAGGGGTGGAATTGAGACAGATTTCCAAATCTGTTCAAGGCAATATTTTATAAGTACCTACTGAGTTAATTAGCAAATCTATACATGTTGTTCCAAGGTAGTCCTGAGTTAGAGCTGAGAATACAACACTCAAATATATGACTACAGCTTGCATAGGTAGGTATCAAGGACTAATGGTGCATGAATTGATAATGTCTTTCCAGTTTGAGGTTTTGGTTTCCCAATGCATATTTGTGAATAGCAACATGACATTAAAGTCCCCCAGATACACATTTGTTTTGCAGAATGTACAGAGAAGTGAACACTACAGTTAACAACTTTACAGTCGAACAGTGATGGCAAACCTTTTAAGCATCATGTGCCCAAACTAAATGGCCTTCTGGCACTGGGTGTTATCCTGTGCCAGAGATGGGACTTCCAGGGGAAGTGGGACTTCCGCCAATGGGGGTGGGACTTCTAGGGCAAGACTTCTTTTCCCCTCCCTGCACCTTCCTGGGCCTTCAGCTTCCTCTCTGGAGGCAGTTGAAGGCCTGGGACAGCTGAGAGGAGGAGGAACAGGCGCACACCTTTTCCTCCTCTTCCTCACTCCATGTGCCAGGGAAAATGAGTTCATGCCATCTCTGGCATGCATGTCATAGGTTTACCAACATGGGTTTAGAAGATTACAACCTGCTCAGTAGGTGAGACATAACTCCTTGCTAATTTTGTTCTTGAAGGAAGTAATGAGTGATTTAGCAATTTTCTCGCTGTGAAAATGTATTTGAAAATTGTGCAGTTCTCAAAGGCAATTTGAAATTTGGGTGTTATTCTGCACAATAGTTGAAAGTGGTATTCACGTACAGAAAAAAATATTTTCTGTACAGAAAACAACATTTTCTGTGCAGAAAATAATATTTCTGCACAGGAATATTAATTTTTGGATAGAAAATACTGGGTTTTGATTGGTTGTTGTTGTTATTTTTGCACAAAATAATCAAAATAACTATATGGAAATTTTGGATAGGATAAGTTCCAAACTTCCCATCATTCCAAAATTCTTCTTATCGGGATTTCTCAACACTCAGAATAAAACACATGTTTTGACCATTTTGAATATTCTTTCATTCACCACTAGATTATAGCCTAAATCCTATGGATACTCCTAGCCAGAGTAGACCTATTGAATCAATTGTTGAATAGCAAGTCAGAACTTATTGAATCAATGTGGCTAGTCATATTGAGAATTTGAGTTCCAGCCACTTACTTTCCAGTTTACTTTCTATGAACAAAAAATGTCTAAGATCCAAAAAACCCAAAAACAAAAGCAAATATATATATATATATTGACTTCAGGTGTTGTTTCTTATAAACTGTTAGGACAAAAAAAAAAATGTCACATGACATTTGAAAGAAATTATGATGCATTAAAACTGATATAATGTAGGTAGGGAATTCCTTTGATGGGAGTACATGACTTCACTGAAGTGGAAAATACTCCATCATACAAAATGTGTGAGTCCTAATTTATCTCATGTTACATTTTATTTTTGAAAATGTTTTATTACTTTCATTCTACCTCGTTTGTTTCTTTTTTCGGCTCTGATTTTTTTGAGAACATTCACCACACAAATAGTCCTTGGGTTGTCAGGCATATTTATACCCCACAATACATTGGAATGCTTTTTGTGATCAGAAATACTTCACAATATATTTATAAACAATTAAAGTTTCTTTTTTAAAAAATAAAACAAACCCAAACATCACTGAGTGTGTGCTAAGTGGCTAGTAATGGTGAACCTATATTTAACTACGAAGTGTTAAAATAATGGTATAGTTTAGCCAATAAATATGCTAATTTAAACATTTAGGATCAGATTGTTGGGTGGTCAGCTTCTAATCAACAATGGAGAACATGTGGGTCAATGTGTATTTATCCTAAATTGCCTAACAAGGTTAAAACAATGTTGCTCTGAGCTAATACAAAGCTGGGGAAACAAGTGTAATGAGATGATGGTTTCACATTCAACATTTCTTAAGCATAAATTCTTATTTTTTTAAATTTCTTTCTGGAAAATCCAAGATTTGATTACTGGAAACATTTATTCATGGTTTGACAACTGTTCAGTGTACTTGAAAAGTTATATATAGGCATATAAAAGACAGCATGGTTTAATAAATTTGAGCATTGTACCAAGACTCTGGAAACCAGGGTCTGAATCCCTGTTCAGCCATAGAAACCATTTGAGTGACCTTGGGCAAGTCACACTCTCTCAACCTCAGAGGAAGGCAAAGGTAAACCCTCTCTGAACAAATCTTGCCAAGAAAATCCCATGGTAGGGTTTCCTTCAGTTGGAAATGACCTGAAGGCACATAACAACAATATGGACATATATGAATAACTGAACAACACACAACAAAATAAGTCTTCTATCAGTGGAAGGGGAGACTTACATGCTGGTTTGAACTTAAATATCCAACATCTCTGAATTTTAACTTTTTAAATGTTGCCACATAATTCTCCTCCATTTAAATATATATTGAAAATTAATTTTAATACATATTTTGAAATTCACTACTACTAAAGGAAAACCTTTAAATATGTATTTTGAGAGACAATATATGTTGAAGCATGTAATTATCTGAGGTTATTCCCTGATGTCTTTCATGTAGAGATTTATGAAGAAGTCATAACAATGGATAAAAATACTTGAAAAGTGACACTTTCACTTCACTTTCTATTAGAAAAAAAGCTTTCCCATGTGCAAAATAACCAGCCCCATCACAAAAGCATGGTCATTTTGCATCTATGAATTTTTGGGGCCTATGACTTCCTCTGCTCAGAAAAATCAGAATATTGTTTCAGATCATTTTAATAACATGTTGTACAAATTTACACATTCCTTTATATTCATAATGGAAAGAGATACAGATTTGTTGTTTTGTTCTTTAAGAAAATCACTGTGAGAGTAAGCAAAAACTGTCAGGATTATCCATCCTGGCAAATTAAATTGCCTTAAGTGCTGAATTAAAGTTACCACTAATTTTCTGTAAAGGCTCCTTTACAGTTTATGGAGAAGATCATGCTGTTGTACATCATGGTCTTCTCCATAGCTGCATCAAGAGGCAATGCAAATAGGGAAGGATGCATAAAATATTCTCAGCTTTCTTCATTAGCTTGTTCATATTTAGGACTGAAAGAATTTTAGGTTTCAAATAATCTGAATGAAAGAAGAAGCAGAACTCAGCAATTTCCAGCCTGTGCCATGGACTTTCCCATCCCTATCTCAGGTCCAAAACACATTGCAGAAATAATCCAGTTTGAAACCACTTTAACTCCCTGGCTTGATGCTAGGGAATTCTGGGAACTGTAGTTTTGTGAGACATTTAGCCTTCTGTGTTAGAGAGCTCTGGTGCCACAATAAGTACAATTCCCAGGATTCCCTTGCACTGAACCAGGGCAGTTAAAGCAGTCTCAGACTGGATTGTTTCTGCAGTGTGTTTTGAACCTCTGACAATATCCTAAAATGCCCGCACTAGGATCATCCATTTTGGAGTAATGATCATAGAGACTAAATTGTCCAGGACTGGCTAGCTCCTTCAGGAGTTTAGGACTATTCACTAATTGTGTTAATGATATGGGTAATTTTTAATGTACTACAAGCCAAATTTGTGGGACTTTCTGTAAAAATTAAAGATTAATTTTAAACATGGGGTGATCTTCAGGCCTGCTTCCTAATCAGCAATGTCTGATTTGTAACTCCCTGAAAACATAACCCAATCAATATGCTGATTGCAAGTATCCTAGTTTTGTATCCAGTATTCTGAAGTACATGTGTTGTGGAAATCAGAGGAAACCAAAATGCCACACTGGTATAAATGTTTGCAGATCAGCAGAATCAGAAATATTTATTTTAGGAGATGTAAAAGGTGTGTAAGGCTGATTTGAAGAATAAATAAAAGGAGTTTGAGCCATCAGAACTGAAATCATAATTAGTCTGTATATGCACACTCCAGCATCCTGGAAGATAATGAGCTACAATGCCTATTGACTATACAGCTGTGGAAGAGGGTAGATCAGGATGTATTAAAATTGCATAGGACTGTAATAAATAGGGAGAACAAAAATAAATGCCCTGATACCAGAATAGAATTGGAAAGGAGCAAGAAAGCCACTGTTATCTCATCAATATAACATGATAGGAAGAGGGGAAATGGTAAAATACAAAAGCCCATAGGTATCCTTGGAAAATGTCAGGTAACTATAGAGAAGCTAAGGAAAAAGTAACAATGCATAAGTCGAGGCATAAATGAGGAAAATGCATAGTAACTATAAGTGATAATCTAATAGGTGTAGCAGTTTCAGTGTTGGAGACTCTGGGAGACCAGGGTTCAGATCACACTTAACCATGGAAACCTACTTGGTGATCTTAAACAAGTCACATTCTCTCACCCTTAGAAGAAGGAACTGTCAACATTCTTTTGAATAAATCCCTAGGCAACGTTGTTGTCACTATCTGGAGCTGACTTGAAGGCACACAACAGCAAGAAACTCTGTAATTTATATACCATTTATACTCGACTATAAGTAGACCTCATGTATAAGTTGAGGGTAGGCTTTTGGGTCAAAAATATGGATTTAGATATGACTTGTGGATAAGTCGAGGATAAACATAAGGGCATGCAACAAAGGATCTAAAAGAAGAAACAAAGGAAAAACATACTTAAGAAGTTACAAAATTCCAACATAAATGTTTGTGCTCATGCTAAAGGCTGGATGGATGAGAAAATAGATGGAGGTCAGTGCTTCCAGGACAGATTATGCTCTTACCTTTCACCAAGGAGTGGTTCCTTTTCAAACAGGAGTTAAAGTACAGTACTTATATTGACCCATGGATGTCACCTTAGGTTTTTCAGGTCTAAAATTTTTTTACTACAATTTCTAGATTTATGCATGAGTATATAAAATAATTCTTTTTTTTAAAAAAAAAAAAAACTTCTGGGTGTTTTGTGGGGAAGAGGACCTTGGATAATGCTGATTCCATTTTCAATTTATATTTCAAATGGGTAGTGTTTCTGCTATGACTCGTTGATATTGGGTATTGCTTTAAGTGGTGGAGGGAAGGGAATGCATATTCACAGGGTTTTTGTGGGTGTGATTTTTCTTACCTTGCTTTATGTCGGCTGTGTTGAAAGACATACAGAAAGATCTGCCGATATGTCACACCTCTGATACATTTGACTTCTCAAGCTGAACTGAATAATGACAAGGAGTCAGAAGAGAAAAAAAGTGGAGTGGAGAGGTGATGGAGTGAAAAGGTGAAATGTATAAGGAGAGCCAGCAGAATCTTGTTTAATAACAAAATAAATTATTGAAAGGCCACAATCAAAGAATCAGTAACTAATATTATTTTGACTCTGTATGACTTGATATGAAGAGTTCAGGAGGGAAGATTTATTTATTTTTTGATTGATCAGAATCACTTCAATTGATAAATTCTCTGCACTTTAACTGATAAAGGAAGCAATAGATTTCATTTAAATATCTTTGCTTACTGCACAAACCTCCATATGTCTCATTGTGAAGTAGAGGGAAGTGTAAAATAACCAGCAAGTATATAATACATATTATATTTTGTTATTAAAAGAAAAGGCTTCAGAGGAAACTGAGGGATATCGGGTATAGGACAATTGGTGATTTATCAGATAATGTAGGAAAACATAGAAATAAAAGAAATATTAGAGATGATAGGTAATCAATATTGACTACAATTAAGGGGAATATGTAAGAATCTACAAGAAATCATATCTATGAAATTTTGCTTCAATTAAATCCACTAGAAGAAATATTGATGATGAAACAAGAAGGAAAGAAAGGGTTAAGAGGTAGGATTTACAAGATTCTTTTGGATAATCAATATAATTTCAGAGAAGGTCTATTGGGAGTATGGGGAAAGGATATTATTAATAATAAAATCTAACAATAGATACAAGAAACCAAAAATATTAAAAATAGCAAGGTTAGATAACAACAGATGAAAATAATAGGTAGATGGCATAGAACACCACAATAGATAACATATATTAAAAAAATGTTTCACATGCTTTTTGCATGGTGTGGAAGTAAAGGAACATATATCCATATGTGGTGAGAGTGTTGCAAAGTACAAAATTTTTGGAAGGAAATAGAACAAGAAACTCATAAAATAATAGGGGGGAAATCAATTAAAGAAAGAAAGATGTAATGTAATGTTAGGAATATAGAATTATGGAAGAAGGAGGAATATTTAATCAAACAGTTAATGATAGCAGCACATGTAGTAATTGCATATGGGTTGAGAGATAAAGAAAAGTGCAACTGTAATAGATGGAAGCATTATGTATTAGAATATATGATGATTGATTTTTATAATAGAAAAAACAATGTTTATTTTGGTCAATTGAAAGAAGACGTTTGGGTTAATAATTGGAAAATAATGACTGAGTTAGTTGAGGAAGAGCAGGGATATGAAATTGTAAAGGAAACAGTTAAAATGATTTTCCACATGGGAGGAAAAAGAAATTAAAAAGAAAACACTGTTCCTGGAGTAGGTGGGGGAGGGGTAAAAATAAATAAAAGAGGAATTGTTGGATTGTAAGGTAAAATGTTTATATTAATCAACTCATATAATATGTTTTTTAAAAGATGTTTATTAGTATGTTATACGGTTTCAATTCTAGTGTTAGGCTGTTATTGCAATACAGGTATGCCTAGCCTCTGACAAAGAAGCTCCTTTTAATAATGCCTTTTTATGCCCACCCGATCCCCACTTTTCCATCTTGTCCTCTAAATTTCTTCCCCCAGCATGAGCATTTTAGAAGCTTTCAGAGGATAATGAAGGAGAGCTAAATAGACACACACTTTTAGTGTTAGGTTGCTCCAATGTGTCTGCAGTAAGTGATGCAATAAAGCTTGGTCTGGGAAGAGGAGGATTCTGGCCAAGTTGATCCTATTGTAAAAAAATCCCATTGTAAAAAAATAAATGAGGATGTTAGTCATAGACCTGATCCCAGGATGCACTTTGGGAGAAGCCTTCAATTGGTCTCTAGAAGGTTCAAACTATTTTGGTTTACTTATGCAAGGTTTACCTGATCTGAATGTTTAATTTCACATATGGTTATTGTTGGTTTTAAATTAAAAACATTGTAGAAACATGCAAGAAAGAAAAGGCTTCAGTACAACATTTTTCATCTTGTATTATAGCAACAGGCCAGAATCAACACTATCTTCCAAATAAACAAATATGGTCTCAATATACAACCCAATCTATTAATGTTTGTCTTCAATTATACAAGTGGGCTTCCACAAAGACCTTGGTTTGTTAATTTGGGCTGTGAGTTAAATGCAAATTTGTTAGAGGTAGGGATTAAGCTGTTGAGGTTTATCTTTCATCCAAATTATAGCATCCTGCCAAAATATTTCAGAAGCATGATTAAAGTCCTGCAATTTAGCTGATGCTAGGAGTTGGGTAAAAGCTGATGTCAAAATTTTGGAGACAACTTGATGACAAACTCCTTTCAAATACAAGGACTTTGGACTATATCATCTCTTGCAGCTCAAGTATTTTGACAGTTTTCTAAGTTGTTTGGCCATATTACATTTCCACGAGGCATTCAGCCAAGGAGAAAAAATGATCCCCTAAAATTAGTATTGATACATTTATTCATTTATGCCCTGCCTTTTACCAGTTTGGGGATTCAAGGCAGTTTACAGAATATTAAAACCACAGCAGATGTTCAAATTGTATAAAATCATCAATAAAAATATATAAATATATTTTTAAAAGCAATTAAACAATCTGTAGAATTAAAAACATTAAAATATTAAAATACAGGATATTAAAAAACAAAAAAAACCAGAATAACATACCATTAAAAGCACATTGTGGTTGATTCATAAAAGCCAGTTAGAATAGAAAAGTTTTCATTTGCTGACAGAAGGAGAACAATAAGTGAGCTATCTTATGCTTCCTAGGGAGAGAGTTCAAACCTGAGAGTAGCCACCAAGAAGGCCCTCTTCCTTGTACCTGCTAAACATGCATGGGAAGGTGGTGGGGCAGAGAGAAGAGTGTATTCCAAGGATCTTAGAGCTTGGGCAAGTTCACATGAGAGATACAGTTCTTCTGCCATCTTGGATCCAAATTATATAGGGCTTCATAGGTCATAACCAGCACTATGAATTAAACAGTCAGCGGAGCTGTTGCAGGAAGCGAGCTGTATGCCAGCCCCAGTTAACAATCTGGTTGTCACTCTTTGTGCAAAGTGACATTTCTGAGCACTTCTCAAAGGCACATGGAATACATTACAGTAATCCAAGCAGAATATGTCATTGAGGCCAGATCAGATATTTCCAGGAATGAATATAGCCCTGAGATCTTTGGATATAGGACAGGATATGAATCTTTTAATGAAATAAATAATATATGGAACAAACAACTCCCTTGTTGCAACAGATCCATTGGCTGGCAGTCTGTTTCTGGACACAATTCAAAGTGCTGATTTTTACCTATAAAACCCTTTACAGCTTGGATCCAGGTTATTTGAAAAACTGTTATCATTTTGTATGATGTCATTAGAGCACTAAGATCATCAGAAGAGCCCTTCTCTCTGTCCCATCACCCTATCAGGCTCGCTCAGTGGGAACAAGGGAGAGGGCTTTCTCAGTGACTTCTCCCAACCTCTGGAGCTCCCTCCCTAAAGAGGCCAGGATGGCCCCATCTCTGCTTTTCTTTTGAAGACAGATAAAAGCATTTGTGTGCCATCAGGATTTTTAATTCTAATGAGGGCTGGGCTTTTAAATGTTGTATAATTCAGATTTTAAGGTTTGTATAGAGTTTTAAATGCATTTTAATGTTTAATGTGCAATGTTTTCAGCTTTTAAAAATTGTTTGTTTTTAAATTTTGTATCTACATGTGAAGTTGAAGGCTTTCACAGCCTGCGTCCATACTTTTCTGTGGGTTTTCCAAGTTATGTGGCCACCTTCTGGAAAAATTTATTCCTTGGAATAAATTCTTCCAGAATGCAACCACATAGCCCAGAAAACCCAGAGAAAATTTTGTATCTACACTTTAATGCTTTTGTATTGTTTTTGACTTGCATCATTTCAAATTTGTTGTTAGCCTCCTTGACTCCCTATATCAGGAGAAAGTTGGGTTATAAATAAATAAAATTATAATAAATAGCTGGTGCACTAGCATTCCTGGTCACTGCAGAAAGCTGGGCCTCCAATTTCATGGCTGAGTCCAGGAAAACACCCCAAATATGGACCTGCATCTTTAGAGGGAGATCACAGGTGGAATTCCTTTCAGTTGATCAGGATTTTGACATGTTTATAGAAAGAAGAAACACTTTCACAACAGCTTGCTTGATAAACTAATAACCCACACACAACCATTCACAGAACAAAAAAGTAAGCATAGAAATAGTCAGCCCTAGTTGATAGGTATGAGAGCCAGTATTGTGCAGTAGTTTGAAGATTGGATTATGACTCTGGAGTAAAGGGTTCAAATTCCTACTCACCCATGGAAATCCATAGGGTGGCCTTTGGCAAATCACATTCTCTCAGCTTCGGAGGAAGGCAGAGGTAAATTCTCTCTGATATGTATAGCAGTCAGGGGTGTAAATGCGGGTGCATGTGAGACCCAAAGTCCATGCATGCAGAAGTGAGGCTGCTAAGAAACAAATGCCACAGGACACTCTGGAAGTGGTGCAGGGTAAAGAAATCCTCCTTCCACTAAAGAGTTTCACACAATAGCTAAGTTCTCTAGAAGAGACTTTAATCTTAGTTCCAATATTTACAATATCTTACACTACCTGACAAAATGCTCTGCCACCATCTGACAACAACAACCCAACAATGTACAATGGCAGAACCTCCATTATATACACACACTCTGCCTGAGATTTTAGTCCAATCCCCAACTGGTATGTCACACAGTTTCCTGTCACATGTGTACCATGACTGTGTATTATTGAAGCATTGTGATTCTGCTTCTTGCTGAGGTGTCATCATCTTCATCTGACTCAGCACCCCTCAATTTTGCATAATCATCATGGCACCTGTTGATCTTTTGTTACCTTTTTACCTTTATACTCTATTGCTGCATCTGGGACATTTTCTGCTCTAGTTATAACTTTATCTTCACAGTAAAACTTTTTTTTAAAAAAAAACTTGCACAAGAAAGGGGGTTTCAGCAACTAAAGTCCCTCATTAAAAATAAGTCATCAGTTACACAATTTGTTTGCATTCTATGACATGTTGTTGAATGTTCTGCAAATGGGTTTTACCCTGAAATATATTTTTCCTACCTCCTCATCAACTCAGTAATATTGTTTTGCAAAAGAAACCCCTTGTGATTTTTTAATAAAAATGTTGAAAAGTCAGTTAAAATGTGTAAAACCTTTTGTATGCTTTGTACCTAACTTTCATTCAATTAATCCTACAGAACCATCAGGAGGAAACTGCCAAGAAAAATGAAGAGGCCCGTAACAGTGAGGAAATACTCTTGAGGACAGTCACTATCAGGAGCAGACCATATAGAAAGGATTCAGAACCTTTCCAACTAAGCAATCACTTCCTACATCTTCATGGGTCATCAGTGACAATGCTCAAACATGAAACCAGGAACAAGAGATACTGCATGCCAAGGAAGGAGTCAAGGTAACCACAAACTGCAACAAGAAGAAAAGTGCAGATAGTTGAAGATTCATTGTTCCTGTAGAAGCACCTGTGTCCCAGTCTGACAAGATGGATTGAGAAATGTGCTTTCTTCCTTACATACATATTCAGGATGCCACTGACAAATTGCTGAACTCACCAAGAACATAGTTCAGTACCCATTTCTACTTGTTTATCTGGGCACCAACAATATTACTAAGAGCACCTTTGAGCAGATCATCTCTGACAATGAAGCTTTGGGCAAGAAGCAGAAGAGGATTGAGGTACAGGGTTGAATCTCATCAATTTTGCTAGATAAAGGTCTACGCAGGGACAGGAAGATACTAAAAATGAATGACTTGCTTTTCAGTTGATGTAGATGAGAGAGGCTTTTGCTTCTGGGAACACAGTCTTCACTTTTTGGAGAGAGAACTACTGGCTACAGATGGGCTATATCTCAGAAAGACAGGGACGAATGTCTTTAGTAATAGCATGGTATGTATGATCAAGAGGGTTTTAAACTAAATTCTCAGGAGGTTGGAGATGATAGCTCAAACATCAGCCCAAAGGCAAGCTTGAAACACAAGGATGTGAATTCTCTTCACAAGGATGTGAATATTACAATTGAAGGGTATAACCTATTCAAAAAGAATAGATGTGGCAGAAAAAGGAGGTGAGCAGCATTATATGTCAAAGAGAAATTCACTTGTACAGGAAGCCATGAGAGTGATCAGAGTTGAGAATGTTTGGGTAAAAATCAATGGAGAAATAAATAAATGCAACCTTGTGGTAGGAAATTACTACAAGCCACCAAACCAAGAAGATTTATACAACCCCTTAGCTAATGTGTAGCTTCTTATTGGGATGCATGTTTTGTTTATTTAATTACATTTTGATTTGACTTTTAAATGATTTTATACTGTTTAATGTGGGAGTTTTAACTGTTTTAAATTTTTTATTCTTAAGGGATTTTTTAAAAAATGATTTTATTTGGGAGCTACCTTGGCTTCTAATCTGGAAGAAAGGTTCATTTCATGCAAATGAAATGAAATAGGGTAGTGGATTGTGTTTTTCAGAAACAAATCTCAGAAATATAAGAATGTGTAACTTTTATAGTAGTTTGCTGTTGGGAGGAAGACTTCAATTACCCTGAAGAGACTAAGGAGCTGTACAGACCAGCAAAAAGAAGTGGCATCAGGGTGACAGGGGTGTGTGGCAAATGTATGCCACACACCCTGTTGCCACTCTGAAGCCGGTGTCACACTACCCCACTAACCGCACAGTGGAGAGAGTTGGAGCATTTTTGCGGTGCAGCATTTAGACATGCTGCACTGCAGAAATGCTGAAAAAATGCTGCCACCACAGCAAAGGAACCTCTTCCCCAGCACAAGAAGGAGTGGCTTTCTGCTGCTCCTTTTTGTGTTGGGGAAATGCAGGGTTGGGGGTGTGGTATGTTCTTGACAAGTCCCCAACCCAACAACCTCCAAATTTTATGCAAAAATGTTGCTTCAAGAAGCTATTGCTAGAAAAACTTGATGGCATTTGAAAATGATGACAAACATCCCAAGAATGCTATTTTTAAAATAAAAACTGCCATTAAATATTTAAGAAGTGTTCAGGTTCCTCTTGATGTCTTCTTGCAAGGAGTCAGTTCTTTCCTGTCATAGGTAATCAAGATCTGCAATATAGCTCTTCTTTAAGCTCTGACAGCCATGAATCTCCAAATTGCCAATGAAAAGGATGGGCTATATGACAAACTGAGCAACTTTAAAGGAATTGTCAAGAAGCTTTTTTTTAAAGGGCAAAAATTGTCAGTTAACAACACTTAACTTTGGGCGGCGGCGGCAAGCTGAGGCCGCGCTCCAGGGCCCCACCT
>CM034701.1:189406723-189428598 GCA_020142125.1 Phrynosoma platyrhinos | reverse complement strand
CTCCGCAGCCTCTGGAGCGCTGCCTCTCGCCGCGTGGAGCCCGCCTCTCTATTATGACTGTCCCACAGGTTCATGTGATGACAGCCAAAGGGAAAGAGAGCAAGGAAACCTAAAACACAGCCTGCAGAATAGTGTTCATGGGAGAGAGAATGGGGAAGTCATGAAAATGTGGGACTGCCAGGTTATTGACTATGCTAAGCAACAACAAGAAAATCCAATAATAAATGTATAAACAATAACAATCCTGGTATAACAATAGTCTGAGACTCACAATTATATGCAAGCTGTGTATATGCTATTCTGTAGTCATATTACTAGTATAATGATCAATGTACAATATACAATTGTAATATGTACAATGTAATATGTAGTATGCAATATGATTACAGAGTAGCATATACATAAAGGTAAAGATAAAACTTTTCCCTGGATGTGAATGTCTAGTCGTAACCGACTGTAGGGGACTGTTCATCTCCATTACTAAGTGAAGAGCCAGCATTGTCAGAAGACTACTCCGTGGTCATGTGACTAGCATGACCACACAGAATGGTGTTACCTTCCCACCAAAGTGGTATCTATTTATCTACTTGTATCTGCATGTTTTCAAACTGCTAGGTTAGCAGAAATTGAGACTAGTGTCAGGAAGTCACCCCATCACATAGCACTTGGGCCTCAAACTGCCAACCTTCCGACACTATGATCGTCACAATTGGCATCTTAACCACTAAGCCACCACACCCCTTACATACTTATATACTTATCCCTTATATAGTGAGCATATACCTAGCAAATTATATAATTGTGAGTCTCAGACTATTGTTATACCAGGTTTGGTACTGTCAAGTTATCCTCCTTTAAAAGTAAAGGTAAAGATATTTCCCGTTGATAAGGTTGTCAAGCTGTGTCCAACCATAGAGGGAGGTACTCATCTCCATTACTAAGCCAAAGAGTCAGCGTTGTCAGAGACTCCTCTGTGATCATGTGGCCAGCATGATTGCACAGCATGCTGTTTACCTTCCCACTGAAGTGGTACCTATTTATCTACTTGCATTTGCATGCTTTCAAACTGCTAGGTTGGCAGAAGCTGAGATAAGTGACATGTGCTCACCCCATCATCCAGCACCAGGGCCTCGACCTGCCAATCTCACAATTAACAGAGTCAGCAACTAAACCACTTGAGCCACTGCATCCTCCTTTCCTCCTTACCCACCTCAGAAATACAAATGTGTGTTCCAAAGTTTTCAGCAAAAGCAATAACAATGAACCATCTCTTGGTATCCCTGGATGAAGCCAGTTTGTTTGCTTATAATTTTTCCATCTTTCAGCATGTTCCATCTACATGCCATGGAGAATATTATTTATTCACTCTTACTGACAATGGGAAGATAAATAGGTGCTTGGAATTACATGAGAAATATATTGGCAAGCAATAGAATAATGGCAAATATATTCCATCTTTTCTTTGTTTTTTTCTTCTGTTTTACATGAATGGGAATCAGTGCACTCAAGCACAAAGTAATAAATCATTCATTGGTTCCTGAACAATGGCTTCAATGACAATATTTGTGTTATTTGGTTATTCCTAAATGAATAAATCCTTGCAGGAAGGGAAGATTAGAAGGACAATAGAATAATAAGGAATAGATACATATCTACTGTGTATACCAGGATTTGCAAAATGCACTCAATCTAAATTACCACAATTCAGCTGTAGTGACATTGGTATGTGCCAGTTCTATTACTGAACAATGTATTTATACACATTATGCAGAGAGTCTATGTTGTGATTATTTGTCACACAGTGAATCATTGTGGAGAGAGCAGAAAAGGTATTTGCTGAAATAGCAATTGTCTTCAGAAATCCACACTTATTGCCACACCAAACTGTGAAATCAACACTTAACCTTCAAAATTCAATAGTGCCATCTACATGTCTGCTCATTTAACTATATCTTTAAATGTACATCTAATTATGCATTTTAAAATATTTTTCCTCCTACATTTTAATACTTTTAAGATATTTTAAAGCTTTTTTCAGCAAAGAGCCATGGCAGAACACTTTGGGAAGTCCATAAACTAAAGGCTAAATGTCAATTTGCTCATTAGCTCAGAATACAGAATTTACAAGACTGAGTTCCTCTTCATGATGGCCATTCATTTAAGCCATATTATTCCCCATTTGTTGTTGTGTGCCTTCAAGTTGTTTCCAACTTATGGTGATGCTAAGGCAAATCTATCATAGGGGTTTATTGGCAAAAATCACTCTTGCTTTCCTCTGAGGCTGAGAGAGTGTGATTTGTCATGTGTTCACTCACCTATGAATCTAAAAATAGTATCCAACTGGTCATCATGTGGAGCCTATATTGGGATGGGAAGCTTATTGTGGTTGCAATTTTATTTTGAACACTATACAACTCTTCTGCTGCCAGCACACCTGTTGACCTTTGGTTGCAACAGTAACAACTGTATGCTGCAAGAGGATGACCGTTCATTTCCCCTAATCACAGAGTCTTATGAAATTTCAGAGCAAAGCATCTTATAAAGTTTACTTTGTGAAGTCAAAGGCATTTGTGGGTTTTGGGGGCTATGTGGCTGTGTCCTAGAAGAGTTTATTTCTGATGTTCTGCCAGCATTTGTGGCTGCCATCCTCAGAGAAAGCTGGCATGGAAGTGAGTGGGAGATATATATACTGTGTGACCCTTTGTTGAGAGGAAGTGATTTACATGTTAATGTGTGTTGGTCTGTGGTTGTGTGGCAAGGCCTCAGAGTGTCTATTTAATTATGATCCATTTGTCTGCTGGGAAATCCCTTGATCCTGGTGGTTTTCATTTGCATATGCTGGTGTCTTGATTTTGGTGTTTTTCACTAACCTTTCTGCTGTGCTGCAGAGACACAGGGGGGTTGCTGACTGCCAGAAATAGTGCAAATTGAGTCCACTTTTAGGGTTTGGGTTAGTGCTAGGGAATCATGGGAATTGTTTTTTTTTTTTCTGAGACATTGAACCTTCTCTGTCAGAGAGCTCTGGTGCCAAAATAAAATACAGTTCCCATGATTCCCTAGCACTAACCCTAACCCTAAAAGTGGACTCAATTTGAACTATTTCTGGCAGTCTGCAACCCCCCACAGATATCCTACCACACTTTCTCACAGCAAAAAGGACTTTAAAAGCCCCACAGGCTAACCATATCTGCAACTAATTGGAAGGAACATGCACTGTTAAGGGACAGAATACACACCACCAGCGAAGAACTGGCAAACACAGACCAGGAGCTGCTGTCACTCCACCTCAACATCAGTCAAAAGATGACACCCAAAGCGGAGACAAAATTGACAACCTCACCTACAGAAAACTGGAAAAAGATATGGTGGACCACATTGAAAACAGAAAAAAATTTCAACAAATGCCACAAACACCAGCATATGTGGACACATCACAAACCGTCATCAATCTGACAGAGTGGCAACTTTCAAAAGAAGAAACATCCTTCCTGTCCAAAGAAGGCAACTTTGCAGTTACCACCATGAGAATCCTAGTTGAAGACATCATTTCCCATGTTGAATCTACCCTCCACCATCTCCTGGAGGAGGAAGCAGAATAGATAAGAGGGGAAACAGCAAAAAGTCCGCGTAAGGCAAAACCACCACCCAGCAATATAATCAAAAAAGAAAGAAAAGCCATCAAGGATCTCAATTCGGACCCAGAAATCTGCATCCTCCCAGCAGACAAAGGCAATGTCATGGTAATCATGAAGACAGATCAATACAAACCAAAAAGTCAAGAAACTCCAGGATGCTCCATTATACCAAAAAAAGAAAAAAAGAAAAAGAAACAAGACCTGGCCAACAAAATCACTAGAAAAACAAAAACCTTGGTCAAGAACTCCTCAATTCAGCCAACCACACACCAAAGTTTATGCAAATCTGAGGCTCTCCCACCAAGACTGTATGGACTTCCCAAGATCTACAAAGATTCCATTCCACTCCAACCCATAGTGAGTGTCACTGGATCCCCCACATATGACTTTGCCAAGTTTCTGTCCACACAATTACAAACCCATATAGGGAGAAAACCCACTACATCAAGGACTCAGCTTACTTCACAGAAAAAAAATCCTCAAACCCAAATCTGGAGTCATACTAATCAACTTTGATGTGGTCTCCTTGTTCACTAAAATCCCCATAATGGACACCATGGCACTCATCCAACAAATTTTTCCAGAAGACATCACAACCCTGTTCGAACATTGCCTCACCACAAACTACTTCCAGTGGGGCAATATATTCTATGAACAGAGAGATGAGATAGCCATGGGAAGCCCTCTGAGACCCATGATAGCAATTTTTTTCCTGTGAAATCTTTTATTATTTAAGTGTATATTACAATGTATATAAAACATGAACCTTCAGTTAGAAGTAACAAAAATAATGAAACATCTAAATATACATATAATCTTCTTTTCTTCTTTTCTACTACAAGTAATTTATTTCCTTTGAATAAACATTTGTACACCATGTTTGTATTTGGTATATTTGGTTTCACTTCCGTTTACAGTCGGTCTATTATAACTTCTGTATTGTCATCGCTATCTTATCTTCCCTGATCTTATTATCTCTGTATTATATATTACCCATATTAGTTCCATCTATTCTTACAATATGACAGTATCAAGGACCAATCCTTCTCTATTTCTTCCTCCGATTTGTCATGCATCATATTTGTAAGATGATCCATCTCTATCATATCTTGCAGTTTTAATAACCACTCATCTATGGTGGGTAGGATGATAGCAAACTTTTACATGGAACACTTTGAAAACCAAACCCTGGAAACAGCACCAAAAAAGCCCACAACATGGTTCCAATATGTGGATTACACTTTCATCATTTTGAGCCACAGAGAAGAAGATCTGACCATATTTTTGAATCTTCTGAACGATATTCACCCAAACATCCAATTCACAATGGAAAAAGAAAAGGAAAGAACATTGCCATTTGTAGATGTCCTGATCATCCACAAACCGAACCAACGTTTAGACCACACAGTATACAGAAAACCTACACACTCAGACAGATACCTTCACAAGAACTCCAATCATCACTCAGGACAAAAAAAAAGAAACACAATAAAAACATTGGTAGACTGGGCAGAAAAGGATATGTGAACTCCACTTCCTGGAAGATGAATTGAAGCACCTGGATTGGGCTCTACGAGCTAATGGTTACTCCAGCTCAAACATCAGAAGGGCTGCCAGACCAAGAGAAACTCATAGGAGTGAAGACAAACAACCACCAAATGGTAAAGTATTTTTACCATACATCAAAAGGTCACAGACAGAATAGAGAAACTGGTGAGGAAACACAACCTCCAAATGGTCGACAATCTGACCAAGAAAATCCAGCAAATGCTGCTTTCAGCAAAGGACAGGAAAGACCCTCTCACAGATGCAGGAGTTTACCACATACCATGCATCTGTGGACAAGTCAACATAGGGACCACCAAATTCAGCATTCAAACACAAATCAAGGAACATGAGAGAAACTGCAGACTGAGGGCCTTTGTAGACTGCCAGAAATAGTACAAATTGAGTCCCCATGATTCCCTAACCCTTAAAGTGGACTCAATTTGCACTATTTCTAGAAGTCTGCAAAGGCCCTGAGTCAGTTAGAAAAATCAGCAGTAGCAGGACACATTATAAAGCATCCTGGGCATAAAATGCTATTTAAAAACACTGACATTCTAGATTTGGCCAATAACTATAGGGTCAGAATGCACAGGGAAGGTATTGAAATCCACAAACACCTAAACAACTTGAACAGGAAAGAAGAAACCCTGAAAGTAAACAACGTTTGGCTGCCAGTCCTGAAAAACACCAAAATCAAGACCCAGTATGTGCAAATGAAAACCACCCTGGGTCAAGAGATTTAATTAAATCAATTTATTAATTAAATAGACACCTTGAGGACTTGCCATTCAACTGCAGATCAGCACAGATTAACATGTAAACCACTTCCTCTCAACCAAGGGTCACACAGTATACACCTCACTCATGTCCATACCAGAATTCTCTGAAGATGCCAGCCACAGATGCTAGTAAAATGTCAGGAACAAACTCTTCTAGAACATGGCCACATAGCCCCCAAAACACAAAAAAAAAGTTTATTTTCTCTGACTGGAAGAGACAATAGGAGAATACATCATGGAAGTTGATTATACAATGGCTGATTTAGAAGGGAAAAAATGAAGAGCAATAAGTGGATGGTTATTTCTTACCAGCATAGGATGCCATCTGGGTTCTCTCCTTCAGCAACCAGAATATCTCAGTGCTATCTGTCTCTAGACTGAAAGGGACTAAGCTGACAGCTCAGGATAGCATGAGCCAAGCCTGTGCTGCACTGACCCAGGCCCTAACCTGGGTTATTCCCTGGGTCAGCATGGGGACAGGCAGATATTTATATACCCTTCCACCACTGCACCATGTACCTACTACCACCGTGCACTCCTTAGTTTCCTCCACCATCACCTCTACTGAGAAGACCCCCATCACCATATCTGATATGGAAATGGGGTGCTTGGCTGAACCCACATGGCCAGGCATCTTGTTTCCATGTCAGATGCAGTGATGGGGCTCTTCTCAGTAATGGCAACAGCAGAGAAAGTTAAGAGGTGTGCAGGGCCATCCAGTCTGCTGGGTGTTGCTGTAGGTTTCTGGGAAACTCCACAGCAAAGGGTGGGTCTTTTTGACCTGCACTAAGCCCCCTTTATGCTAGGATTGGACCAGGACCACCAGATTAGCATCCAGTGTGCCCATTCCTAGCCCAGAGATATTGGCCTGCATCATCTGAACAGGATGGCATGAGGCCTGGGGGGGGGGGGATGGGCCTTTGGGCCCATGTGGAAAGCCCCAGAAAAAGTTGAGACATGTAAACAAGAGCATGTAGCTCCCTACTGTAAAATAAATGGATAGGAATGGTAATATGGAGCTGTAGATCATTTGCACTATGGCTATGGGAGGGCCATTCATTTCTTGATTCCCAAGACTGGTGTGACAAATGCTACCAAACATTATTAGCAATACTGAGTATTGTTTTATAAACAAATGTTGATTTATGGCCCAATTACACAGGGGCTATTTGTGTCATAGGCACTTACTTCCTGCAACCTCAGTCTCTGAGTAATGGTCAAATTAATTATGATTTACTTGCTTCCTTTCCATTACTTCTTCTTGCAATGTGATTTGATTAAAGATATGCAGAGAAAATTACAGACTCATCCTAAGCAGGAATTTTGGGGCAGATTTGGCCATCAAAATACATATACACATATCCTTGGATGAAGGAACCGAACACATGTTCACCAAATTTGCAGATCACACCAAAACAGGTTGGGGTTGGGGTTGGGAAGGCAGCTAATAGCTTAGAAAACAGTATCAGGATTCAAGATGGCTGTTATAGATTGGAGAAAGGACCAGTACTAACAATGTTGAGAATATTGTCACCAAGAGTTTTTGGTGACTGATCACAGACTGCAGCAATGTCTCCCAAGAGAGGACAGGCCACTCCTATTCCCCTTGCCTTCCACTGGCAAGCTTTCATATATATATATATATATATATATATATATATATATATATATATATATATATATATATATATATATATATATATATATATACTGGCAAAGCTCCAAAGCTGTAGAAACCAAATAGCTCAGTGAGGACTGAGCATATTCAGTGCATGACAAACAGTTAAGGGAAACAGTAGATTGGGGATAGGAGGAAGAACAAAGAATGTAGGAATGGAAAGAGGCAAGGGCATCTGGCTGTAATTCTGAAAGGGAGGATTTCATACTGAAACTTTTTTAATAGGTCCCACTCATTCATATGAACGTTACCACCCTTGTACAAACATATCAATTGGCTGTATCTCATCTCCTTTACATATTGCAGTTACCTAGTTTGGGAGCAGGCTACTGTGAAGGACATGTAGATTGAAGTAGTTGATAAAAATCACAAAAGTGGAAGAAGAAAAAGGAGGAGACTCAGATATATACTTCTTTCTTCACTTTTCCTATCTGCTTTCCATTAAGTGGTGGCCAAGTGGAACAATTGGGAAAAAAATGAATGTTTTGCATTAAGTTGGGCTCCTGCAGAGAAGTTATAAAAGAAACAAAACTTATTTATTAATGCCTATAACACAATGTAATTTATTATTGATTTCTCCCTTCCCCATTGCTTGTTTAGCAACTGGCACATGCAGATAATAAAAGTCCAAGGAATTGCTGAACTATTGATTATTCCAGCAGCTGTAGCTATATCATCTTTATTTAATTGTCAGCCTGTCTGTCTCTTTATTCACCTCTTTATCCTGGATGGCAGTTTTTCTGCATTATATAGGGTTGTTCAGCTACATATGGAACCAAAGTTAGTGTAATTTGTAAATGACATGTATGTATCTCCCCACTCCTGCAGCTGTACTGAAGGCAACCTTCCATCCAGGGACTAGCCATGCCAAACCATGCTTAGCTTTAGCATGGTTGCCATAACATGAGACATAGGTTTATGCCTTGGGATCAATTGGAATCCACAGTTGGGATCCACACTGTCCCAATGTTGAATTTTATCCATTTATAGTACAACCATATATGCTACTCAGAAGTGAGTGCCATCGAGTTCCAGGTTGTGGCTATAAGATTATAGTATGATGATGAAGAGACTGGGGCAGGACAATCAGGTCCCCTAATGGCTATAATACTGGTATTAAAGTGGTTTGACTCACTAGAAAAGACAATAATGCTAGGAAAAGTGAAGGGTAGCAGACCATACACCAAATGAACAGACTCAATCAAAGAGCCCACAGGCCTTAGTTTGCAGGACCTAAGCAGAGCAGTACAGAGCAGGGGTCAGAGGTATCTCATACTCAGGGTTGCTATGAGTCAGGGTCCATTTGAAGACAGTTAACAACAAAAACAATAATCCCACCAGGAGGCAAGGTTTCAAGCAGTGCAGTCATTCAAAAGAAGAGGGTATGATAAGAAACATTTTCAAAGCAGTGTGTTCCTCTTTCCTTTCATGACATGATTGCCATGAGACATAAGACTAGTGTGATAATGTCCTCAGTTAAATTACTTGTTTAAACATTGCTGATTTCATTTCCATCAGCCTCATCCCCAGTACTGAAGTACAACTTGATTGATTCTTTGACCTGTGTGGGTGTACTCAAGAATGCAGGAGGATCATAAGAATGAATTGAGAGGATCATAAGAGCAACAAACTAATTAATAAATAGACAGAAAATAGTCCTATACTCCAGGGGTTGGGTTGGATGAGAATTTCTCTCAGTTCCTTTACTAAGATGAAGTTTTAAACTTCTAAGATGTCTCCTTAAATGAGACAAAAAGAATTTGAAATTCAAGAAAAATTAATGTGAGAGAAAGTGAAACTGAGAAGTTTGCTCATCTATGCAAAGGACATATCTATGCAAAGCTCTTTAAAAGTTTTACCATGAAGCCATGTGTACTTCACTACATTTGTTGTGTTGAATAGGGCTGATGCCCCACTTTATTTTCTGCCAGCCTCCTTATTTTTAGAGTAGATGACAACCAGGTAGAACTTAGAATTATAGAAAAGAATAATCCAACCATAGAGATGGAAAAGACCATCAAGTCGAACTCTCCTGACATTTAGTAATACACAATCAAAGCACTCCTGACATATGGCCATCTAGCCTTTGCTTAAAAATCTACAAAGAAGGAGACTTCATCATACTCTTCCATTGTCAAACAGCTCTTGCTGTCAAGAAGTTCTTCCTAATGTTGAAGTGGAATCACTTTTCCTGTAGTTTGCATCCACTGCTCTGTGTTCTGTCTCTAAACAAGCTTGCTCCATCCTCAATGTGACATCCCTTCAAATACTTAAACAGGGCTATCATATCACCTCTTAACCACCTCTTCTCCAGGCTAAACGTATCCAGTTCCCTAAGTTTATCCTCATAAGACATGGTTTCCAGACCCTTCACCATTTTGGTTGCCTCTCTCTGGACACACTCCAGCTTCTCAACATCCTTTTGGAATTATGGTGCCCAGAACTGGACACAGTATTCCAGGTGAAGTTTGACCAAAGCAGAAGAGTGGTACTATTACTTCCCCCAATCTAGACACTATGGGGGGATGCAGACCAGGGCGTCGGGGATGCCCTGGTCCGGAGCGCTGCGGGACCCCAGCCTCCGCACTGCGGCGCTCCTGCGGCGACCCTAAAAGGAGCTCCAAATTGGTGCTCCTTTTAGAAGACAGGGAAAGTGTGCCCTAAACGCGTAGGGTGCACTTTCCCTGTCTTTTCCCCCGCAGCGTGTGAGGACGCTGCGGCGGGAGGTTGCCCTCGGCGCGCCGGCCATGCAGAGGGCCGGCAGCTCCAAGGGCAACCTCAGGAAGAGGAAGGGGCGCCGCGCGTGTGGCTGCCCCTCCTCTTCCTTGCCTCCAAGACGGCTCAATAAGCCGTCTGCCGAGGCCCTAAGTGGTCTTTAGGCTGAGAATAAATAAATTCAGTATGCAAAGGGATCTTGTAGCATCTTTTAGTCTCAAAGGTGCTACAAGACCCCTTTGCATATTGCATTCTATTTGAATGATACCAACAGGGAAGAATTGCATTTCAATTCAGTTTTTGACAAATTTTCCAACTTAATTTGGCTGGTACAGATAAAATGTACAAATTTCTTCATAAATGGAATAAAAAGAATATGATTTTTAATGAAATATGGGAGAATGACAAACTGATAGATGTGTCAACCCCTACTCTTTTCCACCCTTAAAGACCAGACAGGTTGCATCTGCCTGGTTAAAAAGCAATACTTCAGATATCTATTTCCCAGGCCATCTAGGACAGTACTGTATTTTTCAAACTGTCTGATTTGGTGCCTTTTCCCCCAATGCATCACAAACTAGTACTAGAAATGAAAAAAATATTTGCCACTATTTAGATTCTAGACAAAAAGAGTCATTTGGGTGTTGAGAAATCCTGATGCAAAGAACCTTGGACATACAAACATATTTTCAGTTAGGGACTTATTCACAAAATAATAAAAATTAAGAAATGCATTTTCATTTTTCCTTTGCCCCCAAAGGCAGTACTTTCTGCACTACAATATTATTTTCTCCACATATAATATTTTTGAAAACATGATTTTTCTGCAGGTCAGATGTTCTTTTTCTATGCAAAAAATCAAATGTGTGGATTTTTCTCAGAATAAATCCCAAAATGCAGGTTTTTTCATATTAATGAAATATTTGTACCCCTGATAACCTATCTGCTGTAATCTGAACCAAATGTGTTTCCAGATAACCTTTCAAGGCAATCATTGAGGCATTGCAGTATCTGAATGTTGAGCACAGATAATTATGGCCATGTTATGTTCACCCAGGAGCAATTGTGGAAGGCACACCAGCACACTGATAAAATTGATTCGTCCTATAGATGCCACTGGTGTAAAGGAGCAGTCAGCAGAATCTGATAACTAGTCAGGCTAAGTTGACCAAATTTTAGAAATCCTGTCAATATGTGTAATTCACAAGCAGTTATTATATTTTGAACCTGTTATTGCCTTTTTCTCATTATCACTACTACAACTGCAACTTCTAGATGTCCAAACTTAAATAAAATCTATATTCCATAAGAAAACTGAACACATATGTATTATTCATTCTACTGGAGCACATCTCCATCTCTGAAAATAGTTTTGCATCATTGGAACACACAACCAGCAGTTTGTGTAAGAGGGAAGACAGTTTCATAATGATCTCACACTGATACCTGAACTGACAAATAACCAAAACACAGGTGCCAGCGTTTCACTGCTCAGTTGGTCAAGTATTATCTTTTCCTCATGGTTATCCTTGTTCCTTTCTTTTGTTCTTTCTTTGGAATTTGGGGATTTGAGAGCTATTCAATAATCATGCTGTATAATTTATGCTTCTGAACATTGCTGAATACTAACATCAAATACAAACTGTGCACAAGCTTTGCAATTGTTCCTGAAAAGGATGGCCAAGAGGATAATTGAGAATTGATAAATGAGAATGGCATACTGTTAGCACTCAGTTGCACAGCAGTGCTTTTGGTACAAAAAACGAAAACATTAAGGTCAAAAAGAAACTTGTTAGCTAAGACTATATGACTCAATTCATTTTCTCCAGACTCTCAGTTTTTCCTCTTGTGAGGGCCACCTCACTTGTGATGGTACAACAAAGTTCTTGCTTTTTTGAATACAGCTAAGATTTAGGGCAGGGGGCGACAACCTACAGCCCCCGGGCCAGTTCTGGTCCAGGTCGACAGACTTACTGGCCCAGGCAGACCCCTGCCGACGCCGACACTGCACGCTGACGCCACCACGCGTTTTTCCGCCAGCTGGACGCGCATACCGCCACCACCATTTTGATTTTTGATGCGCAAACCATTTTGATGTGCAAATGAGTTGCGGATGCCATTTTGTTCTCCAAAATGGTGGCCGCGACTCATTTGTGCATGTGCAGTACTCCTGCGCATGCGCAAATGCGTCGTGGCCGCCATTTTGAAAATCAAAATGGTGGCCGTGACACGCGCGGCGGTGGCAGCAATGCGTGGGGATGCGCGCGTGTACGTGCATGCGCCGCTATCCCCCCCCCTGGCCCTGTGGAAAGGAGGACTTCGGAGGAATGGCCCAGACCTTAAAAAGATTGCCTGCCCCTGGTTTAGGCTATATCTGCACTAAAGTTATATTACTTTAACTGTCATCCTAGGGATTTCTGGCATTTGTAGTTAGGCAAGAAGCTTAGAATTGTGCACTATAGTACTTAAATTCCCCTCCAGTGAAATCTAAGTACATAATCAAACTACAGATCCCAGAATTCGCTGGGGTAGAGCCAAAATAATTAAAGCTGTGAATGTGCAATGGAGATACACTGTGAATGTGCAATGGAGATACACTCTGAGTTCTGACTGAAGTAGTAAATCAGGAGTCTGGGCTGGGCCACTTCACACTGTGGATGATAATATACAGACTGAATGTTTCTCTATGTAGCATGAGGCAAGCAAAAAAAAAAAGACTTCAGTGTTAATAGGCTTAGCAGAAGGAATAGAAGGGAATACTTTTAATTTGGGGTACAAACTAGGATGAACAGGTGGCACCTGAATCACTTTCTCAAATGTCACAACAATCATGAGCTTTTAAGTTTTACATTTTTTAAAAGCCAGATTATTTCTGTGTTCTATGAGAAATTCATGAATGACTGTTTAGACATAACATAGACATGCATGTTCCTAGCACATGTGCATGTCCTTTTTTGGGTGCAACAGTAAAATGGTTATATTGCTAGGTTTTCCCTGAATTGTTATTGATATTATTTGGTCAGACTTTGCATTATATCCTTTTACTGCTTTTGCTACATTTCTCCTCCCTATTAAGGCCACAACATTTCTTCTTAGATTTTCATTTCCTGAGTGAAATATCATGTAATTATCATATTGAAAATGTCCCATTCACACTTAGTTTGCACACTGCGAATATTGCAGTGTTTATATGTTCTATTTTTGTTTTAGTATCAGGTCAAGCAGACGGGCATGATAAAGTGGCAACCACACAGCTCACACCACCATTGGGGACAACCAAGACATGCCATCTGTGAATGCTGGAAACCACAGATGACAAGTCCATGGATAAGGAGAGCTCATTGTACTTGCTGCTTCTATCCCTTAATAATGTTCTTTTCAGATAGTAATATGTGGAAATAAAGTAAAGGAAGAGAAAATACATGTGCTGTAAAACATGCACAGATTATAGAGCCCACTTTTCCTTACTGAAATTTGCACAGCATTATGAATGACCTTTTGTGAGATGTCTTTTTCAGGAAACCCATTAGCCTTACCCAGTTTTGTTATGTGCTTTATGGTATTAAATGTGCTAGAAAAACTAAAACATTTCCCATGCTACATAATCACAGCAGTTACATAGCTACTGGAGAAATCACATTGTATCTGATTCCATATGTCCTGGACTGAAGATGAGCTAGACAAACTTTCAAGATGTAAAGATGCACACTTCCAGGCTTATAGTACATTCACTCAAGAAAATAAATGCATTGTACATCATGCAAATGTGGAGAAAGAACCCCCCTGACGTGTCGGGAGGGGCTCTCTCTTGCGCCGGCCAATTGAAGATGCCAACACCATGATTGGCTGGGAGGGAAGGAAGTCCCGCCCTTCTTGCACCACCCAGCACACTGGTAATCTCGTGAGACCGTGGATCTCATGAGATTACCAGCGAGATTTATGGGCTATATAGCCCTCGGCTGCCACGTGGCGGCAGCCATTTTGTCAGAGCAGTCAAGTGAGGCGCTTGGCTGCTCCTTGCTGTTTGGGTCTGGCTTGGACTATACTTAGGTGTGTGGCCTTGTTGCAGGCTGATTAGGCCTCAGAGAATGCAGGGGGGGCAAGCTTAAGCAGGACGGTCACTCTTTGGGGCCTTGGCCAAGGCCTGGTGTGGCCTGGAGAGGCCTCTTGCAGAGTGGCTCCGGTTGCAGGCCTATTGCACCGTGTGTTGTGGGGCCTGGTGTGGCCTAATTTAGGTGTGCAGCCTTGTTCCAGGCCATTCAGGCCTCCGAGGGCATGGAGGGCATGGCCAAGTGGCCAAGCTCCCCCAGGGCAGTGAATCTTTCAGTGGCCTGGGCAGGCCTGGTGAGGTTGGGCATTACACGTCCTTGGGAATGCGGCAACCAGTTTTGGGAGGTCGGCGGCCTAGTTGGCCTGTCCTAGTGCAGCCTGGTTCCCTGGATAGGGAAAGGTCTGGTGTGTTGGCCTGTCCTAGTGCAGCCTGGTTCCCTGGATAGGGAAAGGCCTGGTGTGGCTGGCATTGATTGATGATAAGGCCACTTTTCCTCTGCTAATACCCCTGCTGAGAATATCCTGGCTTGATCTATGTGTCCCTGCTTGGGATTTGATAAGGCCATCATGGCCTAGTATGTGTCCCTGCTTGGGACAGGTGCTTGTGATTGGGGACCCATGCTTTTTGGGTGCTGTATAGTTCCACTTGGGAAACTTTTCCCTCTGGGTTTACTGGGCTGTTTCTTAGGTTCTTATTGTTAACTGAAGGGTGTAGCCCTTAAAGGAACACTATGCCCAAAACAGCCTTGTTAGTTTGACTTGTGTTCGACCAAGTCATCATGCCTCGCAGAAAGGTGCAGTCTAAATGGCGCACGGCATCTGCTGGGCCTAGTGCTGGCCAGTCAGCATCTAAGCAGGCATCTGAATCCCAGGACAGGGAGGACGAAATTGTCCTCCCTGAGCACAGTTGGGCCAGACCATGCAGACCTGTGTGGCGGTCTGTGAGCAATTGGCTCAGAGGAGGGGTGCAGGGCCCTAGTGCGAGATCTCAGGCTGGCACATCTCCAAATAAGGGTCAAATTGTGGGATCACAGTCTACTCAGGTGCAATTGGCTTCTTCACCTGATATGTCATTGGATGGCACAGCATGTGGTCCCCTGACTACCTCAGATATGGAGGTTGGACAACCGACCGTAGCTAACATAATGGAATTGTTGAAAAAAGTACCTGATGTGGGACAACAGGGAGTGGCTGCCCCTGTGTCAGCGCAACCCACTCTGGCAGATTTGTATAATTTTGTCCAGAGGGCGGTCGTTTCAGGGCAAGGCAGTGGAATGGCCCCTGAAACATCAGAGGCATGAAACAGGGATGTGGGAAGTGCTTCTTCCATCCTTCAACAGAGCACCCTAGCTACAGTTGCACACTCGGTGGGAGCTTCACAAGCATCATGCGATGCTTCAGAGCAATTGTCAAGTCCAGGTGTGTCCCATTCTCCTCATTCAATGGCTTCTTGGCTCACCTCAGTATGGGCTCCAGGTGGGCAGGTTGGTCAGAGTGGTCAAGCAGAACGCTCTACACCTATTATCTCTTGGTGCATCTTCAATAACACCTGGGACATCTCAGGTTCCTCAATTAAGGGTGCAGGCTGAGCAGCCCTTGGTCCCTAAGGTAGGTGACTCGAGTGAGGTGGTGATAGTGGGAGCATTAGCTGTAGCTGGGGTGGACAGAGTGGCTGAGTGCAACCCTTATTCAGGGATGTCCACTCCTTTGGGATCGCACCTCCCGCTTTCCACAAAAGAAAGGATCTGGAAAGGGGAATATATTGATTTGTTTGCCCTCATATTTCTCAATCCCGAACCTCGGATTATGGTAAAGGATGGGGTTGTGTTTAGTTTACCAAAAAAATTCCAGGCTCACAAGTGCCCTAAGCTTGAGTGGAATTTTGTGAACTGGATGATGGGCTTTACGATTTACAAGGGGGTTATTGAGGAGAAAGAGCCCACAAGGTCTCCTGAATTTTCTAAATATCAGGAGATAGACACCCTCCGACATGACGGGAGGGGTTTCTTGTTTCACTGGCCATATAAAGAAATGAGAGGCCTGATTGGTCAAGTGCACAGGGGCTTCTGGGTACCTGCGTGCTTGGCCCAATCATGTTGCTTGTTTGAGTTAAGGAAGTCTCGCAGTGATTGTATTCTCGCGAGACTTCCCACAAGAATTTGTTCTTTATAGTTCTGTGCTGCCACATGGTGGCAGCCATTTTAGAGCTTGAACTGAGAGAGTTACATCACTCTGCTCTGTGCTCTGGCTGCTTTCTTGGCTTTGGGCCTAGCAAACTGGCTTGCTGCGACTGGATTTTTGGCTGACAATTACTCATTTCTCTTCTCGGTGGGAGCTTTTAATTCAAAGTCTCCCTGCGTACTTGAGGAATAGGCCGAGTGAGGCCTTCAGGCTGGCCCCCATGGGCATGAAATGGGGCTCTGCATCTCCAATACTCAGAGGGCTGCATAGTCATTTGAGGTGGTTGCTGCGGCAGGCATCCTCTCCGCCGGGTACGCGGACCCGGCGCTTGATCTCAGGCCCAGCGGCACCTCGGCTACCTCGGTCTGGTAAGGTCAGGACCCCATCGCTGGTTTGGGAGGGTTTCTTGCACCTCTCCCCAGCGGTGAGTGGGTGAAGGCAATACTTGTCTTCTGCAGGGTGCCTAATAGGACCCTCGGTTGACACCTTCCCCCCTGGTTGGTTGTTGCCAGTGACGTTTCCTGGCTATTTGCATTTCTTGCTGATACTTGGGGAAGGGCAACCTTTAGCCTGGTGGTAGTCATCCAAGGTTGTGTGACTGTGCTTTGGACTTGTGTTTACACTCACTGGGGGAGTGATGCCTTGCAGTAAGGCCCAATCTAAGAGGCACGCAGCTCTGGCTGTGCCTGGCTCCAGTCACTCTGCTTCGAAGAGGCCTTCCCAGTTTACCAGCAGAGATGACGAGATTGCTGCTCAGTTAGCACAGCTGGGCAAGACAGTACAGGCCTGTGTGGCTGTTTGTAGTGAGCTTGCCCAGAAGGGGCTACAGGCTACAGCCACCAGCCAGCCCTATTGCCAGCACTTCTGGCAACCTGGACACAGAAGTGCTGCTCCCTCCTGCTGTACCTTACTCTCAGGTAATTGCTGTTACACCAGGTCCTTCAGTGGTTTCGGCTATAGAGGTGGGACAACCCACTATAGCTGATGTGTGGGAACTCCTGAAAAGGGTTCCAGGTGGGGAGATTCAGGGTGCTGTTGCCCCTGTTTCTGAGCAGCCCACTGTGGCAAATCTTTATAACCTCTTGTGAGGAGTGGTTCTTCCAGGTGCTGGTGCAGTGGAGCAAACCCATGATGAGCAGAAGATAGATCAGGCAGCTGCTGCTTTGTCTCTGCCCAACACCTGAGCTGTTGTGGGGCCACACTTTGGGGGACCTGTGCAATTGGCTGGTGATGCTTCCCAGCAAGCTTCAATATCAGGTTTGTCTCCTACTAATCCTTCACTGGCAAAGATCCATCAGTTAACATTGTTAGACAGCTTCAAAAGGGCTGTCAAGACGGATCTCTTCCTGCAGGCCTTTCCAGATTAATTATCCCAGCCTCGGGTACTCCCAGCCCAGTGATCCTTACGTGGCCCCATCTAAGGATGGCAAGGATTACTGCCATGGGTTTTATTATTGGGTTTTTAATTGTTTTTGTTGATTGTTGATTTTAATTCTTGTAGATTTAATACTGTTTTAAGGGGGAAGGGTTGGGTTTGTTTATTGTATTGTTTTTATGGTTGTGAGCCACCCTGATTGGGTTTCCAAAGGGCGGGATATATATAAATTTTATTCTTATTCTTCTTCTTATTATTATTAAATTGGCCTACCTTGGTATGGGCTCCAGGTGGCCAGGTTAGCTAGAGAGTGGGTTTGGAATGCCCCATCCCTGCAGCTTTGGGTGCACTGATGTAGGCACCTGTGGTTACACAGGTCCCTGACTCTAGGGTGCAGGCTGGTCATCCAATTGCTTTGGCTAGCAACACCCCTGTGGTGTCTTCTTTGGGTGCTCCTGGGTTATCAGGAGTAACTGTCCATTCTGAATCCATTCCTTTTGCTGGAATGTCTACACCCCTTGGCTCACACCTTCCTCTTTCCACTAAAGAAAGAATATGGAAGGGAGATTATATTGATTTATTTTCTCTTACTTTTAGGGATCCTAAACCAAGGATCATGGTAAAGGATGGGATTGTGTTCATCCTTCCAAAAGAGTTTCAGGAGCTCAAACACCCTAAGATGGAGCGTAATTTTGTGAACTGGATTATGGGTTTTACTATTTACAGGGGAGTTATAGAGGAAAAAGAGCCCCTTAGGTCTCCTGACTTTTCTAAATACCAGGAGATCATGATAAAAGCTTACACTAAAGGCTAGGGGTGCAGCCTGGCTCCAATACGATGAACAATTTAGAATAATAACTGCACAAGATCGCTCCCTGTCTTGGAGATATGTGCAGTCTGAATTATGGACAGATGTAATGGTGGGGGCCTCCCCTTCGAGCAGATGTGACAGTGGGTTTGTCCCTATGGTTACTCAGCTGAAAGGGCAGAATGTGAGGCCTGGCACAGGAGAAAGAAAGAATTTGGTATATGCTAGGATTTCAACAAAGGCAAGTGCAGGAGACAGCCCTGCAGGTTTGATCACAAGTGTAACACCTGCGGGGGTGGTCACCCTGGTGCTTCCTGTAACAAAGGTAAGTGGTCAGGACTGGGAGGTGCCCCCCAGCCAGCATCATCAGGAGGTAAAGGCTCCATCACCAATTAAGTTACATGCAATGGTCGTGTGGCTGAGGGCGTACCCAAACAAGGAGGCTGCATCTTATTTCTTTAATGGTTTTTCCTCGGGTTTTCACATCCCTTACACAGGTTCCAGGATACATTGCTATGTGCCCAATGCTTGTTCTGTGAGGGAATTACCAACTATTGTGAGGGACAAGTTAGTGAAAGAGTCTCCCAGAGTTATGTGTTTGGTAAGGGCGATGGTCTTGCAGTGTTTGAAATCTAATGTTTTATTCTATGCTCAGCATGTTCTTGGTGTGCTTAACCCTTTGGCAGATGCCCGTTCTCATTTTCAGTTCTCCAGGTTCTGGCAGCTGGCTCCCGAGGTGTCACCACACCCGATGGAGGTACTGGCTTTGCTATGGAGCCTTGGAGACTACAAATTCACAGGGCAATCCTACATTCCATCGCCCCATCTACACGCAAATCCTACCAGATAGCTTTGAATGCTTTTAACCAATTTTTATTGGAAATTAGGGAGGCAGCAGACTTGCCTATTAGGGTCTATCTGGTCCTACATTTCATAGTACACCTCAGGCATGCAGGTCTGTTACCTGTTACTATTAGGGGCAGGCTGGCCACCCTGGCTTTTCACTCCAGGGCAAGGGGTTGTTTTGATCCTACCACAGACTTTAGGGTGAAGAGAGCTGTAGAAGGTTGTTCTAGAGAATCCCCTGTGGTAAAGGATTCATGGTAGCCTATAACAGGCTCAGTCCTGGCTAAGTTGTGGGAACAACTAGCTGATACATGTTATTCACCTGAGGAAGTGGCTTTATTTAAGGCAGTATTCGCCATTGCTTTCTTTGCAGCTTTAAGAATTAGCGAGATTGTGCCAGGATCTTGCAATGATCAGTCTGGTAGGGCACTTTTATTTTTGGATGTTATCTTAACAGAACAGGGGATTCAGATTTGCATTAGGCACTCCAAAATTGATCAGTTGGCAAAAGGTCAGTTTATCTCCTTAGTCAAAAGCACATAGTGGGCAAATTCAACTTAGGCCTGCATCCTTCTGAGGTCGCTATAATGAGTACCCAGCTTGTTGGGGGGCAATCAGCTCACAATTGTAAACCGCTTAGACATCCCATAGCGCGATATGAAGTGGTATATATAAATGAAGCTGCTTTCTTCACATATCTGGTATGCCCTTAACTCAATTTCAATTTAGGGCAATGTTGAAGGAGAAACTAAAAGATGAGCTAAGTTGCCTCAGGCTTATTTTTCTTCTCATTCCTTCTGCAGTGGTGCAGCAACAGTGGCGGCCATACATGGCTTAAGTGATGCTGATATTTGCAGAACTGGCAGGTGGCGTTCCAGGGCATTTAAGTCCTATGTTAGGCCTTCTGGAAACAAGAATCCCAATCAATTATACTAATTTCCTTTACTTGCATTTCAGCTGGTTTTTTCCATGGCAAGATTTGGATTGTGAGCCACAGTCTAGTCTTCTGGGCAGAACGCAACCTTCTTGAGCACCAGTGTGATCCTAATTTGGGCTTGGCAAACATCGGTGCAATTCAATGGTTTGGCCGCAGGGGTATGATGTGGGGAGCACTGCTTCCTTGGATCATCCAGCTGTTAAGGTCTTACCTGCAACCCCAGGTTTTAGTCATACACTTCAGGGAGAATGACTTAGTGAAATTCCCTTGCCTTCAGCTGGTGAATCAGATGGTGAAAGACCTGCAGGAAATTAGAAACATTGCACCTGGATCTGTACTCCTATGGACTAAGCTGCTTCCAAGGCGTAGCTGGCCTGGAGCTCACAAGGATGCTGCCATTAACAATGCTCGATGGTGGCTTAATCGTTCTGTGGCCAAGCAGTTATCAAGACTTGGCATTTTCATAACTGAACATTTGGGAATTAAATTGGATAGGCCTCAGCTGTACAGGGGGGGATGGGGTGTACCTCTCCACTGAAGGTTTGCAGATTTATGTTCAGGCACTCTCCGAACACATCAGAAAAATGGTTTGTGGGGGTGGGTGAGAGGGGATGCCTAGCTAGGCTGGCCCCCTCTTGTGGTGAGTAATGACCCCCACCCCAGAGAAAAATTAATCTGGCTAATTAAATTTAATTGGGGTAAATTTGGCAATGGTTAAATTAAAGGAAGTGACATATGCAATTAAATGCATGACATCATTAAATATTGACATCATATGATGTAATATGACATCATTTCCAGCAGGGAGGGGTTTGTAAATTTGTTGTTGTTATTTGTTTACATACTTTGTCATATGTGGTGAAGGACCATCTATCTGGGTGGGTTACACCTTCACATACATATGTGACCAAGTGTTGGGAGTTTAATTGTAAATTTTGTAATTTAGACCCTGTACAGCAGAAAATAAAAGTTGTGGCCTGTTTAAACCCAAAATGAGCCATCTCGTGTCCTTTGTGCCAGTGCAGACACCCCCTGATGTGTCGGGAGGGGTTTCTTGTTGTGCTGGCCATATAAGGACATGAGAGGCTTGATTGGTCAAGCACGTATGGGCTTCTGGGTACCTGTGCGCTTGGCCCAATCATGTTGCTTGTTTGAGTTAAGGAAGTCTCACGGTGATTGTATTCTCGTGAGACTTCCAATGAGAGTTTTTTCTTTATAGCTTTGTGCTGCCATGTGGCAGTAGCGATTTTAGAGCTTGAACTAAGTGACCCAACCCACCCACCCTTAATTAAAGAATTATGTTAAGCTACTCTCAGGCTTAGG
>CM034701.1:189386248-189405181 GCA_020142125.1 Phrynosoma platyrhinos | reverse complement strand
ATACTTGGTCAAAAAGAATAGCCAGATAATAATGTTGCACATTTTTTGCATACTATCCTCATATCTCAAAGTGTTTTGGCAAATTATTTTATGCAGCAGCAACACAAATGAAGTTGTGTTTGTGTGTGGAAATCATGTGTTTTTCCTGCAAAAATTCTGGGGGAAGGGGTTTTGTAAAAAATAAAATGTTTATGCCAAAATAAAAACAAAAAGCACTGCCCCCAGAAACTCTGTATGTGGTTGTGGGTGGGCATGTTAAAGCAAGTAAAATACATTTTGTGTAACAACTCTATCAAATTTATATAGAAAATACAAATGTGTTTTGGGGAACAATGCTGTTTAATATGAAAAAGTGGCCTTTTTTTTGCTCAAATCATGAATTTCCATGTGGTTCTTTTTGCAGGGAAAAAAATTAACATCAACAACTGCAAAACAAAACAACAAGAACAACAACAACAACAACAAAAACCATCACACACCCCATATGTATTTCTGAACAAAATTATTTCCCATGACACTAAAATTTGTGAATACCAGATGAAAACTATGGAGAATTATGTGTTTTCTCTCATAGCAGGAAGAAAATTATAGGAATTATTAATCAAAGATTTACATCCCTGGTCCAAATGCCATGGTCTACTCCCTCCCCCCTTTTACTGATACTGAATTTACCTGTTAATCACATAGCCTGTTTATTTACCTTGGGAAGATTATTTTTCTACTATATACAGAGATTGTGAGGAATATATATCAGTACCTACACATGGAAAAGCCCAAAATCTTATAAAATTTGAAAACATTCCAGACTGGCCTCCTGTCACAGACCAGGAAATCAAATCCTTAATCCTGTTTGTTTACTTGTATTGTTGTGTATGTAGGGTCAGTCTCAGCTTTGTTGCTTTGTCTACTTTTATTTCCAACTCATCATTATTCTATTTCCTCTGAAGGGTTATTTCAGTAGTTTATTTAAATGATTACTTTAAAAATGGCTTTTTGAACTAGATGTTCATCTCTTTTACTTTCTTTGGTTATGTTCACTTGTATTATAGTGAGAATACTTATATCCCCCCCATCCTTTGAAATTAAAGACTAACACACCATAAAGGTTCATAATTAGTGGCTTTAGAATACAAATTTGTCAGGCTCAGAATGCTTAGAGCCAAGGTAGGCAACCTTTTTGAGCTGTGGGCCAATACCCCGAAGTCATCCCTTCCGGCGGCTCCTACGCAACCCCCCCTGCACACGCAACCACCTCTGCACATGTCGCGGCCGCCATTCTGTTCTCCAAAATGGCAGCCGTGACGCATTTGCTCATGCGCAGTACTCCTGCGCATGTGGAAACGCGTTGCAGCCACCATTTTGAAAAACAAAATGGCGGTCATGGCATGCACAGCTGCACGGCAACTAAAACGCTCACCGGAGGTGGCAGGCAGAGGCGGCAGTGGTTGCAGGGGTCCGCCTGGGCCAGTAAGCGTGGGGCCCTGGGCTGGAACTTGCCCGGGAGCCGTAGGTTGCCGGTCCCTGGCTTACAGCATCTAGGTTAGTTCTCAGAAAATATTTCTCTGGCTTAGGGTGAAAATGGGTTTCTGCACATGTATGTACAAAGCTCAGGCTGACCAAGGGCCTTTGCAGACTGCCAGAAATAGTGCAAATTGAGTCCACTTTAAGGGTTAGGGTTAGGGCTAGGGAATCATGGGAATTGTTTTTTTTTTCTGAGACAGTGAGCCTTTTCTGTCAGAGAGCTCTGGTGCCACAATAAAATACAGTTCCCATGATTCCCTAACCCTAACCCTTAAAGTGGACTCAATTTGCACTATTTCTAGCACTCTGCAAAGGTCCTAAGCTACTTTGTTTTTTATTTTATTTTATTTTATTATTAAGATTAAAAACTTATACAAACATACAAACAATACAAACAAATACACAAACAAAACTATCATATACATAGGGGAAAAAAACCATTCATACCTATCCTCTTATTTAGTCATAATTTCCAATCTAATTTTGATTTAACTTACACACAACAAAAAGTATCTTTAATTACTGTTTCTTGCATTTTCTTTCTTCCCAGTTTGGGCTAACTTTACTTGCCTTCTTTACCCTTCCTATATCATCTCTCTTCACTGTTTATCTACTGAGACTAGCTATATCTTCCTATCTTATTTCCTGTTCCCTACTTTTAAGATAAACAATTTTGGTAACATTTTATCATATTTCTATATATTCCTTTACTTTTCCTATATTGTAATCTTACGGCATCATGATATTTCTTTTTGTATAATTTAATCCTTCTAATTCTATTATTTTTCCTTCTCTATTTCTTTACATATTATCTATTTTCCATTATTTATGCCTGTATCTATTCTTCATATTCTTATACACTTTCATTCTCTAGCTTTAACCTTTTATCTTATTCCCTTTATCTTCTCACTTTCTCTTTTTCTTATTCATTTCCTTTTCTATATATTCCTCTACTGGTTCCCATTGTTTCTTGATTTTATCTACTGCCTTATCTTGCCTTAATGCTGTAAGTATGTCCATTCTCATAGCTTCCTTCAGTCTTATAAACCACTCTCCTATTTTAGAGATTTCTTTATTTTTCCAACGTCTCACGTAGGTTAACCTAGCAACCAAAATCATACAGAGGAGGATATGTCCATATTTTTTCTCTATTTTCTTATCTATTTTGTTTAACATATTGAATAGAAAGATTTTCGGGCAATTCGGTATTTTTATACCTAATGCTTCATTTATTGTTCTTCTTATCCTTTTCCAATATCTTGGCTTTTGGGCATCGGCACCACATGTGGTATAATGTCCCTTTCTTCATCTCACATTTCCAGCATTCCCTTTTGCCTGTCTTGTATATTGCATTTATCTTAACTGGCGTGAGATACCATCTGTATCATTTTCAAGAAGTTCTCATTAAAGTCTTGACAAGCTGTGAATTTATGTGTCTGGGTTCAAGTTTTTCCCCAGCTTTCAATACTTATACTTTTCTTCATATCTCTTGCCCAGTTGATCATAACTTGCTTAATCATTTTGCTTTCCAAATTTCTGGTTATGAATAATTTGTAATGTTGTAAATTTGGATTCAGAAGGAATTGAAAACAGCTGGTTTTTATATCTACAATTAAAAGAAATATTTAAATTGGATATGAAAATGGTTGGATTTGAAGACCAAAATACGGAGCTGGATAAAATTATAATGGATAAGGAAGGACATCACATAAAGAAATATGACCAAGCTACTTTGTAACTGTGTGTTGGGGGGGGGAAGCAGACTGGAGGCACGGGCACACTTTCCCCGTCCCTGAAAGGAGCGCTAAAATAGTGCTCCTTTCACTGACTTTTCTGCCGCAGTGTGTCCGGACACTGTGGCAGGAGGTTGCCTTTGAGCGCCGGCTGTGCGGAGGGCCGACGGCTCCAAGGTCAACCTCGGGAGGAGGAAGGGGCGCCAAGCGTGCGGCTGCCCCTCCTCTTCCCTGCCTCCAGGATGGCTTTTTAAGCTGTCTGCCGAGGCCCTTAGTCTCTTGATTTTGGGAAAGTTGCACCACCACAAAGAAGTCCAAACGTCGTTTTATGGATAACAAAATGGCCACAACTTTATTCATCTGTACAAGGTCTAAAACAATAACTTTACATCAAAAATTCTTAACTTGATAATAATTTCCTTCTTGACACATGTGTATGTGTGCATGCCATAACACCTGATAACAATCTTCATCTTAATCAATTCAAGCCATCAGGGATAAGTCATGCCTACCACAAAGCATATGTCAAGAAGTTTTTCACACAAGTTGCTAAACATATAAATGAATCATCCCCCCATCCAAATTTTGATGTCATCACTAAAATTGATGATGTCATAAAATTTTAAACTGATGATGTAAACCCTTCATCCCTCTTAACTGGCCAAATATTGTAATTTCAGTTATCCAATTATCTCCGTGGGGGGGGGGGCTCCCTGCTCTGCCCTGCCCTAGCAGAAACAAGGCAATCACACAAAAGTAACTAAAAGACCCTGTTCCAAGTGGTGACAAAATCAGTGATCAAGGAACATACAAACAACAGATATGCATGAATTATTAACAGATAAATGACCATACCAATTATTCCATATTCTAAACGAGAACTACAGTATCCTCAGGTAGGGTGAAAAAACCAAGTTACAATAACTATGGGAAAATTCTCTCTGGGCCCCCGAAGGCAACCAGCCAAAACCTGAGGGTAATATACAACATTCAAGCCAAGGGTGGGTGGGTTGGGTCTCTTGGCTGCCAAAGCTAAGAATGGCTGCCACCACATGGCAGTAGGGATTAAATAATCCCCAAATCCCACCTGAAATCTCACGAGACTTTCAAATCTCGTGAGATTATGCGAGCTGCTGGGGGATCTTGCGAGATCCCCCTGATTGGTTGAGAGGTGCAGGGAGGGCTGGACTCCCAGCCCTCTCCACCAATTGTGGTGTCAGCCTTCTAAAATGGGCCGTGCAACCACGATCCCCTTCAAACATGTCAGTGGGGGGTGGTCTTTGTCATAGAAATGTTTGCTTAAGGTTGCTGTTCTGTAGGTATATGTGAAAAAGCCTGTTGATAGTAACTATGGCTGTAATTACAGTTGGGGAGTTATGCAGTCCAAGCAGGAGGTAAATTCATCCCAGAATTGTGGGATAGTGGAGTACCTCCTTTGCTGAGAACACAAAAAATTGTAGTTCAGACATCTTGGTAAATAACCTTTAGCTCAAATTTAGAGCACTCATGCAGGAAGCATGTCTAAATCACAGTTCTACCTTTTTCATTACCACTTGTTTCCTTGCTATCCTCCTGCAAGCATTATAGAATTGTTATTGTTGTTGTGCTGCTGCTGCTGCTGCTGCTGCTGCTGCTGCTACTGCTACTGCTACTGCTACTGCTGCTGCTCAGATTGCTAGGTTACCAAGATGGCACCCATAAATTAATATATTATAGGGTAATTTTAATAGCTCAGATTAATAGGAGTGTTTTCTTTTTTCTTTTCTTTTAGAAAAGAAAACTTCTATAAAATGCAATTAAGATGGTATCTAACACCTTTCAAATTAGCAAAAATTTACAAAAACAAAAATAACAAATGTTCAAAATGCGAGAAAGAAGTAGGTACATATTATCATATTTGGTAGGAATACAAATTGGCACAAAGATTTTGGAATATGATTCACGAAGCGACAGAAAAAATATTAAAGATAAAAGTTAAGAAAGACCCATTGAGATATCTATTAAGTATGAATATAGAAGAAGAATTAGAAAACAAATTTGGCAGACTAATTTTATTTGACTGTAGCAGCTAGAATAATATACGCAGCAAAATGGAAATAAAAAATAGTACCAGATATTGACGACTGGATTACGAAATTATATGACATAATGCAAAGTGATAAATTAACGCAAATTATACAGAAAAAAACACATAAGGAATTCGAGGAAGTATGGAATCCTTTTATTGAATATTTGACAAGAGAAAAGGACCAACAGTTGACATTAGGTTTGGAAACAAAACAACTAACATATAAGCTTAACAAATTAGAGTATAAAACTGAATAAGCAAATATATTACAACCTTATCTGTGATAGAATAGCTATGAGGTGAAGCATGGACAGATTTAGGATATACGGGATTGAGAAGGAAAAACTGATATGATATTTTTATGATTCTTTTTATTTAATAAACTTTCCTTTCCTTTGAGAAAACAAGTAGGAAGATATAGGCAAGGTAATATAACTGTATAATCATATTCATAGGCAGACAGATAATGAAAGGCAGGAGAAGAAATGTAATCAATGACAAGGTTGACTCAGTAGATAAGTGAAGGAAGTTATTTTGATATGTGTGTGTAATTTCATTCTTTCTTTTTCTCCCTTTTTACTTTGTGTGTAATTGTCATGCTTTTTTATGTATGTATGTATGTTTTTGCTTTACTATTTGTCTTTATTCTTTGATGTTTCTTTGTTTTATACTTTTTTTATCTAATAAATTTATAAAAAAAAAGATTAACAGGAGTGAGAGGACTCTTGGTAACTTCAAAGAGTTGAGATGCCAGCCTGTGTATAACAGATCCAAGAACTAGAACTCTCCAAGTGCAAAGTACCACTTAGATTTATTGATTAAAAGCAAAGAGGAAAAGTGCCATCCACACAATAGCATTCACACATGCACACACACAAGAACTAATGAAATTAAAGGGAGTAGTGTAGCAAGGCTGAGGTAAGGCAATACTTTGCCAATCCAGAAATGTAGTTCCAATCAAGGGATGATGGAAGTGACAGTGGCTCAACAAGGATGCCTGAAATGTGGGGTGGGAGACAGACAGTCTGTGTTGAGGGGTCAAAATGAAATCAGGCAGCATTCTTGTTTGATTTCAGACTGAGCCAAAGTGTGAGTGCCAATGCAAGCTTTTTATAGTCTCAAGGCAGTTGGACAGATTTTCCAGGAATCTTTGAAACAATGGAATTTTCACCAGGTTAATGGTTTTAACTTCAGAGTTACAAAATGAATATTTTGGGTTGATGGCAATGACATTCATTTAATTAAGCAGAAATAGGGTCAGGACAACCCCAGGAAGTTTGGGATAGGATCAGGTGTGGGAAAGTACAATGGGGGTAGCAGAAAGATTGGCTTAATGCTTCAGGCTGATGAACCTTTGTCTGTAGCCATCAAGAGGAAATGTGCACAGCATGTGGTGGGGAAGCAACAATATTCATAGTCATAAAATTACAGGGCCTCTTTCCCCATGCCCTCAGGTCTTTGTGACCAGTCAAAAGTTCACTTAAAGCTCATATGACCTTTCAAGGTTCATGCTTATGGTCTCTCTGTAACTGTTATTATAATAAAATATAACAAAATATTTGTACCCCAGAATAATGCAGGGTATGCAGGGTGTGGTAACACTGCTATTATTATTGTTTCTGATCTGTTATGAGTAGGAGAATGTATCAGCTAGTTGCATTAGGATATTTTGATTCTTTTCTTGATTTGGCTGAAATGATTTACTCTGTAACTTACACTTGCTATTAGTGCCTGAAGGACAAGATGGTTCTTCATGTAAGATATATCCTTTTGATATGGTATGTCCTTGCTTAGAATAAAGCTTTTCTTTGAAAGTACCTTGTTACTCTCACACTGCCTTTTTCATGTGCCTTAGCTTGGAGAGACCTAGCTCTTTCTCACAAGTAGGAGTGAGAGAGGGAAGCATATCTCCAAGTCAAGGACAGGGAATTCCTGACTACTTCTGCTGCATTGCTAAAGAGGGGAAAAGCAAATCATTGGGTGGTGGCAGTACATTCTTTAGATAAAAGGTGTTCTTAAGGGTTTCCATCCAGCTTAGGCAGGAGCAGGGAGGGGGACCCAGAGAATCCTCACAACAATGCAGCACCTGGGAGATTTCTGAGTGAGCACATTACTCTGAGAAGATCTGTAACTCAGGAGCTTGACAGATGGCCCCAATAGAGTGGCATCTGGCCATCCCTTTCCTTGCTGGATTGGGGCCATGGCAACCATACGTCAAGGCTCCAATCTGGCAGTATGCCACTTTAAAAAGAACCAACATTTTAGAGCAGCAAAAGGGCACCTTTGCCATGGTGGCAGTGGCTTTTTTCTGATTTTTCAGTGCAGCATGTCTAAACGCTGTACTGAAGATGCAGAGTGATACCCCCTGCCATCTGGGCAGGTGAGCAGTGTGACACCACTGTCAGGGTGGCATTTGGGCATGCGGCATTCAGTCATCATACCCCCATTCTACCCCAACACCAGCTCAAAGTGCCAGTCTGTACAGGCCCTCAGTGTGTGACCTTTTTGACCTCTTGGCCAAGACTCCTCCTCTCAGATTGGTTGCTTTAAAGACCCTTAGCTCAAAACCTAACACTACTTTATTTTCCAATAGCCTATATTGTGCATACCATTGCTATCAGTGCACTAGCTCCTGAGATTTTTCACCTCTTAGAGGAGAGTTTGCTGTCCAGATGTGGAAAAAAGTGTTACAGTGCAAACAATATTTAAATAATATTCAATATTTCTAAGCTCTGTTATAATATTTTAGAGCAGCCTCCCCAATCTTTTTGATTTGTGGAGCCCTTTCTGTCCAGGAAAGCAGCCAGCAGAGTAGCTGATAAGAGCAGACTACAGAAATGCAAGACTTGTAAAAGTACAAAGGCAATTTCCAAAAGTACAGTAACAGTCCAATGTTCCAAGAAAAAAACCAGGGGGTGAAACAAGTGTCTGGGAGTTCAGAGAGCAAGTCATTGAGTCCAGTCCAGGGTCAATAGTTCCAGAGAGCAGGTCAGTGAGTCCAGTCCAAAGGTCAAGAGTTCCAAGCCAATCCAAGGTCTAGGAGACAAAAGGGCTAAGCAGACGGTGCAAAGCTCCATCTTCAGGGCAAGGAAGGGGAGGGGCAGCCACATGCTAGGTGCCCCAACCCCTTTCTGAAGATGTCGTCGGAGCAGCTGGCCCTCTGCACGTCCGGCGCTCCGAGGATGCCTTTCCGCCACAGTGTCCACACACGCTGCAGCAGAAGAGGAGCCAAAGGTGTGCCGGCAGCCTTTTGCAGCACATCTTCGGCAATTTGTGGAAAGAGAGCTATTTTAGCGCTCCTTCCTGGGGTGGTGAAGCTGCGCTGCGGGGCTGAGGAATGCAGATGCCTCGGCCCCGTGTCACCCGTCTGTTTAGCCCCTAAGTTTCAAGCAACAATGGAGTCAGAGTCAGATGCTTTCACCAGAGAACATAGATAGACTCTGACAAAGAAGCTTGGCATCTCCCAGCTGTTTATATTGGCCCAGCTCCTAATCACAGCTGTTTGGTATTTGCTGAGCGTTTCTCATATAATCTCTGAGAACGCTGGAGGCACGCCCTTTCTGACATTCTTTTTCTAAAGGTATGTACCTCCTCGTCCTTGGAACCTCCACTGGGGGAAGGTTAGGCTGCTGAATCATGGACTCTGTTGTCGTTGGGATAGCAGAGCTAGGTCCTGGCTCAGCTAACTCTGCAAGAGCAGGCAGAGCAAAGCTTAGGGCCTGGCTCAGCCTTCTTGTCCTCCTCATTCTCAGCCTGGCTGGCCATGACATCACTCCCCCTCCCATCTTCCTCCCCCCCGAGGAGGATGAGGCCAGGCAGGGAAGTGGCGATGGAAAGCCCAGACCAGGCGGGGAGCATGTACATCAGAGGCATCTTCCCAGAAGCACTCCTCCCACCTGTAGCCGACCCAGTCAATGAGGTACTGAAGATGGCCCTGTCGGTGATGGGAGTCCAGGATCTGGGCCAACTCAAACTCCTGTTCCCCATCCACCAGGATTGGATTGGGCGGAGGTGTGGAACCAGCATAGGGCCGAACCCCCAAGGCCGGAAGCAGCAAAGAGCGGTGGAAGACTGGATGGATCTGCCAAGTCCACAGAAGTTGGAGCCAGAAAGCCATGGGATTCACTTGGGCCACAATCTTATAAGGTCCCACAAACCAGGCATCCAACTTCTGACATGGCTGCTGAAGATGGCACGTGGACAGCCAGACCGAATACCCCATCTGCAAAGGAGGACCTTCATGCCAGCACTGATCCTCATCCTGCTTATACGCCTCCTTGGCCACCTGAAGCCACTGGTCTGCCACAGTGACTGCTGAGACAGGAGCCACAGCTGGAAGTCCCCTCAGATGGAAGCCACTGGTGGTGAAGAAGGGCATATGCTGGGTCAAGGCATGGACTGAGTTGTTATAAGCAAAGTCAGCCAACGGCAGCAGGTCGACCCAGTTCTCCTGGTGGTAACTGGAGTAGCAGTGGAGGTATTGCTCCAGCATTCCCTTGAGCTCCGTCTACCTGTCGGACTTAGGGTGGTGCACCAAGGACAGGTGAGGTGCAATGTCCAGGAGCCGCAGCAGATTGGTCCAAAACTGGGCAGTGAACTGGACCTCTTGATCAGAGACCACCCCCTCAAGAAGGCCATGGAGTCAGAAGATGTGCTGCACAAACATCCAGGCCATCTCCTTTGGGGAGGCCAGTGCAAGGCACGAAGTGGGCCATTTTCATAAAAAGGTCCACCACCATCCAAATGAGGGTAAAGCCAGCAGAGAGGGGCAGGTCTATGAAGAAGTCCATTGAGATGAGCTTCCAGGGCCCTGATGGCATTGGCAAAGGAAGCAGCAAGTGTCCACATACAGAGCCACCTCTGCCTGGACTTGAGGCCACCAAAACTCCCAGGAGGTGCAGGGTCTTACAAAAGACGAAGTGCCCTGCCCAGCTAAGAGTCATGGCACAAGCACACAAGACCACCTCCCAACAGGGATCTGCTGGCATGTAAAGGCAGCCCCTGTGGTAAAGCAGGCCATCCAAAAGCATAAAGGAAGAGGCGTCCCCCTCTACCAAATGCTGCGCCACAAACGGGTCCTGGCCCTGGAGGTCCCAGATCTGGTCCAACAGTGTGGCATCTCTCAGAGTGGAGGCAAAATTCTCCTGACGCAGAATGGTGGAACAAAGCTCCCCTTCTGGGTCCGTGGTGTACTCTGGCTTCTGGGAGGGAGTGCCAGCCTGCTGAATCTGGGCCCAAGGAACATACCGGAGCCAGAAGTTGAAGCGATCAAAAAACAGGGACCACTGCTTCTGCTTCTGCTTCTGGGACAACTTCTGGATCATTTGGAGATGCTCCAAGTTCCTGTGTCAGTGTGGACCAGGACCGGATGAGCTGCCCTCTCCAGTAGATGTCACCACATGTTGAAAGCTGCCTTAATCGCCAACAGCTCCTTCTCCCAAATTGTGTAGTTGCATTCAGGAGAAGACAGCGGTTGGGAATAAAAGGCACAAGGCAGCAGATGTCCCTTGGCTCTCATGGACTGAATTAGCACAGCCCCAATCGCCACATTCAAGGTGTCCGCTTCCTCTATAAAAGGCATCCATGGGTCAGGGTGCTGCAGGATTGGGGCCGATGTAAATCTCTCCTTGAGAACCTCAAATGACTTCTGGGCAGCATCCGTCCACTGGAAGTGGGCCGTCCTATGCAGCAGTTGGGAAAGAGGGCTCCCTAGGGCTGTGTAGTCCAAAATGAACTTTCTGTAAAAGTTTGTGAATCCCAAGAACCACTGGACATCCTTCCTATTGTGAGGGAGTTGCCATGGCAACACCATCTCCACCTTGGAGTTGTCCATGGCCACACCCTGGATTGAGACCCAGTAGCCCAAGAAGTCCACCTCACGGAGTTCAAAGGCACACTACTCCAGCTTAGCATAGAGGTGGTGCTCTTGAAGTCGCTGAAGGACAGCACAGATGTGGGCATCATGGGCAGCCTGGCTGGGAGAATAAATAAAAAAAAATCATCCAGGTAAATGATCACAAACCCATCCAAATAGTCCCTGAAGACATTGTTGATGAAGTGCTGGAAGATGACTGGGGCATTGCACAAGCCAAAAGGCATGACCATGTATTTGTAATGCCCGTACATCATCTAGAAGGCCATCTTCCACTCATCCCTGGCCTGGATCCTCACCAAGTTGTAGGCCCCCCTGAGGTCCAACTTACTGAAGACCTTGGCATGGTGGAGCCACTCCAACAACTCCAGAAACAGCAGCAATAGATACCGGTTCCTGATGGCGATCCAGCTGAGGGCCCAGAAGTCATTACAAAGGTGCAATTCCCCACATTTCTTCCACATAAAGAGCACAGAGGTGCCTGCAGGAGACTTCGAAGGACGGATAAACCCCTTCTGGAGGTTCTTCTCCAAAAAATTCCTCAGAGCCCACCAGCTCAGGCTCTGAGAAGGAGTACAGGCATCCCACCAGAATAGGGGCCCCTGGTACCAAGTCTATCACACAGTCATAAGCTCTGTGCAGCGGGAACTGATCTGCCTCCTTCTTATCAAAAAGATCAACATAGTCCTGGTATTTCTCAGGAAGCGTCACTGAGCACTCCTTAGCATCTTCTGCCACTGCGGCAGGGATCCGCCCTGGCCAACAGTGCTCCTGACAAAATTCAGAGGCGAACTGAACCTCCCGATGGGCCCATGAGATGTGCGGATCGTCTTTGGACAGGACATCCCCAGGACCAAGGGGAAATGGTGCACATTGGCCAACATGAACTGGACCTCCTCAACATGGCCCTGGATCTCCAAGTGCAGCAAAGTGGTCCGTTTTGTCACTGGACCAGACCACAGGAGCCGCCCATCAATGGTCTCCATGGGTCTCAGCTTGGCCAGGGACTCCATAGGGATCTGGTGATGAGTGGCAAACCCCAAGTCCATAAAATTGCTGGAGGCTCCCGTGTCTATCATGGCTCCCAGGGGAATAAGCTCCAGGGTATGTAGTCTGAGGTTAGCCACCACCAACAAAGGGTCCTTGCTGCAGGTCAAACTGAGGGGAGGAGGTTTGAGAGGCACTCCCAGGTGGTGAACCTGGGACTGTCCATTTCCCTGCAGCAGTATTTGATGTCCCTTGACAGGGCAATATGTGGCAAAATGCCCTGAGAATCCACAATACAAACAGAGACCCTCTCTCTCTCCTCCCTTCTTTCTCAGCCCTGGTAAGCCATGGCCAAGCTCTTCCCAGCTGCATCAGTTCCTCTGCAGGCCCAGGAGAAGCAGCCTCAGGGAAATCTGCAGGAGTTTGTGGCACAGGCAACGGAGGAAGTGGCAGGCCAGTCTGTTAGGCCTGCCTGCGGGCTGAGAGGTGGCAGTCAATGCTGGTTGTCTGCGTGATCAAGGCAGCCAAAGTATCTGGATGGTTTGAGAAGGCCAGTTCATTCAGGATGGGGTCCACCAAACCCCAACAAAACTGGGCCTGCAAGGCACTCTGATTCCAAGTCAAGTCCTGGGCTATGAGGTGAAAGGCAGTGGAATAATTTGCTACAGAGCCCTTGCCTTGCTGGAGAGTCTTAATTTCATGCTCTGCAGTCTCCATCTTGATAGGATCTCCTCAGGTAGCCTTCATCTCTGTCAAGAAGTCCTGCAAGCTGTTGAGGACAGGGCTTTCCTCATTGAGGAAAGGAGTAGCCCATTTGAGTGCAGGCCCAGACAGCAAGCTGATAATAAAGGCTACCTTGTGCGAGTCTGTGGGGAAGTTGACTCTCTGATTTTAAAATGCAACTTACAATTTGCGAGAAAGCTGTCTAGCATAACCCTTTCACCTGAAAATTTTTCTGGCATAACTGTAATTGACTACCTACATGGCCTGGGTTGAGCTTGGTTCTGGAGTGCGGCCAGGCCTTGAGATAATTGGGCCACGTGAGCTGATAGTTGCTGGTTTTGAGCCAGAGCTACTTTATTAAAGTGGCCTTGGCCATCTCTTATCAGCCTAATTATGGTCAGAGTCTATTTTGTCCGGAAAAGTAGCCAGCAGAGTAGCTGATAAGAGCAGACCACAGAAATGCAAGGCTTGTAAAAGCAGAAAGGCAATTTCCAAATGTACAGTACCAGTCCAATGTTCCAAGAAGCAAAAGCAGGGGCCAAAACAAGTGTCCAGTAGTTCAAAGACCAAGTCAGTGAATCCAATCCAGGGTCAATAGTTTCAGAGAGCAGGTCAGTGAGTCCAGTCCAAAGGTTAAGAGTTCCAAGTCAATCCAAAGTCTAGGAGGCAAGGTTTCAGGCAACAAGGGAGTCAGAGTCAAATGCTTTCATCAGAGAATGCAGATCGACTCTGACAAAGAAGCTTGATGTCTCCGAGCTGTTTATATTGGCCCAGCTCCTAATCACAGCTGTTTGGTATTTGCTAAGCATTTCTCATATAATCCCTGAGAACGCTGGAGGCACACCCTTTCTATCCTTCACTGTCTAAAGGTAGGTACCTCCTCGTCCTGCTCCTCTATGTCTCTCAGGCCTGGAACCTCTGCTGGGAGGAGGCTAGGCTGCAGAGTCATGGGCTCTGCTGCCGTTGGGATAGCAGAGTTGGGTCCTGGCTCAGCTAACTCTTTAAGAGCAGGCAGGGCAAAGCTAGGGCCTGCTCAACTTCCTTGTCCTCAGCCTGGCTGGCCATGACACTTTCTGGAATCCACTTCTATGACAGAATCCCTAAGAAGCCTACCCTAAGTCTTACAAGTTAATGGTGTTTAGGAGTAATGTTACTTTTTGTTTCTTATTAAATTTCATTCACTTTCTGCAATGGCCATGAGCACCTGAGAAGTGTACATGGAGCCCTAAGGGATCCTTTTTGCACAGGTTGGGAACCACTGCTTTAGCTAACATCTACCCTTGCATGGATGGAACATCAGGAACACACAATACCACAACCAAAACATCTGAAAACTCTTTCGATTTTTTAAATATACAACTCATGGAATTGCTTCTGAGCTATAATTCTGCAAGTGGCCTGGTCTTGAGCAACCATATAGAGACATCTGTTCCTCCCTGTGCCCCTGTATCTCAGATTGGCCATGCTTTCTTATTTATTTCACTAGTTCATCCAATTCAAATATGGAGGCAGGGAGAAGGGACCATTGTTGGCAGTTATGGAATTTTCTTCCTGTTGAAACTCATAACTTCAGGAGAACTGCAAGACCTTTTTATTTGGTCTGGCTTAGCTTGATTTTTAATTGACCATTTCAGTGTGGGCCTTCTTGATGCTTGCTTTGCTTTCATAAAATATTTCTAGTGACACCCCTTTTGGGATCATCCTCCGATTGCTTCTGTAGCTAGCTTTGACCCATTTATTTTCCTTCTAATGAATCTGAACGTACTCCCAGTGGAACATATCCGCTGCCCAGACACAATTTAATGCAACCCTGTGTTCCTATTGCTAGGTCCCCATTATTTTTTTATGCCTTTATAGATGTGCTCCCAATATAATTGACTCTTGCTTATTGATCATAGTGTGGAGAAAATAATGCAACATGTTCCAGTAACACAAGCTCTCTACACAATTTATAGAAATTGAAAATCTATTCTCAGTAGATGAATTTAATTTTTAATCTTAATTATTCTTTTGTTCTTCTGCTCTCTTCTTTAGCTCCCTACCCTCCATCAAGTGATTGGGGGTAATGTTTCAGAATATTAACTTAGCCCTGCATATGCTGATTTGTTAAAATGTTCCACTGATTTCCTCTAAGGGGGGTTGCAGACTGCCAGAAATAGTCCAAATTGAGTCCACGTTTAGGGTTAGGGTTAGTGCTAGGGAATCATGGGAACTGTATTTTATTGTGGCACCAGAGCACTCTGACTGAGAAGGCTCAATGTCTCAGAAAAAAACAACAATTCCCATGATCCCTAGCACTAACCCTAACCCTAAAAGTGGACTCAATTTGCACTATTTCTGTCACGTCTACTTAGGATGCAAGCTTCAGTCAGTGTTTAAACAAGACTGTTTCTCACCTAATAATCATATCCTAACCCAGTGGTTTCACTTAATACTGCATTATACACTTCTTACATGTTCCCCAATACATCTGTGGCAATGGCAAATCATTCCACATCAGGAGCAATTTAAGAATGACTGGCACATCAGCTGGAGAACTAGTTTTCAATTACATTCCAAATGCTGCCAAAGATTGAAAACATGGCTGCTCTGGACAAATGGTTCAAAGCTAATTTGTTAAAAATAGATTCCTTTTGGCTCAAAATACAATTTTAATGCCCCTTAGCTATTTAGTGTTTCCATAATGAGTAGAATTACACCACTCAGGCACTTTTTAAATACATGTTTTCCTAAGCAAATCAATAATATTCTTTTTTAAAAAGTCAATAAGCTCCACCCATGACTTATGACAGTGACTACTCCAATACAAGTCAGTGCTTTATGAAGCACTTTCAACCTTCAGGGTCTTGTTTTGTTTTTAAAACCTGCACAACATAATAACTGCAAGCTTTCTTCCTTTCTTTCTTTTTAAAAAGTTAATATTACTTTATTTCATGCTTTTAGTGTAGATCTCTAACTTTTAATGGAATAAGAACTAGAAAGCTATAAATTACTCCTTTAAGAGGTTAATTAAGGTTTCAGTTCAAATATAAGATTAAAATGTACCAAATTGTTTTTGACAAAATTGTCAATCCTAGCACATTAATACTGCAATCCTGCATGTGTCCATTCTGAAATAAGACTCACTATGGGGGGAAGCAGACAGGCAGCTGTGGGCCGCCCCAGGAAGCTGCGCTGTGGGACCGAGGCATCTCCATGCCTCGGTCCCATCGCACAGCTTCGCCACCCCTGAAAGGAGCGCTAAATTAGCGCTCCTTTCACAAGTCACCGAAAGTGTGCTGCAAAAAGCTGCTGTGCACTTTTGGTGACTCTTCCATCACAGTGTGTGTGAACGCTGCGGCGGGAGGTCCTCCTCGGAGCGCTGGCTGTGCGGAGGGCCGGCTGCTCTGAGGACGACCTCAGGAAGGGGTTGTGCAGCTGCCCTTCCCCTTCCCTGCCCCCAAGACGGCCCTTTAAACATTCCTTTAAGGGGAATGTTTGCTGGGGCTTATTCCCAGGTAAATGGCTATGCTATAAAGGACTGAGAAAGCAGTGGAAAGGGGGTAGGTAGGGTAGAAATCATATAGTAATGTAATCAGAAGTCTCTGAAGAAGGAATTCACAAAATACTTAAACAAGGTCAAATATCAGCTAGGTGCCAGGAGCTGCATATGCTTTTGTTCGGTTATGTAACAAAGGGATACATGGTAGTAATAGTATGATTAAGAAGTGTGAGCTCAGACACAGGTACTGAGATAATATAGGAAAAGAGGCTCAAGGTTGTTTATGTGAAAGTGTCTGGCACTAACAACAAAGGAAAAGAAGATGTATTGGAAAGAAAAGATGTTAGCACATGTGCTATTTTCATAAAATTTTAGAAGCATGTGGAGTTCCCTCTATGATCCCAGACTGACTTCTGAGGAATGCCAGCCATAATCCCCTAGATGGCAGGTCATGTAGGCACTGAGAGACCTGCCCAAGACCACTGGTAAATTCCCTAACAGACAGGTTTGGGAGTTGCCCAAGGGAATATCCCATTATACTGGAAAAGATACACAATGGTGTTTATTTGTTTTGAGTCTCACACTTAATGGGTCAGTGATCAGATTTGACTCCACCCTTTTCTCTAGCCTCCCTTCTTTGATAGTTTTTAAACCAAATGCATTGTTCAGATTATGCTCACACCTAGGTTAACAAAACTAAACCCATCAACGCCTTTGTCCGACAGCCATAAGGCTTATAGCTAGAAGGCAGAAATTCCCTATAAGAACACTTGTATTTCTAGGCTCCATGTGCTATCTTGGGAGTCCATGCCGACTCTATGTCAGTCTGTGCTCTGAGCTAGCTCCCACAGCCATTTCCCTCTCCTCCATTCCAGCAGCCATGTTCCATCACTGAAAATCATCTGCATTTGCAGCCACATTTGGAGAAGTCTTTCGGACATAAGTATATCCCTCATAGCTAGGTCCGTCTCAACTATCCCCGCTTTTCACCCACCTTTCATTCTAGTGTGTGTGTGTGTGTTATATTTGGATGCATGCATATTGTGTTAATATTTTAGACTTTAATTGGATAAGCCTGTCTCAGCGTCCTCCCTGGAGGGATTTCCTAGGACTCTGGTATACATGTTGGGGGCTTCACTCTTGCATATTTGAGCTAATTATAAAATCCCCTAATAGACTTGATCCCAACAAAAAGAAATGTGTTTACTAGTTACAATGAATAAGAAATAAGCCCACCTGAGGTTTGAAACTCTCTGCAATTTAATTAGACAATTTAACAATTCTTGGTCATTTCTGACAATGATAGTCATCAGACTGGATCTATAGTTTCTTAATAGAGGTTCCCTGAGTTTTAACTACGGAAACTTGATTTTTTTTTCTTTTTTAAAAATCTTTTCATTCAATAACAATGAATAAAAACACAAAAAGACAAAAAAAAAAAAAAGAAACTCACATCTTACATATTTCTCACATTCATTTCCCATTCATTTCATTCTTCTATCTTCCGTTACTTCTTTCTTTGTATTTTTGGTGCTTTTCTTTATTTGTTTTTCCAATGTGTTACTCTTTTAACTTGGATTTTTTTCTGTGTCCTTACATTCTCTATTTTGATTTCATTCACTGGTTGTCCTTTTTTCCCTTTTAAATCCAAACATATTAAGTCTTTTTATCCTCTTTAACTATCAGATGAGATGTTTTTCCACACCTTTCCAACACAACATAATTGAATACCAATCTACTTTTATTTACAAATCTATATCTATATAAATGTTTGCTTTCCTATTATAATTCTTTACTAACCATCTTATGCAGACATTATTCTTAATAGCTCAAATCATAATATAGAATATTTGTTAATCTATCCTAATTAAATTTTCCCATTTTTCCTTTAAGAATCTTATCACATTGTTCCATTCACTTATTATTTTGGTTTCTTCCTGATCCTGTAGAAATCTTGTTAGTTTGTCCATCTCTATTGCTTCTAGGAGCTCATACAACCAATCTTCTATTTCTGGAATCTTTGGTTGTTTCCACTCTTTCACATAATGTACCTTAGCTGTTCTTAGAAAGTAAAAATAATAATTCTACCATGCTTTTCTTCTATATTTTCTTTTACTATATTCAGCAAAAATAATTCTGGACAAAAACTCAATTTATTTTGTAATACATTACACATAATATGGTGAACTTTCCTCCAATACTTTCTTACCTTAATACAAGACCACCAGAGATGGAACAAAGAGTCCTTTTCTTTTCCACATTTCCAGCATCTGTCTGATTGATGTTTTAAGATCTTATGTAATCTATCCAGGGTCATAATAAACTTAATAATAGTTTTCCCTTAAAGTTTGACAGTCTATATATTTAATAGTTTTCTTCCCAAGTTCTTTGCCATTGTTCCATCTCTATTGGGTATCCAAAATCAATCACCCATTTTACCATATTTTCTTTTACTGTTTCTGGTTCTATTTCATATTTTAACAATATTTTATAATCAATGTTTTTTTTTCCCTCTGAAGTTAATATGTTTCCTATTTCTGAATTTGAT
>CM034701.1:189365434-189382671 GCA_020142125.1 Phrynosoma platyrhinos | reverse complement strand
GTTTTTCTGGGTCTGGCAGCTCTTCTGATGTCTGAGCTGGAGTATTTTCCTTGCTTCTTACTGGGCATCCTGAAGGAGATGGGTGCCTTCTCTGGTTGATCTGTTTGCTCAGTAGCAGCCCAATAAATTTTGTTGCCTGAAACAGAGTGGCAATAGTTATCCAGCTAGATACAAGAGGCATAAGATCCTAAGACAGTTGAGTTATTTTGGCACCTGAGATAGAAAAGCCCACAAGCAACTTTCTCTGTTCCTGACAGTAAAACTACAACAGTGATTGAGTATTTTCATGACACTGTAGACCTTCTGCCTGATTTGGCCATTGTACTTTGAGAGGCCTGGCCCTGTGGTAGATGATCTGTGCAGACCTCTTCACTTTTATTCCTCTACGTATCACCTTTTCAGGAAGTCCTCTGTGTGTGTGTGTGCACATACATTCCCAACAGCACCCAAACATAAAAAAACTTACATTGTAGCTTCCATTATATCCAGAGAGTTTCTATTTCTTGTTTGTAGATTGATGATGATGATAACAATTTCAGTAAAGTCATTTTGAAAATCATCCACATAGTTTTTTCTTTCTTTCTCATGATAATATAATGGATTGCTTTTTAGGGAAATTATTCCTTTGTTTAAAATTCTGGAAAATGGGTTTGTAGAAAATGCACTGGTCAATGGTATAGTGCAGAGGCAAATCAGTCACATATTAAATCAGGGGTAGGCAACCTTTCCCCTTTAAGGGCCAAGGGACTTCAGCTCCCAGAATCCCAGGAGCAATTGGCCAACATGGGACTATTGGCCAACATGGCTGAGGCTTCTGGGAGCTGAAGTCCCTCAGCCCTTAAAGGGGAAAGGTAGCCTACCCCTGTATTAAATAATATACAAACAAATCCTGACCACACAACCTTAATTGACCAAGAAAGATGAGGGTGAAGGAGAAGGCTAGTTGGAGGTGCAATTTTCCATAGAACCCAAGAAGAAGGAACAGAATAACTTTCTAGCTCAGCCTTTAAATAGCTCTCACCCAGGTCAAAATAAATTGGATCTTTTTTTTTTAAGCATCTTTTAAAAATATATTAATTATCATCAGTATTATATATTGAAAAGTTCATAAATCAGCTTAGAGTAAACCCACCATGTTTTCCATGTTGAACTTCCTCCCCCATTACATTCTATGCATCATTATGCAGTGCAATTTAGGCAAATGGATTATTATTTTTGCAGTCCCCTCTCCTCTTTCTTTTCAGGCATGAGTTGTGTAGATGGCTCTTGGAAATCTAAATATACCAGGACAAAGAGCATAACCACTCATATTTCAGTACAATTAAGGTTTATTTTCTCCCACAGAGTGCAAAGAGTCACATTCCTTTCTTGTATTTCAATACCTACTTTGGAAGAATCACAACACACTACCAAATTACAGTCTTCAAATTGTCATAAGGATGGTTTTGATTTGCAGTACCAATCACTATTCTCATTATAATTATCATCATAAGAATGAATTCATAATGTTCCACTTCCTATTCATCACAGTCATTGTCACAAATGAATGTAGAATAGGATTAGAATGCCTAGCACATAATCAGCAACACTATACATCAGACTTCTTTTGGCTTCATTGGTGATTTCTTCCCTGCAGTTGAAGGCAAGGCATTCCTATTTGCTTTTCCACAGGAGCTGGCATTCTTGTTATTGTAGCAACATCTTAGACCAATTTTCATGTTCAGCATGAGCATACAGTATAGTTCTGTTCAGACAGTTTGGCCAGAGTCCTGTTGGTAAAAAGAGGAAAGGGTATTCAATATCACATTGTATAACACACACAAATACACACATATCTTTTAGAAGAGTATCCCCCCACAGCCATTTGGTACCCGAGAAAGGGCAGTGACACTTATGCAGCATCTGGCTGCATAATAGCAGGTGGGAGAAGAGAGAAGGCATTACCATCCTGGACTGCCATAACATAGTATTACTGAAAAGCCAAGAAGATGATATGAGTTTTCTTCTCTAAATGGAAGAACTTCAGCAGGTTTGGACACCTACCACTCATTAAATGGCTGTGGGGATGAAGTCTGGAACTAGGAAGCTGCCTCCTGCAGGTTGTGGGGTTGATAACCCAATAAAACAGAGTATTTTGCTCTGTCCACACAGTGTAGGCTCTTGAACTTCCTCTTCAGACTTCTGGCCACTTTAAACATCATGCCCCCATAGCAGCCAGAACCGTTTTTTTTTTTTTTTTTTGGGTGTGTGTTTTTTGACCCATCTGTTTCAGGCCTATCTTGGGAGGCCTTGCAAAAATATGCCATTTTTAGGGATGGATAAATCATTCTAGTTCCATTCTATATCATTTTCTGAACTAGAGGAACTTTCACAACATTTGGCCTACAACATCCAGAATTCTACAGTTTCTGTGACCATTGTCTCTTTGATCTGTGCTGGCTGGGGAATTTTGGGAGTTGTATTTTTTAAAAGAAGAATATTTCCAAATTCTCATCACTTGGAAGTTCTTCCTATCCCATTTCTTCATTCATCTCTCAATTAGAGATGGAAAGCCTACATAAAACTTTGCATTTAGAAGCATTGCTAAATGTATTTCCCCTTTGAGTTTACATTTTAAAACACATTTTAGCAATTTAATTTTTGAAACAGGAGAAGAAATAAAATGAGATAGTCAAGAAGTATAAAAGTGGATGAATTTCTTATGCTGTATCCACATCAGGCAAGATGTTACAAACCAAACAGGAGGGGGAAAAATGAAGATGTTAGCCATAGGACTGCATTTTGCTCTTTCTCTTCTTAGTTAAGATACTATGGAGGGGCATATGTTGCAGGCTGGCATCTCCTCCTTCTGCCCATGTGGCAACTGGGAGAATCTCAAAGTCCAGGAATGTAACATCCATTTGCAACACAAAAAAGATACTTCCTTTGCAATCCAATATGTCTCCATCCTTTGTGAGACCACAGATCCCTTTGTAGGTAGAGGACACTGGATTTCTCAAGAAGCCTTCATGCTTTTGCATCAGGAAAACCTTAGGTGGTGTTGAGGTAAAACATGCCAATCCAGTCCAAATTTAAGAAGAAGAAAACATGTTTTACCTTTCTTACTGGTCAAAACCTCAAATAGGAAGGTTCCAGTCTACTGGCTCACTCTGTAGGATTCTACTGTTACAGCTATAATGCATTATCTTAAAATCCAGAAAACACCCAGGGGCCATATAACAATTGCAATCATAAGTCCACCAAACAGTGACACCTGTGCATTTTGGTTGGCCAATAAAGGTATCACTGTTTGGTGGGTTTTTTATTGCATTTGCTATATGGCCAAGATAGCTAACCCTGGATGTATCCACATGTCACAGATCATTTTCCTAATTTCTTGTGGTGCTAAACAGACATGGTTAAAGAACACACACTGGTACTTCAAGACCAAATTCAGCCATTCCTGCAAGAATTTGTTTCTAATTTATTTATCTATTCATCTAAGAAGTTACCCTATAGTGCATTTAGATTAAACTCTAATGGTATAAGGGACACAGATATCCACCTTAAGAAATGAGAGAAATAGACCTGCCCCCCCTTCTTATTAGTGGAAGAACAATTAATTAAAATGTCAGCTATCCCTTTGGCAAAGCAGGTGGAATTTAAAATGCTAGCAGCACATTTACATTTCTAAAGGCACCCAAGTTTTTCTTCTTGAGTTTTTTTAACACTTCTGAAACAACTCTCTCTTTTTCTTCTTTACCACTTGAAACTGCCTTTCATGTGCTGATCTGTTGAAAGACTCATTCAGTGGCTGGTTCTTCCAGTTCAGTCTAGCCAACTTAAATAAGGAAAAAAGAATTCAAAGGTAAGATTTTAAGGATTAGATAAAGGAACTACTCATTTATAAAGAAAGCCCACTGTCTTTGAAGTCTCAGGAGGCTCAGAACTCTTGAATTTATTTTATTTTTTTAACTATTGGCATGGTCAAATATGTTGTGAAATGAGACTGATATACCTTCTTACCTATACAGTATTTTGTAGTTTAATCTCTCTCCATTCAGAGGCAGAGCTCAGTGAGTTTAGTCATTCTTACTCCTAGGTAAATGTATAAAGGGTTACAGTTTCAGCCTCTTTCCAAGGGTGACATTTGAAAAATCTCTGTGTCTTTAGTTTATTGAAATTTTTCAATCCCACTTGCATCCCCCCCCCTTTTCTTATTTTGTACTAGTTACAGGACTCGTGTTTTCTTACTGCCATGAAATCTGTGTGATTTTAAATATATTTTTTTTTCTTAATTTGCACATTTATTTCCAAAATCCACCTAATAAAATTTCTGTGCTATTTTTCTTAATGATGATACAATTCAATGGTATTTATTAAGATATATATGCATTGCTTTATGCACACATTATTTCTAAGAATTGCACTGGAATCTTTGTAAATCTGTGAATGCTCAAGGTAGATGTGCATTTTCTTGGAGCAGATTTTGAGCCCAACAACATTTATTTCTATCCCAAGAGGCTATTGTGTTTTAATCAGGGTTCCTTATCTTATTGACAAGCTCTACATGCATACATCAGCATAAACATAGGTCCATTTGACACATGACAAGGGTCATGTCTACAGCAGAAGTGCTACTGACCTTCATATTTTGCATCCTTACATGTAAGGATGAATAGGTTGCATAGCTTCCCAACACATACAGACACACAAACACAGACACATACACACAAGAAAAAAGAAACTTCTACAGTTTAAGAGAGGTATTTACACTTTGTAATGTCTCCTGGGAAATTATGCTGGGCAGGAAGGCATTTGGTCTTGGCACTGAAATCGGGTTTTCCCAACATTCTCCTAATGTGCTTTAAAACACTATCTCTGAAGCTGCCATCCATTTTAAAAATGCTTACTAAGGAATGAATTCCACTGTAGTTAATGGGACTTATTTACAGCTTAGAGTGGATAGCACTGTAGATGTTTGCTATGTGAATATCCTTTCTGTATTTAATTGTCAACATTTGTGTTTGACATCTGGCCATGTATGAAATTAAGCTTTTTCTGCTAATCATCCATGGACACCTGACAGTTGATACATGACACAAAAGACTATTTTGTAGTGTGTACAGAGCATTTGACTAAATATGGCATTGCAGCAATCAACATTTGGCAGTCTATGTCACTGAAGTGCCATAGCTGTACTACTATATGCAGTATTTGAGAGTAACTGTCATGTAGCCATCAACTGTTAACAGTTTTTGACACCTGTTAAATTAAAACAAACTATTTCCCCTTCCTTTGGTCTTCAAACCCCAAATTTTACTTCTGTCAGTTATTTAAGACAGGGAGGTGAAGCAGAGCAGCTGCTAATGAATTCTATCAGGTCCACCTTTATACACACCTTTCATTTTATAGCCATTTATACCATTTCTATCTTCAGCTATAAATATTGTCAAAGCTAATTAAAACACTGATTAAAAACAGAACAGAAACTCCAAGTATGATTTTTGTTACAAATAAGCTTATCGCATGGCACTTACAAGAATGGGAATGGAAAGGAACTGAACAGAATGGGGCAAAAATGCATATTACTGGACAGGAGAATGCCACCGATGCTGCCAGGAGTCCCCAAGCCATTCCCCAACCATTTCTGGCAGCTGATTTTTGAAGGATAGTTCAAAATCATCCTTCAAAAATCAGCTGCCAAGAATGGCTGGGGAATGGCTTGGGGACTCCCAAAGGCATCAGTGGTGTTCTCCTGTCCAGTAACATGTGCTTTTACCCCATTCCATTCCATTCCATTCCATTCCATTCCATTCCATTCCTGTTCCTTAAGTGCCATGTGATAAGCTTAAAAGTCAGAACTTTAACTCAAAGAATAACCTTTCACATAGATCTAGTGCCAAAGTCTAATTGTGAAATATTGTCCATGAATGGTTTAATCCCATTAGCATTATGATTTACTAAGTAAAAGTAATTGCTGCAGCCTTTTTTATATACAAGTTCTCTGAGCAAATGATTACAGAGACCTTTTGTTAATTACAGCATTTGGACATATGCAAAGGAAGTAACAAGGGCCTATTTGCATGAATATTTTTCAGATGCAAAATGGAACCCGTTATAGAAAAATCAAGTTACTCAAAAACAGTTTTTTTAATAATCTTTATTGGTATATAAATATAAAAACAACATATAATAACACAAAGAAAAAACAAACAAACAAACAGAACATATAACACATATAACATATTGCAATAACAATCACTTATTTACAATATTATATCTAACTATTCACACAGAAATTCCGAATATCTATTTATCAACTTATTTAAAATAGACTTCCGGACAACTAAATAATAGTTTATTTACATCCAAAAGATTAAAAAAAAAAAAACCCCACACCTCTGACCTTTGCTATATTTCTTATATCATACCATAAATCATATATATATATATGTGTGTGTGTGTGTCTATATGAGTATAATTCTCTACTTCTGAATATTATATTCCAATATAATTATATTCATAAAGCTTCACATCACATCATTTTAAAGATATATGGTATTTATATATGCACCCTCCCTATTGAATTATTTTACCTTAGATACTTCATTATTATTAATTTTTTATTTATTATTTTCTTTATTTTGGATTTAATTTGGATTGTACCTTTTCCACCACTTCTGACCAGAGATTTACTTCTGATTGAGCATGTTAATTTATTCATTTCAACATAATCTAAAATCTTCCAGTACCATTCATTTATTGGGATGCTTTTATTATTTTTCCTATGACTGGTATAAACAACTCTTGCTGCTGTTTTAAAATAAAAGAGTTTTATCCTTATCTTTTTTTAATTCCATATTCACTATCCTGAGTAGTAGTATTTTTTATATTTTTTAAATTTGAAGTATAATATTTCTTTCATTTCTTTGTGGACCTTAGACCAAAAATCCTTAGCTATGTGGCATTCCCACCACATATGAAAGAGGGGACCTGATTCCTTTCTGCATTTCCAACATTTATTATTGTTTTTTATTTATTTTAGATAGCCTTTCTGGTGTTAAATACCATCTGTAAAATATCTTATAAAAAATCTTTCATATTATAATTTAATGTATATTTCAGTTTCCTTTTCCATAAATCTTCCCATTCATCCATCTGAATCAATTTCTTTATATCTTGGGCCCAGCGAATCATCCATACTTTCACCTGTTCATGTTCCATCTCCCACTTTAATAGAACCTTATAAATCCTTGAAATGAGATGATCTGATTCTCTCAAAAGAATCTTCTCTATCTCAGTTTCTTTTCCTTCTGTTCCATACTTTTCTTTATCTAATCTAAATATAATAAATAAATAAATAAATAAATAAAATTTATTTCTATCCCACCCCTCTGCAGCACAATCAGTCCCTTGGGCCTTAAAGGGGAAAGGTTGCCTACCCCTGCTTTAGGTGTTCCAATAATCTTTGAATATTTTCCAAAGGATCTGAAAGATTAATCACCATATCATAATCATATGCTCTTAATTTGAATTCATTGTTTTTAACTTTAACCCCTGTAATACTTTTATCTTTTCTGATAGAGTTACACAAGATCTCTAGCATTATGATAAATAGTAATGGCGATAAAGGGCAGCCCTGGCGCATTCCTTTCTGAATGCTACAGATTTTGGTTCTCTCTATTTATGATCACTTGGGCTTTTTGCTCTTTGTAAAGGGCCTCAATCCAATTATAAAATTTGCCTTCCCCAGTTGTCTTAAGAATAATCTCTTTCATAAAGCTCCATCATATATTATCAAACACTTTCCCAGTGTCGAGGAATATTAATGCTGCTTGTCTATCTGATAGCCTGTTAAAATATTCAATTACATCCAATAAACTTCTAGTATTATCTTTTATGTATCTGTTTAGGAGAAACCCCCTTTGATTTTGATGTATCCATCTAATTAATACTTTTTAAAATCTTTTTGCTAAGATACTGGCAAAGATTTTGTAATCAGCATTGAGGAGTGAAATAGGTCTCTAACGGATCTTTCCCTTCTTTTAAGATTAGTGTTATAATTGCTGATTTCCATGACTCCAGTATAAATCCATCTTTTATTTTGTTCATTACAATTCTTAGTTTTGGCACTATGATTTCAGTTAAACTTTTATAATACATCGCATATAGGCCATTGGGGCCTGGGGCCTTTGCTGATTTCATATCTTTGAAAACCAGTTTTTTCCCCCACTGTCCTCAGTATATTCTCTAAAGATTCCCCCCCCAAAAAAAACCACATACATATCTGCACAAATAAAGCCTTCAAAGTGTCAGAGATGTTTCTTTTTTACTTTCTTGATAAAGTGATAAGAATGTGTATATCCATGAACTCAGGAAATTTATCCTTTGAGGACTACAGTAAAATAGGAAAACTACCATACTGTAACCATTCTAATTGTTGCATGCATTTGTGTCTTTGTCTATCTAAATAGCCATTTATGTTGGCATAGCAACTTTATGATTTGAATTATCATCAGGCCTGGTCCTACTATTAGGCAAAGGATAGCAGTTTCCCCATGCAGCAAATGCTAGCTAGCTAGTGCAGTACAGGTAACAAAAATTGTGTGCTCTGTCTAGCCTTCCCTGCATCCCTAAGAAAGTCTGTGTCTTCAGGTTCAGTGGAGGATGCTGTCTCATCAGGATTATTGAAATAAAATTAATATATCCATCTGGTTGATTTCTACACAGTAAATTTAAAGGGCTCATCTTGCCCATTACCTTAGGCATCCAAACGGCCTGAGTTAATTCTGATTATCAGCTTAAGTAACTCTAGTGTTGCAATTTAGGTATGGATTGGAGGCTCTGCCCCCTACAGTATTGGTGTTAAAATCACCAGAGCAATGGGAAATCAAGTTAGTTGCCATCTTTCTCTGACACAGTTCTTGCCACAGCAAGCAAGCAAGAATTTCAACAAATGAAAGGTGGACTTCTTTATATTTTTGTTAGATGTGCTAAAAGCACAAAAGTCCTACTGGGAGTGGGCGGGGAGGTTTTGCTGTTTCTTGAAAGAATCTGTCTGTTTAAATTGCACTGGCTTGTTTTCATTCTCTGTTGCTTTACTGATCCTGAAATCTTAAATCTTTGTGCTGAACTGCATTTATTTTTTAGTTAGTGATGTCTTGCAATAATGCTTCATCAGATACAGCAGCAGAACACTATCTGAAGCAGTATATGACATTTAAATGCTGTTAGCATAATCCAGTGGCAATTCATGCTTCCCATGTCAGCAGCAAGGTGAATCTGCTTCAGGATTTATTCTGAATTTTGAAGGAACTACCTAAGGTTCTGAGCCTATTAGGGGATGATGAATCAGAATCTTTGAATCTTTCCACCCACCAGCCATCACTTCCATCATACATGTGACTAATTCAGGAAAGAAGAAAAGCAATGTTTTAGGGGGAAATGATGACATAAATCCAGCTAAGACCCAACTAGATGTATTGAATCAATGGGAAGTGGTGACCTAAATTTACATACATTTACAAAAGTGTTGACTTAATTCAGCAGTTTATCCAATGGGTCTGTTTTATCTGGAACTATTAACTGGATTTAGGTGAATGTTCAGAGAATTTATGCATTTTATTTTTGTACATAATTATATAATTTATGTTTTGCAGTGCAGGACACTTTTAACCAACTGCAATGCTGACTCCCAATATTCAAAACTGTCAAATATTTGGCATAGTCCCACTTGCGATTATAAAAGTAACTCTAGAATAAAGATTCTAGTAAATCCAGAATAGAATTTAATTTCCTAACAAAATAATTAGAATGGTATGGACATTTCTTCATTCCTCCCAAGACCTTCCAGAAGAGTTTCAGTTTAGATCATTCTTTGGAATAGTGTTTTGGCAGAAACTAAATGTTTATTTAAGCAACAGTCCACCAAACAGTTATACCTTTATTGACCAACCAAAATGCACAATATACTTGTTGCAAGCTTTCAAAACTCCACTGGCTTCTTCATCATGTAATGTTACAAACCAAACAGGTGAAAAAATGAAGATGTTAGTCATAGGCTTACATTTTGCTGTTTCTCGTCTTGGTTGAGATGCATGGGGAGCGCATCTCTTGCAGGCTGACTCCTCTTTTTCACCATGTGGAAATTGGGAGAATCTCAATTTCCAGGAAATTTAAAATCCATTTGCATCTCAACAAGACTCCTATCTTGCAATCCAATCAGTCTCCATTCCTGTGAGGCAACAGGAATGTATTTTTTTCTTCTATTTGGTTTGTAACATCTTGCCTGATGAAGAAGCCAGTGGAGCTTTGAAAGCTTGCAACAAATATATTGTGCATTTTGATTGACCAATAAAGGTATCACTGTTTGATGGATTTTTGTTTGAATTTGCTAAATGACCAATACAGCTACCCCTGCATGTTTTTTAGATTGTGAGATACCACATTGTAGCATTCCCTCCAAGTAGTGTGCTCCTCGCCTGAGGACGTTACCTTGTTTCGGGCTGTTTTTTTGTTGGCCTTTTTTTGCTGCTACTAGAATTAGCAAGCTTGTCCCCAGCTGTCACTGTGATACGTCAGGCAGGGCACTATTGTTATCTGATGTTCAAATTTTGGAGCAGGGCCTACATTTGTGTTTTAGGCATTCAAAGACAGACCAGTTGGCTAGGGGTCAAACCATAGTCTTGTCCAGGGCTCCCAAGGGTCAGATCTGCCCTGTATTGGCCTTGTCTGATTACCTCAGACTGCGCCCAGCATCCCCTGTTTATTTGTTTTTGCATGTCTCAGGCCTTCCATTGACGCAGTTTCAATTTCGAGAGGTGTTGCAGGAGGCTCTGAAACATGCAGATTTACCAGCGGCCCAATTTTCTTCTCATTCATTTAGGATCAGAGCTGCAACGGCTGCAGCAGCTCATGTCCTAAGTGATGCTGTGATCTGATGTATTAGGCGATGGCGCTCTGGAGTGTTTAAATCTTACATTCCCCCTTAGGCTGGTTAGATGTTGATTTATAGTCTCAGGGGGCTGATGCCTTGATGTTCTAATGTGTGTTTTTTCTATTAAACAGGTCAAGAACAGGGTGACATCTGGACTGTCAGTCACAGCTTGGTCTTTTGGGCCGAACGGCATGTTATCCATGGGCCGAGATCCAAACTTCAGTTTAGAGAGATTTGGGCACATCCATTGGTTTGGGCGGAGAGGCATGCTATGGGGGGGCCCTTCTTCCACATATCATCGAGTTGGCTGTTATCTTCCCACCTCCCCGGATACTACTCATTCACCTAGGTTAGAACGACTTGGTTAAGATCACCAGATTGCAGCTAGTCAAAAGGATCATGGTGGACCTACAGGAAGTACGACGTCAGTTACCAGGGACTGTTCTTTTATGGACCAAGCTCTTGCCGAGACAAACTTGGCCTGGTGCAAGGAAAGATTCTGCTATTAATGCAACTTGTCACTAGGTGAATAGAAGTGTTTTGAGGAGGTTGGAAGTTTTGGGGGCCTCATGTGTGGAGCATGATTGGATCAGGGTTGATTTGCCACATCTGTACAGGGGTGATGGGGTTCATCTCTCCCTGTAAGGTTGTGATGTATACTTAGATTCCATTGTCTCTCATATTAAACGGGTCCCTTCAGGGGGGAAGGGTTGCCAAGCTAGGCTGGCCCCCTCCTGTGGTTTGGCAGGGACCCCCCCAGGGGATAATTGGATATCTGAATTTACAATATTTGGTTAGTCAAGAAGGATGAATGTTTTACATCATCAACTTAAATATCTATTACATCATCAATCATAGAGATAACATCAAAATTTGGATGGGGGGATGATTTGATTGTATGTTTAGCAACTTGTGTGAGACACTTCTCGACATATGCTTTGTGGATGCATTACTTATCCCCGATGGCTTGACATGATTATGGTGAGGATTGCATCAGGAATTATGGCATACGCACATGCACATGTGTCAAGAAGGAAATTATAATCAAGTGAAGAATTTGGCTGTAAAGTTATTGTTTAGACCCTGTATAGATGAATAAAGTTGTGGCCATTTTGTTATCCAAAAAATAGCATTTGGACTTCTTTGTGCCAGTGCAATTTGCATCCTCTGCTGTTGTCCACCAGCAGACAAAGATATTTTTTTAAAATTCTTTTTACAGGCTTTTAAAATGGAAATGTTCTAAAGAATGAGCTGAAGGTATTGTATTGTTTTAAACTGAACTGTATTAACTGTGTGTTTTATTGTTTAGTGGCAATAAATTTATAAATTTCTTTTATAAATGTAATTTCAAGACATTCTAATGTTGTTAGTAGTTTAATCCCATTTTTATGTTCACTTTCTTGTATGTTATTAGTTGTGGGATTTTTTTAAAAAAAATGTTAGCCAAATTGACTCTCAATTTTGGGATAAAGGAAGGAGTAGAGCTCTGCCCTGCCCAGACTCAGCCTGCTGTTTAGAAAACTTCAGTATTTGTGCCAGTGAGAGGAGTGGAGCTCTACCTTGCCCAGACTCAGCCTGCTGTTTAGAAAACACCAGCATTATGGTTTACTGATTTGGAGTTGAATATAATTGCCCTATAACAAAGAAATAAAGTATGCAGACAAGAGGAGCTTATAAAGCAGCAGGTATGCTACCTGTATTTGAGAGTATCCCTTTGAATCTTAGGGAAAAAACAGCTGAAAATTACTTTCTTTTTTTTCCTCCAAAGGAAGCGGGCAATAAATGATCAAAATAGAGTGACTGAGAGGTCTGTTTTTGATCAACATGACTCCACTCTATGTCTCTCTAATAGGGAAGTAAATGAGGATAGCTCTTCAATGTATGGTTCTGTAAATAAAAGGATAAGTGCCTTAGGGGAGATGCAGATGGTGAGAAATGCTGTCCTCAATCCCAGGAATGGGAGGGGCAGCCAGACGCTGGCCACCCCATCCCCTTCCTGAGGACATCATCAAAACGATGGCCCGTCCATATGACGGGCACTCTGATGATGTCCTTCCGGCTCAGCATCCGGACATGTTGAGCCAGAAGAGATGCTGAAGAGGCGTGCCACGCCTCTTGCAGTGCCCCTTTCGCATCTTGCAGAAGGAGCACTATTTTAGTGCTCCTTTCGCAGGTGGCAAAAGGGAGGATTGAGGCCAAGGTGTCTGGCAGCCTCAGCCTCGATCCTCCACTTTCAGGGGCGGCCTAGGGCCGCCCGTCTGCCTTCCCTCTTAGTTGTTCTGCCAGCCTCTCCTACTACCCCTTCCATTGGAATTCTTCCTGAAACAAACTGGTTTGACAAATGTACACAGAAACAGCTCAAGGAGCTAGCATGTTCCAATATACTTGGTAGGACTCTCCAAAAGATGAATCCTTGTGTCTCCAAACTGTTAAACTGGATGTTAATTCAGCTATAACACAAGGGGGGCTCCTCATGATTTATGAAGAGCTTGTGCTTTAAAAAATTTGTTTGGCTGAATGTAATAATAATAATTTGTTAACATCATTAGATGAGAAAAACGTATTCTACAGGAGGAGACCTAAGGATTAATCGATCCAAGGAAGATACTACTACTACTACTACTACAACTATATGTTCTAGAAAAGCCCTTGAAAGATGTCACTCTCAGTATAACAGCAAAGTAGCCTCAAAGGAGGGGAGGGGTGCATAATCTATAAGAAAACTGAAAACATTAAAAACTTAAGAATTTTTATTTAAATATTCACAGCTCCCCTGGAAAAGAGAGTGGGAAAGGTTGTTCAAATTATTGGACAATAACTTAAATGATGGTAGACAGGAGAAAAATAGTGAGAATGTTAGTAATAATAAGGTTGGGCAAGATGAGAGGTGTTAAACTGTAATAGCTCAGTCAGTCTACCAAGAATAGAAGATGAATTGGGTTGCAATGGGTTGTCAACTGGAAAACCAGTAGTTTCTTACTCAGTAGTAAGGGCTACTTCAGAAATGCCACAAGATCCTTGGGAGGAAGTACTTAGCTCTAATGTAAGATCTATTAAGGATACTATTAAACCTTTGGAATTTAAATTCAAGCACCAGAAAGATCAGCACCAGATGATTAATGGCTCAAAAGCTAAGGCCAAAGTATACAAATGGAACCTTATTATGATCCCACATAAGTTGTTTTTCTTAAACTACCCTAAGCCAGCAGGAGTTCTTAAAAAGCAAAAGCGGATAACCTATTTTTTAAATATCTCAAATGAGATTTTCCCAGGTTTACTGTGTCCATCAGATGTAATTTCAATTGAATATCTCTATTATGATGGACATAATACCCATGCAGATGCTACCTTTAGTAACAGTAACATTGATAAAGATATTTATGATGGAAAAAATGTTTTTTAAATTATGATATTAGTGTGGTGAGATTTTTAGAAAATCAGATCCCTCCAGTACCTTTACTTAGTTCTTGTCCTGTTTCCCATTTAAAACAGGATGAAACAGATAATCAAAGTTCTGATATTTTGATTGATTTGAATCAGGCCCAAGAGTCAAATATCCAGAAAAAACAGTCAGAGATCAATAATCTGGTTTTAGATATCACCGGGTAATCTATGGTTACCATAGAGACACATCAAAACATCCTTCAAAATTTAAATTTATTTAATCTAGAGGAAAATGTTCTAGTGAATCTATATAGGTTATGGCCTTCAGAAGTTCAAAAAGAGATATTGAGCAGACTTGACCAATTGAGAAATTACCTAGACCATGGTATTTTGTTCTCCCCAAAGGATTTAATTGATTCTGAAGGGGGGGGAGGCAGCTGACTGCTTTAAAATTAAAATTAGATTTGGATAAATTTGAGGCCTGCCAATTAATTAATGGACCCAAAGTTGCAATGTCAGTAGACTTGAGGAAGAAAATATCAACTCAGGATTTCCAGGCAGAGCTAAATCCTCTGGCCCCATCCTCTGATATAAACCCAGAAAAGGGAGTGGTTTATGATTTTATTTCAGCCAACCAAAAGATAATGAGTACATCAGATGTTGATAAATGAGTTAACAAGAGGTTTTTGGAAAATATGGAGTTGGGAAATGTTTCTGGATATAGAATATTAACACACACACACCTGATTTGGAAATTTTTAAGCCAATCAGGTCAAATGTTTGTACTGTGAGCTCCTCTAAGGATGATCTGGTTTGTCTAGAATTTGAGGTGGCTGAGTTTCCTGTTCAGCCAGTAAGATCAGGCAATTCAGTCTGAATTACTGAGGAGCAATTGGTCCAGCTACAGGATCATAGATTGCAGAAGCCCCAGGAATTAATGTTCCTATTTCAACCTTATGTTCCTCTGAGGCTAGTGAAACTAATCTCACTCCAATTAAATTGGTTTCATGGAATATTGCTGGGTGGAAGGCTTCCCTTGAGGGAGAAGACCTTTATAGATTTATTTATGGATTTGATAGCTTTACAGGAAACTTGGCTCATAGATGGGAATAGCAACGAACTGACAGGGTATAAAACCTGGAGTGAGCCAGCTTGCAAATCTAATAGTAAGGGATGAGCTTCTGGTGGACTACTGATAGCCATTAAGGATGATTTAGGATGGGAAGGGGAGTTGGTGTTGAATTTTAATAATCCCCCTAACTGCCAAATTGTAAAGCTGCACACACCAGGTACTCTACTTATTTTGGTGAACATCTACATCCCACCAGCTAACTCTTATGTATTATAAGGTTGAGGTATGGACCCTCCTAAATCATTTGTTAGAAGATATTAGCACAACATTTCCAGATGCTTTAATTATGTTGCTGGGGGGTTTTGATGCCTGATTAGGTTCGTCACCCAATAAAATACAAATCCTAACAGGTGTTCAGAATGAGTTATAGGATGTGTTCTACTGGTCCTCCAGTGACAAAAAGGCAAATCAAGCTTTTTGGGCTCTTGCTCTCCTTTGACTTGCAGATTCTGGGTCCTTGTAATTGCAGTTTGCCATACCCTTTTACATACTTTACTCACAACTCTGGAAGTGTTATTGATTTTATATATGTTTCAAACATAAAAGACATCTGTTTTGGGTATTACTGTAAATACCAGATAAGACAGTGATCATCAACCAATCTCTACACAGATTATGCTGGTCTTCGATCTGAGGAAAGTAATGCAGGCACAAACACAGGTAATATATGTCCACAATATATTGACATAGTGAGAGACACATAGAAAAGACTTGTGGGCTGCTTTATTTATTCACTTTCATGCAGGAACTCAAAATCAAGCCATCCCCGATAGATGGCCATCCAGCCTCTGTTTAAAGACGTTCAAAGAAGGAGACTCCACCACACCCTGAGAGTGTGTGTTCCACTGTTGAACAGCTTGCAATATCAGGAAGTGCCTCCCAATTTTGAGCTGGAATCTCTTTTCCTGCAGCTTGCATCCGTTGTTCCGAGTCCTATTCTCTGGAGCAGCAGAAAACAAGCTAGCGCCCGCCTGAATATGACATCCGTTCAAATATTAAAAGAGGGCTATCATATCCCCTCCCAACCATCTCTTCTCAAGGCTAAACATACCCAGTTCCCTAAGTCATTCCTCATAGAGCATGGTTTCCAGACCCTTCACCATTTTAGTTGCCCTCCTCTGGACACACTCCAGTTTTTCAACATCCTTTTTGAATTGTGGTGCCCAGAACTGGACACAGTATTCCTGGTGGGGCTTGACCAATGCAGAATACAGTGGCACTATTACTTCCCTTGATCTAGATACTATACTAGATGGGGGATATCTGGCTGAATGAGACTACGTGTGAAAGGGATCTAGGAGTCCAGGTAGACCACAAGTTGAACATGAGTCAACAGTGCGATGCAGCAGCTAAAAAGGCCAATGCAATTTTAGGCGGCATCATACTGTTGACTCATGTTCAACTTATGGTCTACTAGGACTCCTAGATTCCTTTCACACGTACTTTTGTTAAGCCAGGTGTCCTCCATCTTATATCTATGCATTTCATTTTTTTGCCCTAATTGCAGTACCTTACATCTCTCTGTGTTGAAATTCATTTTGTTAGCTTTGGCCCAGCTTTCTAATCCATTAGGGTCATTTTGAATTTTCATCCTGTCTTCTGGGATATTAGCTATTCCTTCTAATTTAGTGTCATCTGCAAATTTGGAAAGCATGCCCCCTATCCTTTCATCCAAGTCATTGATAAAGATGTTGAAGAGCACTGGGTCCAGGACAGAACCCTGTGGCACCCCACTGGTCACTTCTCTCCAGGATTAAGAGAGACTGAGCACCCTTTGGGTTCGGTCAGTCAACCAGTTACTAG
>CM034701.1:189352874-189365334 GCA_020142125.1 Phrynosoma platyrhinos | reverse complement strand
CAATAGTTGTTGGAACCCTCCTTTTCCTCTTTTTTTGAATTTTTTAAACATAGAAAAGACTTGTGGGCTACTTTATTTGCAGGCCTATTCACTTATATAAATAATACTGGCTGCTTCCCAAAAGGTTGGAGAGCTGGCATAGTTATACCCTTGTGTAAAAAAGGAGATAGACGAGACCCCCAAAATTACAGGCCAATCAGTTTAATAGATGTGGTGGCTAAAATCTATACAAAATTCTTATTGTTGAAATTGGAGGATTAGGCTGAGCAAAATGTGATTCTAGCTGAAGTACAGGCAGGCTTCTGACAAGAAAGAAGTACAATGGATAACTATTTCACCCTTTTACACCTGATTTCAAAATATTCTACAAGAGGTGGAGGACTTTATAGCTTTGATAGATCTAAGAGAAGCTTTCAGTTGAATCAATAGGAATCTTTTGTGGCAAAAATTCTTAAAGACTAATATTGACAGGAGACTTCTTTTCTTAATAAAGGAGCTTTATACAGATACCAGTCTACAAGTTAGAATGGGTGCTAATCTGGCTTTAACCAATAAGATTCTTACTTATAAAGGTGTTAAGAAGGGCTGCATTTTGGGCCCTTTTCTTTTTAAATTTTAAATTAATGATATTGTTGCAGATTTGTGTGGTGCAGATTTTCATATGCAAGAAGTATTGGATAGAACTGTTAATGTGCTTTTATACGCAGATGATATGATTTTATTTTCCTGTACTATGATAGGTCTCCGTAGATTGTTGAGTAAGTTTATTACTTATTGTCAACTCAATGATTTACTAATTAACAACAGCAAAGTCATCATTTTTGGTAAAAAAAAAGGAAAATTCATAAATGGCCTATAGATTCTAAAGAAGTTGAGCAAGTGGAAGTTTATAACTATCTGAGCATATCATTCACATCTAGAGGATCCTGGGCTCTACAGATAAAGAAGAATGAACTGAAAGCATCTACCTGTATTCATACTTTAAACAAGTTATTGAATTTTAAGTATCCCTTCTCATTTTATCCTGTTTTAAAAGTATATAAGACAAAGTTTTGCCAGTTTTGATGTATGACACAGGAATCTGGGGAATCAATACAAATATGAAAATTGAAAGAACTCAGAATAATTTTTTAAGATTGACATTGGAGGTGGCAACATTGAGGTGCACAATTAATTAGAGCAGAATTTGGTATGGCAGCTATTTCTGACCTCTCTTTATTTTGGACATTTAATTATTGGATCAAGTTATCACAAATGTGTGATGATAGACTATCATCTATGCTTAACTGAACAGGAGAATGATCTTACATTAAACTCCTGGCATTTCAACTTTTCAAAAAGGCTCTCCAGTGTGGGTTTCAGTGTAATGGCCATTAGAAAGATCAATACAAATGCTGGCAGCATGTTTAAACAAAGAGTGCTCGATATTAGGGCTCAATCGTATCTAGTGGCTCTGGCCTCAGTAAAATCCTTGAAAGGGCTATAAAGGGCCAAAACATTCTTCAAAGAAGAGAAATATCTGTTTTTTCCTAGGAAAAGAGAACATCAGAAGGCTTTTGCCAACCTTTGCTTTGAGCAAATGGATTCAAGAATGATCCAGGGAAGATACCAGGGTATCCTTTTTCTTGATAGATTCTATATATGTGAGGCACCTAATGTTGAAAATCTTACACATTATCTGCTGCATTGTCAATTGTATAATGCAATATCGGCCTCCCATCCTCAGAAATTTGAGGGAAAGGGATGATGAAAGCAAGATGTCTCTGCTATTGTAAAGAGTAGAGCCTTTCATAACTCTTAGGGTTGCCTTGTTTGCAGTGAAAGCAACTGTTTTACGGAAGCAAGAAGTAGATAAAGGCCTCAAATAGACTGTTGTGCAAATTATAAGAGGGGTGTAACCAGATTTAAATGTAAACTATGTGTATATATATATATATTTGAAATGGTCTGGAGACTTATTCAATAAAGATGTATACATAAATTTTTGGATGAAGGCAGGCTATAGTAGCAAGGAGGAGGACGAGAGGAAGAGGAAGAGGAGAAGAAGAGGAGAAGGAAGAAGAAGAAAATTGGGGTGCTACAGCTGAGAAAGTCCTGTCTCACATCATCACACAGCTTGTTGACCTCACTGGTGGGACATAAATAAGAGTCCCTCTCAATATATTTATATAGATACATAAATATATCTACAACAACCTCATCTTGAGCATACTCAGTTTCATCTGATTTCTCAAACAAGGCTGATGAGATTGGATTAGTACTTGGTTGAGAGCCTACTAGGGAATCCCAGACATTTCCAGTTTGGGCTAGGAGGGAATCCTGACTGAGATGGTGCAGAGGCACTGCCTGTCAAAGTTCAGAATACTAATCTAGTTGGATCAGTGGGCTGACTCAGCATTAGCCAGCATCTTACATTACCATGTACCTCTAGAAAAGCTTTAATGCATCACCTGAAGAAGTTAGATAGATACAAGTATTCATGACCAAGTTTATCATTGGTGCATTTGGCTTTGATTCTCAGAATTAATACCAGTAAAGCTGCAACTTCATAACAAAAAGTTCTTTGTAATGTCACTTGCATGTCATGGGAGGAGGGGGGGAATTGTCTCTCTCTTCCCCATTGCATCCAGAATCCCTTTGAACACAGCAAAATTGGTCAGTTTATTCCCTTCCATTGCCATAGGGACAGAATTCTACTGGCAGTGATCATTCTCAGTTATTCCTGTATATGTGTCATTTTGATTGCTTATTTTTAACTACTGGTAATTGTACAGACAAAGGGGAAAAACAAGCTGTAAGTAGCCGTTATTGTCTACACCTGGATACCAGGTTTGGGGAACCTTTGGCCTTCTGGCCAAAAAATTCCCATTAGCTCCACCTAGCATTGCCAATGATAAGGGAATGTGGGAGCTGTAGTTGAAAGTATGTGAATGACAACATATTTTCTACTGCTGAAATACACAAATTAAATTGCTATAAACATTCTTCCCATTATGTACATTTCAGCTCCATGTACATAACTGAGATTCAAGCATACTGGACAGAGATCTTTTAAAAAAATTATCCTGTAAGGTTTTTAACACCTTGCCTGATAAAGAAGCCAGTGGAGCTTCAAAAGCTTGCAACATGTATATTGTGCATTTTGGTTGGTCCAATAAATGTGTATCACTGTTTGGTGGATTTTTGATGTTATTGGATTTGCTATATGGTCAACACGGCTACCTCTGAAAGTTAGCTTAGTGTTAATTTGGTGGTGAGTTCTAAAACAACCTGAGAACAACAGTAATAACCATAACAATCCAGCCACAAATGGTTTATTGATTAAATTAGGCCTTAGATATCTTTGCTATATTTCATTGTCTCTATGCACTACCATATCCTGCTCCTAGCATGCTAGGTCTTATGAAAAATTAATATATTTACTAAGCTTTTAGTGTCACCTAAATGTACACTTGAAGTGTAATGTCATTTTTTTTTCTTAACGGAACTCAAGCTAGCAGCAGTTGAGATTTAGCATGTTGCTGACTTTCTGATTTTTTTAAAAAAGGAAAGTCAAGCAAAAGCAAAACAACAAAATAACCTTGTGCAGTTGTTGATCTTAACTGGTTCCTCTGCTGTACTGGGGGGTGGGGGAGAAAGCTGTCTTGAATAAAGGGATTAATCATGTGTGATACCTTCAGGAAACATTTTCCAATCTGTTTTCCAGTTTTCAAGAAGAAGAGTTCCATGGAAAATCCATTCCCAATTCACTTGTATGCATTTATTGCTCACTTTTCCCCTCAAATGACTGTGTCTACTAACTTCTGGGTTTTATCACTCATGCCCTCTAGGACTGGTGTAATAAGCATTCATTCTCTCAAGCATGATTTCCAGTGTTTTATTGCTGACCAGGTAGTCTCAGAGCTTTAGAACATCAGGGTATTTGTTTTTATTAATTCTCATTTGGCATTAAGGCAACAACAAAAACCACAGCAGAACTCTAATAACAATGGCTATAACAACAACAACAACAACAACAACAACATACTACTACTAGCAGCTTGGTGACATATTACAACATATATGTAAAACCATCAGTGTATTGTGAGAATGTATATATGACTTCCTCTTCCTCTTTTTGAAAATGTAAACATCAGAATCCAGGATGAACATGTACCATATATGTGCAATTTCCTTCCAAATTAGACTTCAATAGTACCTAGTCTAGGAAATAAGAAAATAATACCACATAGACATCTTTTTTTAAGTGACTTGGGCTCCAAGCTATTATGGAGTTGCAAAACTCAAAGTGAAACAGGCCTTTCAGCTTGCAATACATTTTTTTTTTAAAAAAAAGCATACATTTTAAGTATAGGGTTTTATTTCTTCCTTCTATGGTTGCCATTTTCTTCTTCAACTGCTACTGTTTAGCAGATCTCATTCTTGATTTCTGCCTGAAGACTCTGCCCATCCCAAACTGGCTTTTATCCTGGCTTTTACGCTTTTCTGCAAAGCACATAAGTCATAGACTGTGCTGACTTTGAGATAAAGTGAGAAGGGCAGGAGAATATCACTAATTGTCCTATTGTACCAATATTAAATACTTGATTTGGAAAGTCTAAAAGCCTGGAATCAGTCCCTAAATGTTCTTTATTTTTCTGTTAAATTTCCCAGTTTAACAAATTTTGTAATGATCTGTTAAGTGATACCTCATTTTGGCTACAGTTATTATCGAAACAGATAATTATAATAACAGTTATAATTGAACTGTTATTAACTATTATTATTATATAATAACAGTTATTATTGAAACACAGCCATGGCACCTGAAACTCAGAAATTTTCATGTGATTTTGGAAGCTAGACATGACTGGACACAGGAGGGAAGCTGGACAATCCCCTGCTAAATAAGAATTCTGTCCTGCTATGAAATTTTCCTTCCGTCTCCAAATTTCTAGCATACAGAGTGTGAGGCACTGAAATCCATTCACACTTAGAACTCTTCTATGTGTGTGTTTTCAGTCCCATGCTAATTGCCTCTTTTTTTTTTCTTTTTTTTTTTGGCTTAAACCATGTTTCTGAATACTCAAGTTAATACTCATCTGGGGGAGAGGACACTAGGCCCAGCACCATCGGGCCTAGATTAAGAAGAAGAGCCCTTACCTTTTAAGGGGCGGGTGGGTTTCTGGATTTTTACATTGTATTAACATAGCTTTATGTAAATTTTAATGTTGTAAGCTGCCCCGATTGCTCTGCAGAGTGGCGGGATATAAATTATTATTATTATTATTATTATTATTATTATTATTATTATTATTATTAAATTTTAAGTTTCCACATTACTAGAAATCTGGGGACTGAAGGAAAATTTCACTGAAGAGAGATTTCTTAGGGGCAATGTCCTCATTTTGCCATGCACATAGCTACACTCTTGGTTGGGCCTTGTTATAACCACCAGGGAATATCCGAGGTCTTTAAGATATGCAGATGATACCATTCTACTAGCCCAAAACATCAAAGACTTAAAACAATTACCTAAGAAAGTCAGAGAGGAAAGTGCCAAGGCAGGCTTACTGTTGAACATTAAGCAAAGAAAAATAATGACCATAGAGGAGTTACAAAAATTCAATCTAGTCAATGTAGAAATTGAAATATTTGAAGGTTTCCTATAGTTTGGCTCAAACATGTATCAGAATGGGGAGTGCAGTCAAGAAAACAGAAGAAGACTAGTATTAGGTTAGTTATGAAAGAACTAGACAAGATTTTGAAGTGCAAAATATAAAACTGAACACAAAATTTAGGATCATACAAGCCATTTTATTTCTTCTCACCATATGTGGATGCAAGATCTGGGAAATGAGGAAAACTGATTGAAAGAAAATCAACTCGTTTGAGATATGGTGCTGGAGAAGATGTGGTGTCATGGATACTATGGACAGTCAAAAAGGCAAACAAATGGATCAAACATGAACTCTCCCTGGAAGCCAAGATGACTAAATTCAGACACTTTGGACACATCATATAATGGTAGGGCTCATTAGAAAATAAATAATGCTAGGAAAGGTAGAGGGCAGTAAAAAGAGAGGTAGATTACTCACCAGATGGATAAACTCAATCAAGGAGGCCATAGGCCTGAACCTGCAGAGCCTGAGCAGAGCAGTTGAGGATAGGAGAGACTGGAGGTGTCCTGGAAAGCTGATTGAAGGGCTGATAGCCAAGGCTGAGGAAAGTCCCAAACCAAGTACTAGTCACCAATCTGAAGGGTCAGCCAGCAAAGGGTCAAACATGGTCCAAAGGTCAAGGAGTCCAACGAAGCAGAGAGAGAGACAAGGCAGTCCAAAGTTCAAGGGTTCCAGAAGTCCAAGTGTAGTCAGCGGTCCAAGAGTTGAGGGTTCTGGTAGTCCATGATAAGCCAAGAGTTAAGGGTTTAGGCCAAGGAACAAGGAGAGACAGAGGCTTTAGCCAGGAAGCTCAGATAATCTCTGACACCGAGGCAGCATTTCCATACCTCCTTAAATCCCCAAGTTGTCGGAGCTCAGCTGGGGCTGATCATCTTGATTACCTTAGCATTTTTCATAAAGCTTCCTCGAGTGCCGAAGACCTGCCCTTTCTACCCGACACTGACTGAAGGTATGCACAGTCCCTTGGTCCTCCTCCATATCTGACAGTTCTGTCATTGGGAGGCTTGGTTGTGGGGCAAACTTCTGAGATGCCACAGACTCTTCTCCAGGCTCTGTGAGAGTTGGCAAAGCAGGGCTGCTAGAGCTGGGCTGGGGCTCCTCCGCTGTAGGCTCCAGACCCAGAGGAAGTTCTGGCTTGTCCTCTTCATCCTCCTCATCCTCGTCCAGGCAGGGCATGACAGATGTCTCATTCATATTGTTGCCATGAGCCAAAGTCAACTCAATGGCAGCTGACAATGATAACAACTAGGTGTGACTAAGAAGGGAAAGAATTCCACTTGAAACCCTAAGAGAGCTTCTGCCAGCCAGGGTCAGCAATTCTGAGGTAGATAAACCAGTGATCTGGTTTGGTATCAATTAGCTTTCTCTGTACTGTGTTTTGTAATCTCTAATGTCAGCTGATTTACATTTTCTTTATTCATTAAAATATTACACTTTGAATTTTGTTTCAATGCATCCTCAAGGAAGATTTTAGAAAATAAAACAAGCGAGAATAATAGAAGAGATCCAGAGAATATTGTGAGAGATCAATACCTATGTCCTATGTTCTAAGGTAGTCTAGGAGCTCAAAAGGTCCTTTGAAACAATAAAGCTTTTATCAAGTGACTGACTATCTACCAGGGAAGGAGTGAATGAAACTTTCCTCTGAAGAGTGCTGCCACCCAGAAGGTCCTGGCTACTTTGCCAATCACTGTTGGTATCTCTCCCAGCAGAAATACTTAAAGCAGAGCCTCAAAAGAAGATCTGAATGTGCCAGCAGCTTCATATGAAATAAGGCAGTTCTTTTATGTGTCTCTCATAAATTAGAATGTGGATTTGACTGAGAACATTGTAGGAATTGTCTTTCAGTTAATTGGCATGCATTTTGTCTTTCTGATTTACTGCCTGTAGTTCTTTGGTAAACTGAAGATTTCTGTTTTACCATAGGAAAAAGCAAAGGAACTGGTCTGGAAATATTTGATATACCATGCTGAAAATGTTTAGGATATTTGAAATACTAAGCAATGGAATACATGTAATCATAATGATTAAAAATGATGAATGTACATAATCAATTGTCTAGCAGATAGATGTACTGGCCCTGTTTCAGTTTGCTTGTAACTTACTTGCCAACCACCACCAAACTTGCTGTTGAATAATGTATATTCCATTGTACTTTCTCCTTCATGCATGTTGGTTCAACATTTTATTAAAATAAGCAGCCAATTACCAAAGGAGAAGGGGAAAATAAAATCTCTTCGAATCACTAACAAATTCAAGTGTTGAATTAAACATGCATCATTTATTTTGTAGATGACTTATTGCTCACTGGTGCAGAAACATTTGAATTTAACATTATTTTAGCAATCTTAAAAACTGAATTAAAGATTCATCTATTGTATCAGGTATATAACTTCAGGCTTACATTTTAATCTTTGTCATTATTATAATATTGGGTATTCAATATCTCTGAGCTGGTGATAAAGGTTAAGATTAAGTTATGCAGAACAAAGATTTCATATTCTATTGGTAGGCATAGCATAAGACCACCTAATATTAATACTGTGGTTTTGTGCAAAATGGCCAGGTTATAAATTACATTCAGCACACTTTTTAAAAAATAACAAATAAACTGGAATTTGTAGTACTGTTGAATTGTTGTTGTTGAATTGACCATGATTCAGTAGTCTTAGAATCGTTGCTAATGATTTGGTGATTTTAAATATCATGAAGTGTTTAGTGGTCAGTGAGACATTTTCATTTTATTTTCATTTAGTGAAAGTAATGCCCATCTTATATAAAATGGATTTTTTATCTGGCTACAATTTTCATGTAAATAATTGGGCAATACTAAGACTGCATTTGCCCATCAATTTCACATCAGGAAGATTTTTATCCCCTGTGAACATCACCTTCACCTTTGATCAGTCCAGAGCTTTTGATCAAATGGAAGGTTGATCTAAATTTTGGTACATGATTTCTGTGGGACAGGATTGAAGGGTCATTTTTACCTCTTTGGAGTGTTCTGAGGCTCAACATTGCTTATGTGTGAAAACTGTATTCATATTGCATAGCTTTGGCTAGTGCAAGCCCTCCCAAGTAGAAAAGTATATTGAAGCAATATCACAAGCATGCTTATCATAAGGTGGAGAGCCTGGTCAGTTAGATGAGTTATAAGTTATGTGGGGGACTGACATGAGTAGAGGGCCATCATGTTGTAGTGGTCTGAAAGTTGGACACATGCACTGCAGAAATAATATACTTTGACACCACTTTAACTGTCATGGCTCAATGCTATGGGATTCTGGAAACAGTGGTTTGTTGTGATAATAGACCTCTCTAACAGGGAAAGCTAAATGTCTCAAGAAACTATAATTCCCAGAAATACATAGCATTGAGTCATGGTAGTTAAAGTTGTATCAAACTGGATTATTTTTTCCAGCGCAGATGCACCTTGGGCCTTCAGGAAGCCAGGATCAGAATCCCCTCTCAGACCTGAAAACATACAAGCTAACCCTGAGCATGTCACACTCTTGTCTTTAGAGGAAGCCAATAGCAAACCCCTCTGAATAAATCTTGACAGGAAAACCTTAGGAAGAGAGGATTGTCATAAACTGGACATGACTTGAAGGCATATAAAACAACAACAACAACAACCCTGCATGAGTAGAGCTGAGTCACAATACAGTTTGACTTGAAGGCACAGAAAACAACAACCACCCTACATGAATACAGCTGAGTCACAATATAATTTTCATGTAAATAATTGGGCAATATCAAGATTGCATTTCCCCATCAGTTTCACATCATGAAGATATTTATCCCTGTGAACATCAACCTCACCTATACAACACATGAACAGTGGGAGAGGAGGCAGTTTCTCTCTTACATGACTGTTAAAAGATTGTAAAGAATAATTATAACAAATATTTTTTGAGTGGCCTTGTTTTGCTTGCAAAAGCTCAACCATCTGAGTGTGGGATTAGTGGGAATTACAGATTTGGCAGCTATTTTCTACTTCATTGGTGCTAATCCAACCCAGGAATTATAATCTTTGGAAAGAAAAATGTACAGAAATGGCTGTTCCCTATCCTTATAAGAAATCATGATTTCCTCCCCCAAAAGCCATTAGTTTTGCAGTTAGCAAGAACAGATGATAAAAGGATAGCAGTCCATGGAGGCCAGTATGTCAGACACAATAAAACAAGCTTCGGCAAAAGCTGAAGAAGAAGAAAAGACTAGAAACACACCCCTGGCAATACACAGGAGCAACTGATCTGCTTGTGCATGCAACTGGGCTGGTAATGCAAAGAGTGCTGAGGATACTAAGCAGAAACTGCTGTGAGATTCATGTTTGGTTGTGTTGTTTTAATCCTCTAAAGTACATGTAAATTGCACAGAATGATTCACTCAGCACTTTAAAAAGATGGAAAACCTTCAGCATTAAGGTTTAAACAAAAAGAGGCAGTACACATTACTGGATGTCTTTATAAGTATACAAGATTTTTCCTCCACCTCCCAAATCTAAATAAGAAATAAAAAGCTGAGTTCAGATTTTACTATTGTCCTCAGTAAAACAGCAGAGCAAGAGAATTGCTTTTATGATTATCTTGATTTATGGTAGAAGGGGAAATGCTACAGAAAATCTGTCAAAGATGAAATTGCAGCAGGTGGATTATTATTATTATTATTATTATTATGACATTTAAGTGGCATGATTTCTTCAGTTTATTTAAATTCTAGCCTGATACATTCATAAATCTGGAGGAAACATTGTTTAAAGAAAATTTATGCAGAACCCTAACAAAAAGGATAAAAAAGAAGTGAATTACTGCTTTTGAAGAGGGGAAATTAAAGCTTTTCAATTAGCATCAAAATCCTTCTTTTCTTCACTTTGTCAGTTTTTAAAAAGAGACTTTTGTTTTTTGTCAGTATTGTTTTTTTAAAAAAAAGGCTGAAGAATGTTATATGGGGAGAGGAGTCATACTGTTTCATTTCACATTTCATGAATCTCAATAACATAAAACTGAGATTGCAGGAGACTTCAAGACCATGCATATTTAAATATTTTAAACTAAAATATTGCTTGGGATTAATAGTCAAGAAAAAGGAAAACATGTTCTTTTTTAAAAAAAATAGAGAAAGTCCAGCTCTATTCATCAACCTCTACTCATCACAGAGGTTATAGTAATTGTTCTTCCAACTGGTTTTGTGATTATCATATGGAAATAGATAAATAGATATATGCTTGGATGTCTATTCTTTTCCTTTGTGTCAATCTTTCTGGTCATTAGACTACTGACACAGTTTTCTTGCAGTAAATAAAACTAATTATATCCTCTTCCCTTTGGTTTGCATGTCTGGCTTAATTGCACTGGGACAAATGCACTCCCAATTTTGTGGATATCACTACCATCAAGTTTAGTTAGGCAGCTGACTTGTCTAGCAAATCTTTGGAAGTAATAATGGCAGTATTCCATTGGCAGTCTTGGCTCAACTGCCATTCTAGTTAGCTTTTGCCCACAAGATGGAATGGGTGCTGGGGAGCTGTGTATCTTTAGCCCAGAGAAGAGGTGGGTTAAGAGGTGATATGATAGCCCTATTTAATTATTTGAAGGAGTGTCATAGTAAGGAGGGAGCAAGCTTGTTTTCTGCTGCTCCAGTGACTAGAACACGGAACAGTGAATGCAAGCGACAGAAAAAGAGATTCCACCTCAATATTTGGAGGAACTTCCTGACAGTAAGAGCTGTTTGATAGTGGAACACATTCCCTTGGAGTGTGGTGGACTTTCCTTCTTTGGAGGTCTTTAAACAGAAGCTGAATGGCCATCTGTCGGGGGTGCTTTTTGTTAGGAGTGTTAGGATATGTAGTCAAAAGTGGAAATGTATAGATGTGGGAAAATTTTCTACTGAAAAGAGTTTGGGCCTGCAGGTGGCAAATGTGTAAACAATTTCACACAAGGTCAGTGTCTGGGAACAGACAGATAACACATAAACAATGAGCTCATCTTTGTTGTCTGGAAACCAGGATCACATGACACATGACTCACAGCAAGAGGCTGGGTTAGAGGCTGGGTTAAAAGCTATTCAACAAATTGTCTATGGAGGTATAAACCCATATGAGGAGTTTGGAGTTTGGCTAAGAGCCTCCTTTGTTCTTAGAAATCATTGCACTGTGTTGTGTGTGTCTATCGTTCTTATATTTCTCCCTGCATGAAGATGGATGTATATAGTTTTCTCTTTACTATGTAATCATGAATAAAAACCTCCTTATAAACAATTCTCTGTTCTGGGCTGGATTAATAGCAAACTATTTGAAACTAAAAGGAGCTACATAACAGAATGAAAAGGTCAGCTCAACCTTTGTAGACTGCCAGAAATAATGCAGCTTGAGTCCACTTTAACTGCACTGGTTCAGTGCTAGGGAATCATGGGAACTGTAGGTTATTGTGGCACCAGAGCTTTCTGACAGAGAAGGCTCAATGTCTCAGAAAAAATACAATTCCCATGATTCCATAGCACGGAGCCAGGGTAGTTAAAGTGGACTTAAGCTGCATTATTTTTGACAATCTGCAAAGGCCCTAAGTTCCAGACGGAGGTGGCTGATGGATGGATGCCTGGCATTTTCAGTACAAGATCTCTGCTAATACAACACAACCATAAATAAATCAACACTTTTTTGTGAGTTCCTGCATGGCAGGGGGTTGGGCTGGATGGCCCCTGGGGTCTCTTCCAACTCTGTGATTCTATAATTCTATTGTCAGATTTTGATAGGATATATATAGTCAATGTTAAAATGTTGAAATGTAAAGATGTGTGTC
>CM034701.1:189329068-189339634 GCA_020142125.1 Phrynosoma platyrhinos | reverse complement strand
GGGTCACACTCTCCTCCAGTGACTGTGTTCGCAGTCTGGGGGTGCTGCAGAATTAACCTGATGACAAATCAGGTTAATTCGACGGTCAGGAGCGTCTGTTATCAGCTTCAGCTGATACGCCAGCTGCGCCCTTTTCTGGAAGTAGGAGATCTTGAGATTGTCGTGCACGCGTTGGTAACCTCACGCCTGGACTTCTGTAATGCGCTCTACATGGGGCTACCCTTGTGCTTGGTTCGGAAACTGCAATTAGTTCAAAATATGGTGGCCAGATTAATATCTGGAACATCTAGGTGGGACCATATTACCCCAGTATTAAGGTCCCTCCACTGGCTGCCTATTAGTTTCCGAACCCAGTACAAGGTGTTGGTCATTACCTTTAAAGCCCTAAATGGCTTGGGTCCAGGCTATCTTAAGGACCGCCTCCTCCCGTATAATCCTCCCCGTACTCTCCGGTCCTTTGGGAGGAATTTGTTACAGCCTCAAAAAACGAGGCGGGTGACTACCTCCTAGAGGGCCTTTTCTGTAGTCGCCCCCAAACTATGGAACGACCTGCCGGAGGAGATCTGTCAATTGACATCACTGGACAGCTTCAAAAAGGCTGTCAAGATGGATCTCTTCCAGCAGGCCTTCCCAGAATAATCTACCGGCTCAGGCTCCAAAAAAATTTTTTGGGAGATGTTCCCCCCTTCTATGACCAGGCCTTTTTCTGAGCCAGCATTTATACTTGCTGCCAGCACTTTTTTTCTTGTGTATTGATTTTATACTGAGGTATTTACCTCTTTTGTATGCTGTTTTAACTTGTATTTGGTTTAATAACTTTTTAAGGGGGGAGGGGGGGTAAGTGTTCTTAATTGTTGTGTGATGATTTTATGATGTAAGCCACCCCGATTGACCTCAGAGGGGCGGGATATCAAATAAAAATTATTATTATTATTATTATTATTATTATTATTATTATTATTATTATTATTATTATTATATCTACATCTTAGAAATGTGGGAAACATTTATAGGCTGTGCACTCTTTCTAGGTTGGTTCTCAGCATCATCTGCTTGTAGGTCTTCATCCTAAGTCAATAAAAAAGAAATAAGAAACACATGTTTTATTTTTCTTTGGGGAAAAAACACACTCATCTCCCAAATGATAACCATCCCACTAACACTTTTTAGATTAAATAAACTTACCATTGAGTTATGGTAGCCTAAATCAATACCGATGCTTTCATTCAGAGGTTTTTCCTCAAGTGAGGGCTGTGGTGGGTCACAATCTCCCTCTTCCATCACCTCTTCCATCTGAATGACAGGTTTCAAAAGTCCTGTGCCATCTGATTCATCAAGACTCTGTGGAGTGTCAGACACTCCCTTATTCTCCATTTTCTGGAAAATGGCTTTTAAATTGCAACTTCAATCACACTTGATATCTGAGGTCTCGTCGATGAAATCCATACTGCTGGGTGTTGGGTATGTCTCTTCAGAATCTTTAGATAGCCCTTCCTTTTTAGGTTGAACATTCAGTGCTATGAGAAGCATAGAAAAGCCCACAGGATCATCATAACTTGGCCAGCATGTTATCTTTGTGGGTTTTATTCTCCTGGTATAGAAGAGCCTGTAAGCCTCTGAGGAGTGCTCGGTACCACCATGTTGCCTCCGCATAATGTGTTGGACATGCAAAAAATGGTGGCTTCTCTCTATGGAATAGAGCTCTCTGCAGCCAGCCTTCCAGTTGGCTGCCTCAGCTTACGTGATTCTCATGGGACCCAAACCATTGGTTGCATGACCTAAAGATCCAATTGGAACACATGGGAAATCTAGTATGATTGACCAGCATGGAACCTGTGGTTCAGAGGGATCAGAAATCAGTTCCCATTGGTTGGGGCATGATGAGGTGTGACCTTAGGGAGGTCACAAGGCCTCAAGGGGGCCAATGGGAACACCTGGGACAGAGGTGGGGTGGATCTACCATCTGTTGTTCAGGGTGGGGGTCCCATGACTCAGATGTCTGGCCCTAGTATTTCCAGAGGAGGGTTACACTCATAATTTTGAGACATCTCAGTCAGTCTTGACAGATCATCAATCAATCAATTTTGACAGGTCATACACCATGGCCTTGAGTTTTTATTATTCACCATTATTACATTATTTTATTTTTAGTATTTGCATACTCTTCAGTGGGGTATGTTAGCCTTTTAGTAATTTTAATGACTTATCAACTTCAGGGGTCGGGGGGTTTTTTGGCCTTGTTTTTTCTGGTATTTTTATTATCATTAGATACTTATTTGTAGCATTTGCAAACTTTCCAGTGGGGTATTTTTACCCTTTCTGAAATTTAATTTTATTGGATTTTCTGCTCCAGGGTTTAGTTATCCTTTTATTCTTCATATTGTTGGCTTTTTAATTGGAAGTTGGATTAGTTTATTCTAGCTATTTTTTGGTAGAACCCTTCGGTTTGGTTTTTTGATCATATGTCCTGGGTTTTCTGGCTGTAGGGACTTTTGATGGTTTGCCATACACCATTCTTTGACAGGTCATACATCATTTTTGACAGGCATCAAAAAATCATAAATCATTTTTGACAGGAGGTACACTCTCCTGCTACTCTCCTACTACTCTCAAATATTCAATTATTTTCATATATAGGTTTCCCTAATATAAACACTTTTGTACATATAAATTTATATTTTATATTAAATTTTATATTTTAAAATATAATATTTTATATGTATAATATTTATATTAAATTAAAATATTAAATTTTTATATGCAACTTTTTCTATTGTGTTTTTTTTTTTTTGGAGATAAATCTGACATTGCAAAATTTGAAGAAATCTCTGAAGTCTGAAGGATTACTATCTTGACCTTCATATTAGCTGAGGATTGTGCATGACTGACTTTCTTAAAATACACATCAGGTGAACTTCTTTTCCATCCCATTCGCTAACCTCTGGGTTGTTGTTGCTATTGTTTTAATCTTTGTCCTTTTCAGATAGCAGTTTCTTCTTTCATCTCTTCTTTGCTGTGCTTCTTCCTGTGGTAAAGCCCCAAGGAAAATCCTTCTAATGAAAATAATAAATTCAGACCAGAGCCTGGAAATATTATGTCTTGGGTGATAATACTCATAATCTCCCAGCAAGCAGAGGCATTGTATCTTGTGTTCTCATGCCATAGAAATTTTGAATGGAATTGGGATGAGCATTCAGCAGAACTTGAAAGACCACATATGCTAGCTATGGAATTCTGGGAGTTTGGCTCAAAAAATTAACTTTTCCAGAATGTGATTCCAAGGAAGGGTTTCCCTCAGGTCTGTAGCAGGAACAAAAATAATTTAGTTTTGATCTGTCTGCCTGACTCCTAACAATTAACCTCCCTTCAACAGCCAATGCTGTTGTTAAAAAAATTGAACCCTCCACATTAGTAGTTTTCAGAGAAGTAGGCATGTTAATCTCTTGATTAAAAGAGGGAGGGGAAACATAGTAATACCTTTATTTTTATATGAACATGTGTGGGTACAAACCCACTTCACTGGATACAGTGCAAAGTGATTGATGAACTCTTGGGCTCCCCTCCTGTATCTGTCTATTCTGAATGGGACTTTCCAGAAACCATCCATCCGAAATGAACTGCAACCACCTACTGATTTAACCCTGCTCTTCTAGTAAGTCAGTAGGAAGTTAAAGGGAATTTCACTTAGACTGTGCTTTCCATCATAAACTACAGGTAAAAGGTAGAACTACTCAAGACCTTCTTTGCCTCAGTCTTCTCACGAAAAGGGTGCTCAACCTGAAGAAAATGAGCAGAGGACACAATAGGGGAAATGCAGCACACCTGGTTAATTTAAATGAATCTTAGTCTCCAGGATCAGATGAACTACATCTAAGGGCATTAAAAGGACTGGCAAATGTAATCTCAGAGCCACTGGCAATAATCTTTGAGAACACCTAGAGAACAGGAGAAATCCCAACAGACTGGAGGAGGGCAAATGTTGTCCCCATCTTCAAAAAGCAGAAAAAAGAGGATCCCAATCACCCAGTTAAGTCTGAAATCAATACAGCACAGATTTTAGAGCAGATCATTAATAAGAGAATTTGTGAACATTTCGGTTTCTGAGAAACAAGTCATAACAGACTAATCTTTTCTTTCTTTCTTTCTGATAAAATTACTAGCTTGGTAGATGAAGGAAATGCTGTGGATATAGCATATCTTACTTTCAGTAAGAGCTTTGACAAGGTTCCCTACAATATTCTTGTAAACAAGCTAGTAAAATGTGGGCTAGACAATGCAATTGTTAGATGGATTTGTAATTGGTTGACTGGCTGAACCCAAATGGTATTCAGCAATGGCTCCTCTTCTTCTTGGAGAAAAGTGACCAGTAAGGTTCCACAGGGTTTTGTTTTGGGCCCAGTGCTATTCAATATCTTTATCAACAATTTGGATGAAAGAATAGAACTTCTGGTCTTCTGACCAGTCCCCCAATATTCATTGCCCTCTGCTGATGGCAAATATATGTCCGTCATTTGTATCCCACTAGCCAGCATCAGGTTGTGGAGACAGCGATTTGCAACAAGTAGTTGCAAGGTAGACAACATTTTAAATTTTTGCAACTTCCCTGACAACACATACCATACCTACAACCACAACAGCATTGCAGGAAACATAAAATGGTGACTGGCTTTTAGCCATTCATAGCAAGAAAAAAGAATTCCTAAGGGACATGGATGAGGTTAGAAGCAGATTGCAGCAGATTTAAGCACCTCAGATATCTATCCATGGGCTTTGGTGAAACTCATAGGTTTTCAAGTTAGCATAGAACAGAAGTACAAAGAATCATGATAGTCTTCATGTAGGCAAAGCTGGAGATGAACATTTCAGTGGTTAACTAGGTATCAAAATCAACTGGGCCACCATACTGAATATTTTAAAAAGTGGCTGAAGGGGATGAAATCATCAATACAGTCCTTCATCAGGTAATAGAAAATCTTTTGTCCTTTGCTTGTAGATTCCATTCATTTGACCAAATGAAGCATTTTCCTAAAGGGGTTAGCTGATGCTCTGTATGTGACTGGACAAAGGAGAGAAGAAAGAGACTTTAAAAGTCTCTTTTCACTCCTTGTTTCAAGTTTGCTGAAACTGAGACTGTGCCTAAGGCTGAGTGTGTGAAGGAGGCTTAGTAGTTGTTTGCTTTGGATTTTGCTATATGCTATAGTTGAGGGGACAGTTGCTACAGAATAGGCTGTTAATAGATTTACCTTCCAGATACAGCAAAAAAGTGTTTATATTCTAACATTTAAAATTGGATATCATATTCTCCTGAATTTAGATGCTTTCTGTTATCAATAGGAAGAACTATTCCCCCCCCCCAAAAAAATTTTTTTATAAAGAATGATATTGGACTCTTCCTGTAGTTTGATATGCTCATCTGTTTTATATGCTGATGAAGAATTGCTGTAGAAAAATGGCTGAAGAAAACAGTAATAAATCAGGAAGTCCATTGTTTAAATCTTCTTTTTCCTATGCTAAAAGAAGCTAGTGATTTGCCTTTTCCTGATTAGGTTTGGAAGGAGAAAAGCAATCCAAGCATGTACAATCAGGACAGAGGGTATTGCATTAGTCAGAAACATGAAATTTGATGGCCTTGTCAATACCATCTCATCAAAATCCTTTAAGTGGGATCAACCTAATGAATTCTAGTTTTTAAAAGGTGCCATGGGCATCAGTGAAAATTGAAATACATGAAGGTACAGGAAAATGAATCATTTGAAAACATTAAATGAACAGGCTCATTCTTAACAAGCCATGTTTTGTAAAAGAAATGCCTGCATTAGAACTTCAAGCAAGGTGCACAATCATAATACACTATGCTGAAAAGCCCAATGATGTTTGTGTAAGAGGTGTGTCTGTGTGTGTCCAAAGTGACAGAGATGAAAAAGAGGAAAGGATTCCCATACTTTTTTTCTTGCAAAAGTCATGAGCACTGTACATATATGTATGGCTGCTGACTGGCATGCAACACTCAGACATATGACATATGTCCAATACCATATACAATCCGTATATGATATATAAAAGGTAAAGGTATTCCCCATTAACAAGGTTGTCAAGTTGTGTCTGGCCATAGGGGTGGTGCACAAATCTGTTACTAAGCTGAGAAGCCGGTGTTGCCAGAGACTATTCTGTGTTCATGTGGCCAGCATGATTGCACAGAACGCTGTTTACCTTCCCACTGAAATGGTACTTATTTATCTACTTGCATTTGCATGCTTTCGAACTGCTAGGTTGGCAGAAGCTGGGACTAGTGACAGGAGCTCACCCCATTATGCAGCACTTGGGCCTCGGACTGCCAACTTGCTGATCTTGCAATCAACATAGTCAGCGTCTTAACCACATGAGCCACTGCATCCCTTTATATGATATATACAATCCATATAGAATCATAGAATCATAGAGTTGGAACAGACCACAAGGGCCATCCAGTCCAATCCCCTGCCATGCAAGAAATCACAATCAAAGCATCCCCGACAGATGGCCAACCAGCCTCTTTTTAAAGACCTCCAAAGAAAGAGACTCCACCACACCCCTATATACAAAGTTGGGCAATGTCAACAATTCCATGCCAGTCTTGTGTTATCTCATGTCCCCATGTTTTCACCATTACCTCATTACACCCAACAATAAAGAGGTGGGCAGTTCATAAAGTAGGATGACATTCATCACATAACCCAATAGAGGTAACTGAGGGTGTGTCCACACTGCAGAATTAAAGCAGTTTGAGACCACTTTAACTGCCATGAGTCTATCTTACAGAGTTCTGTGGTCTGTAGTTTGGTGACTTGTTTGTCCTGTTCTGTCAGAGAGCCCTGGTGTCTCACCAAACTACAAATCTGAGGATTTCATAGGAAAGGGTCATGGCAGTTAAAATGGTGCCAAACTGCTTTTATTCTTTAACTTGGACTATACCTTGAGTCTGCCATTATTTGATGCAGAACAATCTCACTTGCTCTCTCATTGTTGCACTTTGAACAATGGGTAAAATTGGACCTGTTCCCCCCTCAAGGTTTGCTCACCATTGTGGGACAAATATTACATGTTGCCCTTCCTTACTGTCCATTTCTGTTTTTTATCTGTAATCATGAGAATTGTCAAACTCTTGTCAGGCCAAAAGGGGGGCAATTTTGGTGCATTTGATGATGGGGGCCCTCATAACACAAAATCCTGGAACACAAAATTTCTATTCTATCTGTTTTTAAATGAGGTTTTATTTTACCAATGAAGCATGGAATCCTAAACCTAACTGCTTAGAAGCATTTATGCAGAGTCTCATTATGTAGAGTGGGAGTTGCCCCATGTAAATATAAACAAGTTGTCCACATGCTATCAGATACATAATCAATGAGCTAACACTCCGAAATTTAGGACTAGTTCATAGGAACTGTGTTAAGAAACTTTCAGATTTTTTTAAGTATCATAACTCCAGATATAGGAGAACAGGGTAAGAACTATAAAAGCTTTTTCATAACCTTAAAAATACTGAATTGTAATTCTACCAACAATATCAAAAGTCCCAGAAGCAAAACCAAATGTGTCTTTTAAAGGGAAGGCAGAGTGCAGAAATGGATGTGGGTTAGAACTCGTATTAGTATAAAAATCACTGAATTGCCTCAGTGACATTTTGCCATAGAGAAAGAGGGAGAGATTGCCACTAATACATTCCCCTTCATTTAATTACTTTTCCAGCATGTCAATTTACAACATTTTAATAACCTAGAGATCAACACTTTGCAATGTGAATTACTATTGAAATACCAATTAGCCTGTTCAACATCATAATACCTGTCATTAGATTAAAAAAAAAAACATATGAAAGTGATAGGACAGATATTAAAATAATAGTATTTCAATTTAATCCAAAAAATCTACAAATATATCTATATTTATCACCTATATTTCAGTCCAGATTTACACTATTTTCCTTGAGGACGTAAGAATGGAGCTCAGAAACTACACTTGAGAATAATAAAGTTTCTACAGCGGGGCTCAGAATTTTGTTTACTTCAGTTTTTTTAAATAACTCCCCAAATTTGCAAATTTCTTCATGTTAGAAGTGCAACAGCATATGCTTGAAGAGCCAAGAATGTCCCAGAGAGGGCAATAGAAACAAGGTTAGAGAGTTTGAGTGACCAAAATGCCTCCATTCCTTGTCTACCTATCCCGACCTCTCTGAGATATAAAATGATACTATTAGGAATGCTTCCCCCTTTTTTCTCTCCCTTCTCCTCAGTCTTCACTCGCATTTCTCTAGAATGAAGCTGGATTAGATCAGTACTCTGAGTAACTTTCCTACCTTGGAATGTAGTTCTTATAATAAAGCTTTTAGTTTGTTTCTCCATATCATTAAGGTCTTTTCTCCTTGAGCAGGCTCTCTCACCACTGCACACACACTCTATCACTTCATAAATATGTGATGAACTTGTGTGTGTGTGTGTGTTTGTTGTTGTTGTTGTTGTTTTAACGTGAGAGAACAAATCTGTACTGGCAGATTTGCTCATCCAGGGAGATGGCTTAGAATACATTGCCATATATATTTATACATTAATCCCTGTAAACTCAACCACGCTTTGCTAAAGTTTCCATCTCTCTCTCTCTCTCTCTCTCTCTCTCTCTCTCTAACAGCTACATGGTGGGCACTGCATGATTCTCTCCATACTATGAATTGCTGTTATCTCTTGAATTTGGTAAGTCAGGTGGATGAGAATTTCATTCAACTATTTTTAAAATGTCCAATAATGGGTACTTGCCAACATGTGGATTCTTAAACACAAGGAGTATCCAGCCCATTGCATTCCAGGTGATGTAGATGGAGAAAAGTCTTTATGATTAACTAACCACTAGAAATTATTCCAGGACTATTTCTGTTTTGGATGTAGAGATGCATACTTGAGCACAAAAGATAAAAAACATGAAGTGTGAATTGATTCATAGGCAGTATGCCAATCTGCTATGTTTTAAATAACAGAACCTGACCTACAAGAGTGGACCTTCCTTTCAGAAGGGAGAGCACAGCAGACACTTTATCTTCTCTTCTTACTACCTCCCCCTTTTGTTAGCAGTACTTCCAGGCCCACTGGTGAGTCTTTCTTTATATTTACAGGCTCAGATCTATTGTAAATTGCTTTTAGTCACCCAATCCATTAACTATGGCAAAACATACAGTGGTGCAGCTTGACATTCTTAATGAGCACTCTAAAGCTGCTTAATTTATCCGCCTTTTAACATCGTTACTTCAGTTAAGTATCGGGATTATGAATGCTATGTGCCGATTCTTTTGACAATACATAATGATCCTCATCATTGTGAAGCTTATGAGTGGAATAGAACCTGATCAGTTCATTAAGAGCAGAGAGGTTTGAATGTATTAATGATTATGTTGTTTACACTCAGAACACGGAGGATTACATTGAACCTTGGTGTAACTCTTTAATGGTAATGCAATTACTCCTTGAACAAGTTTTAACCCACATAATAATGGATACATTTCCCTTTCCTCAAGGATAAATGCTGAGACATCACTCATGATATCCCTCCTTGTCTAATTACCCTTTTGATCAGGGTGTACATCTCTGCAGATTTATACAAGCTGAGATGCACAAGTAATTTAGCAACCTAATGTTGCCCTTAATGCACTTTTTAAGAACTAATGGGGCAAATTCATGCACAGTTTACCTCTACTGAGCTTTAATGGAATTACGTCAACAGTGAATTTATCAAAGTGACTTTACCTTGATGCTGTGCTTTACTACACTATTATTTCCCAGTACTGCTCTATGAAGAACAGACAATAATGTGTTGCCAAATCTTTATTTTTGAAAATTAGTTTTAAAGGATTGCTTTGAAAGTTAATTGTGCATTCATATCATGACTATATCAGTGCTTCAAATACCCATTTCTACTCTGGTCTTGAAATTAAAGCTTTCTCTGTTTATATGACTGTAGCCCTACCCTTTAAGTGGAATACAGACCCAATATTAGCCCAGATTTAGAGCAGTAATGTGATCACATTCAACACATTTGCTGTGTTTGTGAGGGCTATCTTTTTGAATACTTTCCTCAAATATAATTACCATATTTTCTGGTGTATAAGATGACTTTTTAACAGCAGAAAATCTTCCCAAAAGTTGGGGGTCATCTTATATGCTGGGAAGAGAAAGATATCCTGCTCACCCAGCAGCCATTTTGTCTCCCTACTCAGTGCAACGGCCATTTTGTCTCCCTCCTCCTCCCTTTCAACTCACCAGGCTGGGCCACACCCTCAGGAATATCAGGGAGGAGCAGGAGGTGGAGGCATTGCTAGGTTGGCCTGGGAGAAGAGGAGGAGGAAGCAGGACGAGGTGAGGTGTTTCTTCCTTCCTCGCTGGGCTGGGCTGCCCTCCTTTGACCTGCCTCTCTGCAGAGAAGGCCTTGTAAAAACCCACTGGGTGGCCTTTGGCATGTCACACTCTCTCAGCCTCAGGGGAAGGCCTCAGCTTTCTTCCCTCCCTTCTTTCCCCCCTTCCTTCCTTCCTTCCTTCCTTCCTC
>CM034701.1:189314279-189327133 GCA_020142125.1 Phrynosoma platyrhinos | reverse complement strand
TGGAAGAGACCACAAGGGCCATCCAGTCCAACCCCCTGCTGTGCAGGACTACACAATCAAAGCATCCCCAAAAGATAGCCATCCAGCCTCTGTTTAAAAACCTCCAAAGAAAAAGACTCTACCAACTCCAAAGGAGTATGTTCCACTGTCAAACAGCTCTTACTGTCAGGATGTTCCTCCTGAGATTTAGGTGGAATCTCTTTCCCTGTAGCTTGAATCCATTGCTCCTTATCCTAGTCTCTAGAGCCACAGCAAACAAGCCTTTCCCCTCATCGATATGTCAAATATGTAAACATGACTATCATGTCCCATCTTAACCGTTCTTTCATAAGGCTAAACATTTCCAGCTTCCAAAGGTGCTTCTCATAGGGCATGGATTCCAGACTCTTCACCATTTTGGTTGCCCTCTTCTGGACCTGTTACAGCTTGTCAACATCCTTTCAAAGCAGAATAAAGTGGTACTATCACTTCCCTTGATCTAGATACTATAGTCCTATTGATGCAACCAATAATTGTGTTGGCTTTCTTGGCTGCCACATCACACTGCTGACTCATATTCAGCTTGTGATCTACTAGGACTCCTAGATACCTTTCACATTAACTGTTGTCTAGCCAGGTGTCTCCCATTCTATATCTGTGCATTTCATTTTTTTTCTGCCTAGGTGTAGGACCTTACATTTCTCCCTGTTGAAATCATGCAAAAGTATGCAAAAACAACTTGACATTGTCTTGGCTTCTGTATGTTTATATTCAAGCTGAGATAGCATCAACCTTGAGATAGTATAAGTTAAGTAGCATATAACTAAAAGTTTGATTAGAGGAATACATGTGGGCAAATATTCTCCATATTATTAAACAGGTCTCTTTTGGTGTACATTTACACAGGTCTGATCCAAGATATTATGCTGCCTAAAGTAAGCAATAACTTGGCAACTTCTGCATTCCAAGTACAGAAGCTGATTAGTCTGGCAATTGAATCTTATTTATATATTAGCAACTGGATAGCAATATTAAACCATATGTGAGAGCAACAGATGAATTTAGAAGCAGCATGATATGTTGTGTGGAGCACACTTTACCTGGAGGGGAAACTCACCAAGGTACCCTGGAGTTGTGATGGCCTATGTTGCCCCTTCCAACTCTATGATTCTACAACTATGACACCTTCTGCTGCTGGAAACAGCTCTGTTCTGTCTAACGATAGGGCTGGTGTTGCACTTATTAACTAGGAAACATTAAGAAGACACCCAATTTTAATAGGTTACATCAAGCAGGTATTACAAGCTGTAATGGTGAACATGGTCACTCAGAAATACAACAATACATATGCTATGGCTATAATTAAACCCTTTGGAATGATTCCCCCCCCCCCGAGATATGTTGAATATTACATGTCATTTTATATCATTGCATTTGTTACAGAGATGCAAAGAATATTTTTAAAGTTTCTTGTCTTTGGTGACAAAGTGACAAGTCTTTCAATGAGGTGTCTTAACCTACACAAACTTGTACAGCTGTCAATGAGATCATTACCTTTAGGGAGGGGATGTTACAAAACACTTTCTCTCCCCATGAAAAGTATGTTTATAAAAATAATACTTTTGTGAATTAGTGAAAAAAATGTGAAATGTTCACACACAAATCATGAAACGTGAACACTCTTGTAATCTCACCCTGGGGTGGGGGTAGGATAGGAATAAAATTTCAGAGATGTTCCATTCTCACATGAGAAAATAAAATAACCTAAGATTTGTACCCTTAATTTGTTTTTCATATACTAAGCAGAAATGAACCTGGAGTGTGGCTGAAAGTAATGCAATTACTAATAGTGAGACTTTGTGTTAAGTTGTTAAAGTCCTCTTCCTAGACAGGCAAATCTGTAATTTTATTAAGTAGGGTTTCTCATGGGCTAAGAAGGGTGGGCACTCCCTCTCCTCCCCACAAAAATATTTCCACAAACCACTATTGAGCAAACTAGGCTATATGTATCATGGGGCATTTGCTCAGATACCTAACCCAAATAAATGCAAAAGTCAATCCAGATGCACTTACCTGATAGAGTCATCCTCTCAACTACAATAACAACAAAATAGTCTGACATCCTAAATTGCCAAATGTGTCTACTATGACAAAGCTCTGTCTTCATAGTTACAGTTCACAATGCCCCCTAATACCTACCTTTTTAGCCTAGCAGAGCCCACCCAAAGTGGTTCTGATGCACTCCAGATTGGGCCACAGAGATGTCTGCAGTGCTCTCCTGGTCATGGGGAATGTTAAGAATAAGCAACTAGACACTCCTCATATGCCTCAACTACTTCTCTATGTGTGCCTCACAATGAGAGCCCAGCAGTTCAACCTGTTGCATTTCAACAACCCTTCATTTGGGGTGCAGTTAGGTCATGTTCAGTTTTTAATTATCCTACATGTGAAACATCCTCAGTTATGAGTTTGTAAGTCCCATTTATAATCTCTTAAATTCTGAACAGAATGCAGACCAAGGTTTTTGTTTTGCACATACTTTGTATATAGTCTTTACCAGCACTCCTTATTCTTGTGTGTGTGTGTGCACATGTGTGTGTGTGCATTATACACTTTTGTCCCTTGTTGACACTGAAGGCAACTTCAAATCATAGTGGTATATTGATTTACAACTTACATCTTTGCTGAATCCATATTTCTCTGAGGCAGCTTGAGAAATAGGATATTTTAGAACAGTAAGCAAGTCCTTATTTGTGGGGACAATGAATAAAGATCAAAATGTCACTGCATCAGCTGCTTCTAGCAAATGTTTCAATCAAGGCCAACACCTATCCTTATGCTGCTGTTGACTGACACTGTTATCAATAAAATAATCAATTGAAGGAACATGTGATCATCATTCTTCTGGTCACCTTGGGAGTAGCTACCTATTGCTTGAGATTTCCTCCTGACTCAGCTCAAGAGTAGAGGTACTCTACTCTATAGGTAGAGAAAGAGAATGACTACTGGTCAAAGTGTAGCTTTAAATCTTATTTGATGGAGGAGGAAACAGGAAACTAACTGGCTTTGAGGTCTTCCAGCTGCTGTGGAAGAGGAGGAGAGAGGAAGAACTTGGTGGAGGCTTCAAAACTGCCCACTTGCCTGCCCTCCAAGTCCTCCAGCTGCTGTGGAAGAGGAGGGGAGAGGAAGAACTCAGCAGAAGGTTTCAAAACCACCCGCCTGCCTGCCCTCTGAGTCATCCAGCTGCTGTGGAAGAGGAGGGAAGAGGAAGAACTTGGCGTGGCAGCCTCAAAATGCTCCGGCAGAGGCTCTGGTAGCCTGCTCTACCTGTTACCATCCTGCAGCGATTCTGTCTTATGTGGCAGCAGCAGCAGTGGTGGAGCCGCAGAGAAATCAGGTGGAGGCTCAGGAGCCTGCCCAAGCATCACCACCTTCAGCGGCATGGCAGCGGCAGCACCGGCTAGACTGCAGAGAGGCAGGGCGGAGTATAAAAGCCCACCCAGGAACATCTCCAGCAGCACAATAGTGGCAGCAGTGTGAGCCGTAGAGAGGTCAGGCGGAGGCTCAAGAGCCCGTACAAATAGCATCACCTCCGGTGGTATGGAGTTTCCATCCAGTCCGTCCACTCCTTTCACCATTAATAGCAGCCGTGGCACTGATGTCAAAGGCCAGGCAGATAATTAAGACTGGACAGAGACTCTTAGCCCCCCTTCATCCTCCCACCCTTAATAGTAAATAGCCTCCCCCTTGAGCTGGCCACTGAAACCCTCCATTTTGGAATGGTCATGAATACATAGGGTGGGAAATTAATTTGGATTCTTTGGCATCTCCATCTTGTATAGTGGCCAGGAGTGATCTGGGTGCAGGAACTGAGGTTTTGTGGGGGGAGGGAAGGTATGGCAGCAATAGAGTAAAAAGTTGTTACAAAAGAAGGCAGGATCAATGTTTGAAAGCTATCCCACCTTCAGTTCACTCTGTTCCCTGGAACGACTTGGAAAGCACACCAACCATTCCACAGAACCTTACCTTGCTCCTCTGCAATGCCAGGTCGATCAAAAATAAGACCCATATTATTTATGATCTCCTCGTAGATGAGAATGCTGACTGGCTTGCTTCACAGAGACCTGGCTGGGAGAGGATAGCGCTACTACATTGATGCAGGCCCTCCCAGCTGGGTAATCTGTCAGTGAGCAGGTAAGGGGAAGTGGGCGGGGGGCAGAGTGGCTCTTGTTGATAAAAATAACCTTACACTGATCAGGATATCTGCCCGGAACACAGTCCACTTCAAGTGTATGTACCTGAGCCTGAGGACCAGGGATAGTTTGGGGATTCTGTTAGCATACTGGCCACCCCTTTCTCTAGCAGACTCCCTAACCGAGCTGACAAAACTGGTCTCAGAGTTGTTGTTGGAGTCACCTAGACTTTTAGTTTTGGGTGACTTCAGCATTCCACTCGAGACCAGTTTTTCAAGTCTAACAGGTGTGGCTCAAGAGTTCATGGAATCCATGACAAACATGGGCCTATCCCAATTGGTCATCGGACCCACTCATTTTGCAGGTCATACCCTCAATGCGGTCTTCAGCACAGGACAGGAATATCCATGGGTGGAGATAATAAATACCACCACATTGTCATGGATGGATCATTTCCTGATCAAGGCTGAACTGAGAACCACTGTCTGCACCAATGGGGGTGGTGGACCTATTAGAATAGTCCACCCTCGAAGACTGATGGAGCCAATTGGATTCCAGAAAGCCTTAGAGGGTTTAATGGTTGGCAACACCAGTGATTCTGTTGAAACTTTGGTTAACACCTGGAACACCAATCTTACCAAGGCTATCAACATAATTACCCCCAAGCATCCTTTTCAACCCACTTCCAACCGAAAGCCATGGTATACAGCAGAGGTATACATCTTAGGAAGATGAAGTGGGCTGGACAATGACTGCAGTGAATCTGGCAGAGAATTCGACTTGTATCTGACAAGACTCGTCATAGGAACTTTCTCCATTCCTATCAAGGGGCCATACGTGCAGTGTAAAGATCCTTTTACTCTGCACATATTGCGTTTGCAGAGTCCCGTCCAGCAGAGCTCTTTAGGTTGGTAGGGGAACTGACGTGGGTCTCACTTGTGCAGAACCCACTACCTAACCCTATAACAACCTGCTGTGATGCGTTTAACAACTTTTTTGCAGATAAAATCTCTCAAATAAGAGCTGACTTAGATGCCAGTGTTGTAACAGAATCAATTGATGAGGTCACCAGCAATTCCGTTAGTGAAATTATATTGGATCATTTTCAATCTGTAAGTACCAATGACATGGACAGGCTCCTTGGAAGTGTGAAGAAGACGTCTTGCCCTCTCAATCCTTGCCCATCATGGCTGGCCGTCGGGGGGTGGGGGGGATGCATTGAGGCTGCTCCTTAGGGACATCATCAATGCATCCCTCAGGGAAGGTCATATTCTATCTTGTTTAAAGGAAGTGGCGGTCAGGCCACTTCTGAAAAAGCCTTCCCTGGACCTCCTGGATATGAACAACTACAGGAAGGTCTCTTTATTACGTTTTCTAAGCAAAGTGATCGAGAGAGCAGTCGCTCTTCAACTCCAAACTGTCTTGGAGGAAACTCATTATCTAGATCCATTTCAAACTGTTGATTAATTGGTGTGGCATGCTTGAAATGCAGCAGAGCTAGGAAACCAGTTTCCTTAATCAGCCTTCTCATGCTGAAAGCATGCAGACAAATCATGGAGATCTAAAGGAGAGCTTTATTGTTCCATAAAATAAAAATAAGCAAAGAAAAATATACAGTTCATCATAGGATCACATCTTGCTGATGTTACAAATCTATGTTTCCAGATCCAGAAGTTACATTGTAAAAGCAATATAAGCATATTATAGTCCAGAAATTAACTCCATGGTTTAAACCATTGCTATCACAGACACACACAATAATGCATGAAATATAAACAATTCTAGACAAAGAGATTTCTCAGACTTGCCCTTACTCCACCTTCTGGATGTTAACCTTATGCTAATTGGATGTTGTCTGTATGATGTGTTTTAACCCACCCCCTTGCTGTTCATCATCCACCCACGTGACTCCTTTCCCATGATCTCATATTGTTTGAATGTCACAATCTGTTTTCCCAGCTAAAACTGCTCATGTTATGACTTCTCTGGCCATCTGGACCAAGTTGTCTTTGTTTGTCTAGATATTGTTCCCATGAAGAAAATTCCACACCCATGCTGAAAGCATGTAGACAAATCATGTCGATCCTGGCTTTAGGACAGGATTTGGAGTTGAGAATGCCATGGTGGCTTTGGCTGATGACCTTCATCTGAGCATCGACAGGGGCAGTGTGACCCTGCTGGTGCTCTTAGACGCTTCAGCGGCCTTTGATACAATAGATCACAACATCCTCTTGGATTGCCTGAGGGGTTTAGGAATTGGAGTGGTTCCATTCCTTCCTCTCAAGCAAATTCCAGAGGGTGTTGCTTGGGGACAGTTGTTCCACTAAAAAGGAGCTTAATTGTGGCATCCCACAAGGCACCATCCTGTCCCCAATGTTGTTCAATATATATACATAAAGCTGCTCATCCAGAGGCATGGGGCGGGGTGTTATCAGTATGCTGATGACACCCAGATATATTTTTCCATGCCTCAGTCATCGCCTATGACTTCAGATGGCATCTCTCCTCTCAATGACTGTCTTAGAGCAGTAATGGGTGGGATAAGAAAAACAGATTGAGACTGAATCCAGATAAAATGGAGGTACTAACAGTAGCGGCCCCGAAACTAGGTATTGGGATACAACCTCCAGTCCTCGACAGGGTCACACTCTCCATGAAGGACTGTGTTCACAGTCTGAGGGTACTCCTGGACCCATCGCTCCAGATGTCAAATCAGGTAAATGTGACGGTCAGGAGTGCCTGTTATCAGCTTCTGCTGATTCGCCAGCTGAGCCCTTTCCTGGAAGTAACGAATCTTGAAACTGTGGTACATGCGCTGATGACCTCTCGTCTTGATTTCTGCAATGTTCTCTACATGGGGCTACCCTTGTGCTTAGTCTGGAAACTTCAATTAGTACAGAATTTGGCAGCCAGACTGGTCTCTGGTATATCTAGGAGAGATCATAAATCACCTGCCTGGAAAAGACTCCACTGGCTGCTGATCAGTTTCTGGGCTCAGTACAAGGTGTTGGTTATTACTTTTAAAGGCCTAAATGGCTTGGGTCCATTCTATCTTTGAGCCGCCTCCTTCCATATATCCCAGTTCACACACTTCTGTCCTCTGGGAGGAATTTGCTTCGTCTGGTTAAAACTAGGCTATCTGCAACTTCCCAGAGGGCCTTCTCAGCAACTGCTCCCAGATTATGGAACAGCCTGCCAGACAAGATCCATCAGATTACCAGTTTAAACAGCTTCAAAAAAGCTGTAAAGACTGATCTCATCCAGCAGGCCTTTCCTGACTAGTTTTTTTTTTCCCAGCCTAAGGAGCCCACTCTATCTCTACCCTCTGCTACATTTATAACTGTTGCCTGCTTTCTATCAGGACTCTGTAATTGTTATTGTTGGCTGTTCTTTTATTGTTTTAAAATGTTTGATGTTTAATATTATTTTAAGGGGTGGGTGGTTTTTCTTTCTTTCTAGAATTATACATTGTGTTGTTTATTGTTGTAAGCCATCCCGATTGCTACGGCAGAGAGGCAGGATAAAAATAAATTTTATGATTATGATTATGATTAAAGGAGTTTAAGAATTACCTTCTAATTTTCTTAGTTCTTTAGTAATTAATGGAGTTGGGGATTCTGTCTCCTGCTATGAGATGTGTAAGGTCTACATATGGCAAAGATAGTCAGAGTGTTGGACTACAGATTCCATCAGCCCTAGCTGCTATAATCAATAATGAGGAATGCTGGAGGGTCCCACATTGCTTGCCTTTGATATAGGGCAGGAATGGCCAACAATAGAGAGGATGGCAGGTGCACTGGTATGTCAAAGGACCTGAATCAGCTAAACATGTTTTTCCATTTTTTCTTCCCAAACCCTCAAACAGTTCTGAACTGCTGCAATTTTTTTCTCCCCTACTTTCCAAGTACACCAAATACCTTGACAATCCCAGGAATTTCTCAAATGGCCAAAACCTGGCTAAAACAGAAACAAAAAATAATGTTCTTTTGGACTTCTAAGAGGTTTCAAATTATGTGAGGTGGGGTTGGGAGAATGGAAAAAACAAACAAGACAGCTAGTTTGCAATTAATGAAAAGCTTACTGGTTGCTTTTATCTACATATGTATGGGGAGCCTACATTCTAACAAGCTAAAGAATAGATCAAGTAAAATAATAAATTTTTAGGTCTTACCATCTTTTTTTTCTTACTATCTTTTGAAAGAACGGATATGAGGTACTATGCAGCAATTTTGAGCTGTTTGGGGAGGGGTGGTGGTGAAAAAATCATCTGAAATTGTCAGAATCTGGCAAGTCTGTCATAAGATGTGTTTTGCTGTTTTATTAAATGGATAATTGTAATACTTCAACTGTTCATGTGTTTTAAAGTGTTATATTAAAGTTTTATAGCATATGGAATTGGGGTTTGTTGGGAATGATGAGAAATATAGTGTTGGATCAAAGAGGTACTGGTGGTTCAAAGAAGAGACAATTGTCTGGCTCAAGAATGCACAGATGTCTGGAGGAGGATTTTTCTCAGGGCAATCTCATGGGGAAAGACAGAAAGAGATAAAAGCCAAAGTATACAAAGGGGCTTGACAAATAAGGCTAGGGACAGGTATGTTTTAATTTGTAAGTAAATAAAGGTAAAGCCCACAAGCATTGCCTATTCTGTGCTTATGATTGTGGATGACAGATTGTATCTGCAATATCTTACTCTTAACTTGTCCAGTTTCCAAATAAAGCTTTGCTGTTTGAACACAGAGGACTGGTTTACTGAAAGACCCCAATCTCTGTTGCGCCAGCCAAATTTAGAAGGCCGATGCCATGATTGGTTGGGAGGGGAGGGAAGGGAGTCCCACCCTCCCTTTGCCTCCCAACCAATAGGGGATATTGCGAGATCCCCCAGCAGCCCATATAATTTTGTGAGACCGAACAGTCTCATGAGATTTCGGGCGGGATTTGGGGATTATTTAATCCCTGCTGCCACGTGGAGGCAGCCATTCCGAGCATTGGCAGCCGAGAGAGAGGATCAGCTGCCAACATTTGGAGCCAGTGGGCTTCCTTGGGCCTTCTTTGCAGTGGCGAGGCTGGCGCTTTGGGAAGAGTCCAGGCTGGCGAATTTGGGGAGTACTTGTGGATAATTTATTTCTGGTTGGTGATACACGGGGGGAGGTTTGGTGCCCGCGTGAGGCCTATTTGTTGGCCACAGGGAGGCCTTTGGAATGACCCATAGGGGGTTTGTTGTCCCTGCCTGGGACCCCCTGTGTGTGGGATTGACCCTGCTCAGGTCTGTTGTCCCCGATTGAGAGCCCATGGGTGGTTCTTCGGCCCTGTTTGGGTCTGTTGTTCCTGTTTGGGAGGCCCCGGGTGATCTTTTAACCCTGTGTGGGTTTGCTATCCCTGCTTGGGACCACCCCCGGGTGCAGTTTTCACCCCTGATTGGGCCTATCACCCTGTTATGACCCCTGTGGGTGGTGTGTTTCTCGACCCTACTTGGGTTATTGTCCCTGACTGGAACCCTTTGGATGGTTCAGGCCATAGAAGGCCTAGTGAGTGACCCCTAGGGGTTTGGTTGTCCCTGCTCGGGACCCCCTGGGTGTTTGTTGTGACCCTGCTTGGGTTTCACTTTCCCTGCTTGAGACCTTGTGGCTGGCTATTGACCCTTTTGGGACTGGTTACTACAAAAAAGGCCTTATTTGCTTTATTGGCTTTGACATGCATGGTCACTTGTCCCTGCTTGTGGCATTGCAGATATCTTTTGTTCTGGATACTCTAGCTATTTTAGTGAAGGTTTATAGTTCTTGCTTTCAACACTATAACCAAGATGCCTGGCAATTATAAAAGGATACATTTTTGCCATTATGCCACGTAGCAAGGCACAATACACACGGTGTGTGGCACCTGCTGGACCTAATAAATAGCTTTTGTTCTGGACACTCTAGCTATTCTGGTGAAGGGTTATAGTTCTTGCTTTCAACACTATAACTTCTCCCCTGCTTGGGGACTTGTTGCCTGGTTATTGTCCCTGCTGGGGACTGGTTAATACAAAGGCCTGGTTTGCCTTATTGGCCTTGACTTGCATGGTCTGTTGTCCCTGCTTGGGGCATTACAGATAGCTTTTGTTCTGGACATTCTAGATCTTCTGGTGAAGAGTTATAGTTCTTGCTTTCAACACTATAACCAAGGGGCCTGGTAATTATTATAAAAGGACAAACTTTGCCATTATGCAACGTAGCAAGGCACAGTCCAAGCGGCGTGCGGCACCTGCTGAACCTAGCACCAGCCAGTCAGTGCCTAAGCATTCGGCCAAAGCTCAGGGTAAGGAGGATGAGATTGTTCTCCACCTGGCCCAGTTAGGACACACAATGCAAGCTTGTGTAGCTGTGTGTGAACAACTGGCACAGAAGGAAATCCAGGGGGGTAGTTCTAGAACTTTGCCCCTTCCAGCTTCAAATGAGGACCAGCTTGTGGCACTACAACTTACACAGGTGCAGGAGGTACCCTCACCTGGTATCACAGCAGGCAATGTATTACATAGTAACAAGGCTCCAGCTATAGAGGGTAGGCAGCCAACTATAGCTAATGTAATGGAACTCATGAAAAAGGTTCCAGGCTTAGTACAACAAGGAGCAGCAGCCACTGCGTCAACGCGGCCTACATTGGCTGATCTGTATAGCTTAGTCCGATGGGCGGTGGTTTCAGGTAGGACCAGTGGGCCGGCACTGAAACCCCTGAGACATTGAGCAATGTGGTGGGAGGTGCTTCCTCCACCCTGCAGCATAGCAGCCAGGCATCAGTTACATCACACTTGGCTGGAGGCGCTCAAGCGTCGGTGAATATCCTGCACCAGGCGGTGGGTTCAGGTACATCTACCTTACCTATATCATTGGGGTCTTGGCCTGCAACAGTCTGGGCACCTGGTTCACCCTCGGTTTCACTGAGCACACCCTCAGCGGTGGCTGGGGTGAGTCAGTGTCAGGAAGCAAGTCTACAGGTAGCCCAGCCCTTGGCTGGCAAGTAAGTTCACCTAAAGGAGTGGTTTCACCAGGAGCCTTAGGTCAAGTTGGGGTGGAAAGAACGATCGATTGTAGCCCTTATGCGGGTATGTCCACTCCCTTGGGCTCCCATCTCCCACTTACAATGAAGGAGCAGATTTGGAGCGGTGAGTTTATCGATCTTTTTTCCTTAACTTTCTGTGACCCAGATCCAAGGGTTATGGTAAAAAACAGGGTCATATTTAGCTTGCCCAAGGAGTTTGAGGCACACAAGTGTCCGAAGTTAGAAAGGAATTTTGTTAATTGGATAATGGGCTTTACAATTTATAGAGGTATTATTGAGAAGGAGCCCTTAAGATCCCCAGACTTATCTAAATATCAAGAGATAATGATAAAGGCCTATACTAATTGTCATTTCAATTCAAGAGGATCTGCTTGGCTTCAGTACGATGAGCAGTTTCGAATGAGGGCCTCTTTATATCGTTCTATGTCACGGTGACATGTTCAGGCTAAGTTATAGGTGGACGTCATGGTGTGTGCCTCCCCTTCAAGCAGGTGTGACAATGGCTTCATGCCTATTGTCACTCAGCCGAGTTGGCAATATGTGAGGCCTGGCATGTGGACAAGAAATTTTCAGGAGTCTGTTGGGGGTTTAATGCAGGCAGGTACAAGTGGCAGACCTACAGGTTTGAATACCGCTGTAACACCTGCAGAGGGAATCACCCCGGCACCTCCTGTTTTAAAGGTAAACGATCCAGAGTGGGAGCTGCCCCTCAGGCACCACCAACTGGAGGTAAAGGCACCAACGCCTAGTAAGTTGGATGTTTTAGCTGCTTGGCTCTGAGTGTACCCTAAGCGGGATTCAGCCCAGTACCTACTTGATGGTTTAACATATGGTTTTTGCATTCCATATTCTGGTTAAGAGTTATCGTTTTGCACCTAATGCACGTTCAGTGAGGGAGTTACTGGTGATTGTTAGGGAAAAACTGAATAAAGAGCTGGCAGCAGGGAGGATATCTGGGCCCCACAAACATTTACCAATGCCAACATTACGGCTGTCACTCCTAGGTGTGGTTCCCAAAAAGACACCAGTTTCACAGGTATCGAGAATTGGCTCCAGATGCAGCAGTGCAACCTTTGACAGTGCCAACCCATTGGTGGAGCCTTAGAGGATAGAGATCGAGAGGGCTATTCAACATTTCATTGCCCCTTCCACATGCAAGTCATATCAGCTTGTAATGCAAGCTTTTAGACAGTTTTTGTTGGATGTTGGGAAAATCGAGGTTTGGCCTTTAGAGGTGGAGGTTATACTTTGCTTTGCAGTCCATCTCAAGCAGTCCGGGCTTTCCCCAGTTACCATTAGGGGGAGGTTGGCAGCCCTGGCATTTTACTCTAGGGCAGGCGGTTTTAAGGATCCTACTATAGATTTTAGGGTTCAGAAGGCTTTGGAGTGATGGTCTAGGGAGCTCCCGGGGGCTCGCGACATCCGCATGCCGGTGACAGATACAATCCTTACACAGATTTGGCATTCCCTCCAAATGGTGTGCTCCTCGCCTGAGGATGTTACATTGTTTCGGTTTGCTTATTCATTGGCCTTTTTAGCAGCTACCAGAATTAGTGAACTGGTCCTTAGCTCTCACTCTGATATGTCAGGCAGGGCGCTTTTCTTATCTGATGTTCAATTTTCGGAACAGGGCCTACATTTGTG
>CM034701.1:189252555-189274599 GCA_020142125.1 Phrynosoma platyrhinos | reverse complement strand
TATTATTATTATTATTATTATTATTATTATTATTATTATAAAAGAATCTAAACAAGTACTAAAAGAATAGTTTCAAAACAACTTAGAAAATGGAGTAGAATTGGGAACTGTATGGACAGCAAGTAAAGCTGTAATAAGAGGTTTCTTTATACAAAAACATAAGCTGATACAAAAGAAAAAGAAGAAAAAATGAATTAAATTACAGAAGAAATAATTTAAAAAGAAAATGAATTAATAAACAGTAAAAATAAAGATAGAATAATAAAAAAATAAAAATTCTTCAAAAGCAATATTCAGTGGTAAATTTAAAATAAATAAAAATAATGAAATGGATAAAAGCAAAACAATTTCAAAATGCTAATAAGATTGGAAAATGGTTGTCCTGGAAACTTAGAAAAAAACAGATTAAAAACGATAGTAAAAATTAAAAATGGAGACAAGATATTCACAGAATAAAAAAAGATTAAAGAAGTTTTTTACAACCACGCTAGTAAAATCTTTAAAGCAAAGGAAATAGATGAAAAGGTAATAGAGAATTACTTAGATCAATGCAACATTCCAACATTAAAAGAAGAGCTTAGGGGGGTTGCAGATTGCCAGAAATAGTGCAAATTGAGTCCACTTTTAGGGTTAGGGTTAGTGCTAGGGAATCATGGGAACTGTTTTTTTTTTCCTGAGACATTGAGCCTTCTCTGTCAGAGAGCTCTGGTGCCACAATAAACTACAGTTCCCATGATTCCCTAGCCCTAACCCTAACCCTAAAAGTGGATTCAATTTCCACTATTTCTGCCAGTCTGCAACCCCCTTAGTCTAAAATTAGATCAATCTATTACAACAGAAGCTTTTTGAAGCGATAAAAAGCTCAAAAAGCAACATAATATCTGGTCCGAATGGATTAACATCTAATTTTTTTAAAGAGTTCAAAGAAGAAATTTGTAATCCATTATCATTAACAATTAACAGTATTGGAGAAGGGAAAATTCCTCCTACTTTGGAGGAAGCTAATGTAATATTAATCTTAAAGGAAGAGAAAGATCAAGAAGATCCAGACCTTTTTCTTTGCTGAAGATGGACTACAATCTCTTTGCATATATTAATATCAGAAGAACAATGTAGTTTTATACCAAATAGGCAGCTAAGAGAAAATATAAGACAAATATTGAATGTAATAGAATATTTTGAATTTCACAACAAGATGAAATTAGTACTGATCCTGTTAGATCTAGAGAAAGCATTTGATAATTTAGATTGTAAATTGATGAAAAATCTCTTAAATCGGATGAAATTAGGATAAAATTTCCAAAATTGGATCAATGCAATCTATAAAAAACAAACAGCTAAAATATTGATAAATGGAACTAGAACAAAGGCAATAAATATCAGTAAAGGAACAAGACAGGGATGTCCCCTGTCACCAACATTATTCGTTCCTACCTTGGATATCTTATTAAGGAAAATAAAAGAATCATCAGAGATTAAGGGAGTCAAAATTAAAAGAGGTCAATACAAATTAAGAGCATTCGCAGATGATATTGCTGTAACACTAGGTTATATAGCGTACAACATCTGCTAAAACAATTAAAAATTTTTGAAAAGGTCTCTGGGTTAAAAATAAATAAAGACAAAATTAATGTAATTTTTAAAAATATGACTACCTTAGAAGAACTAAAATTAAAAGAACTAACAGGATTTAATATAACTAAAAAGCCAAATATTCAGGAATAATATTGACCAATAAAAATCTGGACATATTCAGAAATAATTATGTGAAAAAATGGAATGATTTAAAAAAGGATTTGAAAAATTGGATTGACTTAAAACTATCACTATTAGGAATAATTTCTGTAATTAAAATGAACATCCTGCCAAAACTCTTGTTTCTATTTTAAACCATTCCAATAATAAAAAATGAATGGTTTAAAGATGGTCAAAAGCAACTTTCTGAATATATATGGGCCAGGGGAAAACCCAGAATCAAACAAAAATATATGCAGGAAACAATGGAAAGAGGTGGCTTGGCAGTACCAAACTTAAAATTATAATTTGAAGCCAGTTCCTTTCTATCGTTGAAGGATTGGATAAAGCTGGAAGATAAAAAACTGTTGTCTGGATTAAAATTCAGTTATTATGCATATTTATTCTATGAAAAATTTCAGGTGAATCGTGAATTTAACAACCACTTTATTAGGGCAGCTCTATATAGAATATGGAAGAAATATAAACAAAGAATTTGTCCTCAAATCCCACTGTGGTTATCATCTCATTAGGCTCTGTTCAGAACAGATTTGCAGAGGAAAGAGAAGTGGTTGAAATATGGTAAGATTCTAAAGAAAGAAGAGAGAGAATTTGAAATGGAACCACTAGAACAAATTAGAGCAGAAGGTTTAAATTTTGGATGGTTTTTATATCATCAAATGAAGTCTAGATTTCAAGTAGATAAAAAAAATGGTGGGAATAGCTAATGTAAAGGCAGAGCAGGAAGAAATCATATGGATGGAGAAACTTGCTATGTTATCAAGAAAGAACCCCCCCATCGCATCGGGAGGGGCTCTATGTTGTGCCGGCCATCCTAGAGAGGGCGATGCTGCAATTGGCTGGGAGGACAGGAAGTCCTGCCCTTCCTGGCCTCCCAGCCAATCAGGGGGATCTCACAAGATCCCCCAACAGCCCGTATAATAGTGTGAGACCAGATAGTCTTGTGAGATTTAGGGCATGATTTGGGGATTGTTTAATCCCCAGTTGCCATGTGGTGGCAGCCATTCTGTGCTCGGACAGCAGCGCTAGAGGTTGCTGCCAAGTGGGTCTGTGGCCTATTGTGGGCCTCCTGGCAGGCAGAGCAGCCCGATATTGCAGCGGAGGGGCCTAGGAGGAAGCCAAGCAGCCAGTCACACTGGGAAGGTGTGGCTTCGGCCTGGTCTTTGGCTTTCCCTCCTGGCAGGTGGAGGCCGTGTGTGCAGCAGCCTGCAGCCTAGTGTGGCCTGATAGTCTGTCTGGGTGAGGCTGATGAGCCTTGGGGCCTTAGGGCCCAGCATGGCCTGGTCTCCCTGAGGGGTAAGGTTGATGGATCTTGGGGCCAGGGAGGCTTATTGTGTATTGCCCCGGGCACCTGTGAAAGGGGATCGGCCTCTGTGGTGGCAAGCATGGTGCCTTACTTGGTAGCCATTACACTGAGGTTGTGTCCCTGCTTGGGATCCTCATGCTTGGCTTATTGTCCTCTGGGGTGGCAGGCGTGGTGCCTTGCTTGGTAGCCATTACACTGAGGTTGGGACCCTCAGGCTTGGCTTTTGTCCCTGCTTGGGAGAGGATCAGGCCATTGGGGCCTGTTGTCAGTCCCTCTTTGGGACAGGACTTAAATAAGGGGACCTGTGACTGTATTTGGTGTGCCCCTACTGCGGGGCTCTTAATGAAGTTTGACCTACTTGGGGCATTTTATATCTTTGATCTTATTAAATACATATTTGTACATATATTGTTTGCTGGCTGGCGGATTTTAGCCCTTAGTAGGAATACTACAACCTAAGGACCTGGTAATATCACTCTAGAAAAAATTGGCCATTATGCCGTACAACAAGTCTCAGTCCAAGTGGCGGGCAGTGCCTGCTGGAAAGAGCGGTGGTCAGTCAGCACGTAAACGAGCCTCTAAGCCCCAAGGAAGAGAGGATGTGATTGTGGCACATCTGGCCCAGTTGGGTCATACTATGCAAGAATGTATAGTGGTTTCTGAACAATTAGCTCAGCGGGGGTTCAGGATGCTAGTTCTGGAATCCCGTCTGTTCCAGCTCTTAATGATGACCAACTGGTGGGGTCTCAAATTACGCAGGTGCAGGAGGTGATCTCACCTTCTACATCTGTGGATACTACATCACATGGTCCCCTGGTTACCTCAGCTATGGAGGTTGGGCAACCAACCGTGGCTGATGTGATGGAGCTGCATAAAAAGGTGCCAGGTTTGGGACCTCAGGGTGTGGCTGCCCCTGTGTCTGCACAGCCTACACTGGCAGATTTTTTCAACTTGGTGCAGAGGGTGGTGGTTTCAGGCCAGAGCAGTTGGCTGACTCCTGAAACCTCAGAAATACAGGACAACAGGGTGAGAGATGTTTCTTTCACCCCACAGCAGGACAGCCGAGGAACGGTTGCATCACACTCGGCTGGAGCCCTTCAAATATTCCTGGAGGAATTCAATAGTGTTTCATTTTGGAGGACCAAAATGTTTTTAAAGGCAGACATTCAGGTTCACTCTGATGCTTCTGGTGCCCACGGTTTTGGGCTATACTGGAAAGCGCAGTGGGTGGCTGAGACTTGGCCTCAAACTTGGGTAAGGGTTGGACCCAGGATCTTATTTTTCTCAAGGTGTTCCCTATTGTGTTGGCAGTTCACTTATGGCAGTTCACTTATGGCCACAGATCTCCAAATCCCCAAGGGTAATGGAATTGGTCAGGTCTTTGGTTTTGCAATGTTTAAAATACAATATCTACTTCCAGGCTCATCACGTGCCTGGCTTATTAAATCCTTTGGCAGATGCCCTTTCGCATTTTCAGTTTTGCAGGTTCCAACAACTGGCTCTGGAAGCAGCAGCGCAACCGTTGAAAGTGCCAATCCATCTATGGAGTAGAGATCAACAGGGTGATTCTTCAGTCCATCACTCCTTCCACAAGCAAGTTTTGCCAGCTTACAATGAGAGCTTTTAGACAGTTCTTGGCAGATGTAGGGGAAGTTGAGGTCTGGCCCCTGCAGGTGGAGATTATACTTCATTTTGCAGTTCACCTTAGACAGTCTGGGCTGTCCCTGGTGACTATTAGTGGGAGGTTGGCAGACCTGGCCTTTTACTCGCAGGCTGGGGGATTTACTGATCCTACGGTTGATTTTAGGGTGCAGAGGGCTTTAGAGGGATGGTCTAGAGAGCTCCCTGTGGCTTGTGACAGCCGTCTGCCAAAAACAGATCCAACTCTTATTCAGATTTGGCAATCTCTCCAAGCAGTGTGCTCTTCACCAGAGGAGGTTATTTTATTCCGAGCGGCTTTTTCTTTGGCCTTTCTTGCGGCTACTAGAATCAGTGAATTTGTCCTTAGCTCCTGGTCTGACACACCAGGCAAGGCGCTTTTATTATCTGATGTTCAATTTCTGGGGCAGGGCATTCATCTGTGTTTTAGGCATTCAAGGACAGACCAGTTGGCTACAGGTCAAACAATAACACTATCTACCTCAGATTACACCCGACTGGTCCTAGTTACTTGTTTCTTCATGTCTTGGGCCTTCCATCAATGCAGTTTCAATTTCGTGTGGTGTTGTGGGAGACTTTGAGACATGCAGGTTTGCCTGCAGCTCAGTTCTCATCTCATTCTTTTCATATCAGAGTGTCGACTGCTGCTGCAGCTCACAGTTTAAGTGATGCTACAATCTGACGTATTGGGTGTTGCCGCTCTAGATCATTTAAAGCTTATATTCTTCCATAGTTGGGGCTAGTTTTATTTCTGATACCAGGATTTGAGGGGTTCATATATGAACTTACATATATTTTCTGTTGAGCAGGTCAAGAACAGGGTAACATGTGGATAGTTGGGCACAGCCTAATCTTTTGGGTCAAATGGCCTATTATTCAGTTGGGTCGTGATTCAAACCTGGGATTGGAGCACATCGAGCCCATTCATTGGCTTAGTCATAGGGACATGCTGTGGGGGCCCCTTCTCCCACATATTATTGAACTGACTGTGATTTTTTGACCCCCTAGGATTCTCCTTATTCACCTAGGTGAGAATGACTTAGTGAAGCTCACCAGTTTACAGCTGGTCAAAAGGATTCTAAGGGACTTGCAGGAAGTTCGACAACAATTGCCACAAACTGTTGTTTTATGGACTAAGCTCTTGCCACATCACAAAATTGGTTGGATGCAAAAAAGGACTCTGCTGTCAATGCAGCTCACCGTTGGGTGAACAGAACTATTAGCAAGAAGCTGGGAGATATGAGGGCTCATGTTGTTGTACGTGATGGAATTAGAGTTCACTTGCCACATCTGTACAGGGGGATGGGGTTCATCTCTCCCAGTAGACTGTGATATATATCTCAGTTCCATCACGTATCACATTAAATGGATTATTCTGGGGAGGGATGCCAATTTAGGCTAACCCCCTCCTGTGGCGGACAGGGACACCCCCCGGGGATAATTTGGATATTTGAATTCACAATATTTGATTTGTTAATGGGGATGAAGGGTTATATCATCAGCCTATAGAAAAATTTCCTTACATCATCAGAATTACCAATGACATCATAATGTGCTTACGTCATCCTTTTAGTGATGACATCATAATTTGTATGGGGTAGATGATTTGTTTAGATGTTTAACAATTAATTTGGAACCTTCTTGACATATGCTTGAGAGAGGCATGTCTTGTACCTCACTTGATTAAAATCATTGATTACATCAGGCGTCAGAACATGGGCATGGGCACATGTGTCAAGAACAAAGTTATAGTCAAGTTAAGACTTGTTATGAAAATATATTGTTCAGACCCTGTACAGATTAATACAGTTGTGGCCATTTGTTACTCCAAAAAACCAGTGTTCGGACTCTTGTGCTGGTGCAAAGAACCCCCTGATGCGTTAGGAGGGGCTCTGTGTTGCACTGGCCATCCTAGAGGGGCCGACACTGCCATTGGATGGGAGGACAGGAAGTCCCACCCTTCCTGGGCCTCCCAGCCAATCAGGGGATCTTGTGAGATCCCCCAACAGCCCATACAATCTCATGAGACTAGATAGTCTCGCAAGATTTAGGGCATGATTTGGGGATTATTTAATCCCTGGCTGCCACATGGAGGCAGACATTCTGCGCTCGGACAGCAGCGCAACCCAACCCACTCACCCTTAGTTCAACAGGAGTTTTATTACACTCAGGCTTCGGCTGGTCGCCTTCGGGGGCTGGGAGGGAATCTTCCTATAGTTATTGTAACTTGGGTTTTTCACCCTCCCTGAGATTAATGTTGTGTGGGTTTACATGTTAGTGACATTGCTGTTGTCATTGTTTGTTATTATGCTACATATGTGTGTATTTGTGTGTTACTGCTGATTTGTCACAACTTGGAACAGGGTCTTTTGGTCAATTATGGTGCAATGCTTTGTCTAGGTTGGGCAGGCAGGGACCCTCCCCAGGGGATAATTTGGATATTTAAATTTGCAATATTATATTTGTTAATGGGGATGAAGGGTTATATCATCAGCCTATAGAAAAATTTCCTTACGTCATCAGAATTAATGATGACATCATAACTTGCTTACCTCATCTTGTGGCGGTGCAATATATAAAAATTGTTAGAAATCTATTTGGAAGAAGACTTGGTAAAAGAAAACATGATCTTATGGGCAAAAAATTGTGAGAACGTATTAGAATTAGCTCAATGGGAAAAATCTTGGAATACAAGGCTAATGTATTTGGCAAGTCAAGATGTAAAAGAAAATGTTTATAAAACTATGTGTAGCAGGTATCTCTCGCCAGACAAAATACTTAGAATATATGGAAATAGAGAAAATAAATGTTGGAAATACGAGAGAGGGAAAGGGAACTTCTTTCATTTGTGGTGGGAATGTGTCGAGGCAAAAAAACTTTGGAAAGTTATAAATTGAGGTTTAAAAGAAATATTAGAAATCGATGTAAAATTTAGTCCAGAAGTTTTGCTACTGAATATGATAGAAGAAAAAATAGAAAAGAAATATGGTAAGACTATCTTTTATATGCTAACAGCAGCTCGATTGGTGTATGCAAAATACTGGAATGTTAAAAAAAGATATGCAAATTGATGAATGAGTCCTTAAGGTGTTTGATATGATAGAAGCGGATATGGTGTCACAAAAGTTAAATGAAAAAATGAAGGAACATGATACAGAAGAATGGGACAAAATATTTACATGAATAAAGAAGAAATGGCCAAATCACCTGATAGTAGAGAAAATTGGAAAAAAATGGAGAAGAATAAAGAAGGTTGAACACTACATAATATATAACATAATTTACAATATATTAAGCCATGTAGAGAAAATTGGAAATAATTGAGAAGAACAAAGAAGAAGGTTCAAGATTACTTATTATACATTATAGTTTATAAAATATCAAAGCATGTATGTAGTTATAAGTTGGGTAGACTGATATAAAGATTAAGTTAAAAGCTGATAAGCAGAACAGTAAAGAATATATATATGAATCGATGATAGGTTGGTATACAGGAAGTCTTGTTTGTAATGTTTGCAATTTTGGTAAGTGTGTAATGTTTGTCATATTTTTAATGTTTTGTAAATATGTGCTATATGTTTTAACATCTTGTCAATTATGTTTTTTTATTATTGTATTGTTTTTCATAAATGAATTAAAAAATTAAAAAAAGAAAGAAATTACAAGTACCCCTTCAACAAACTACAAAACAGATTGCTCCGTAGGATGGAGCCATGAGAGTTAAATTGGTTTCAAACTATAATTACTGTGTAGACACCTCCAGAATACATGTTCAAGGAAGTCTCTAAATTATGGCATGTGTTCTCAGCTCACATCTGGCTTTAACCTGTAGGTTAGAGCCAAGCAAGTTGCCACCATAGGTAACTGTTTGTAATTACATTTGTGAAGGCCACCATGTAAAATAAAGGGTACATTGCTGTTACTTCCTAAAATATCTCTACTCTTTCTTAATATTATATGTCCAGGATGAAAGCTGTTACTCAACACTATTGATAATTTCTGCATTAGATTTCTTGCAATTTGATTTTAGAGTGAGCTGACTGCATATTGGCCCAGGATCACATCTTATTGGTTTGACTCAAGGCAATTGTGAAAATATTTCAGAGAAAGCATGTCAAGACACTTTCAGGAGGAGCTTGGCCATCCAAAAGGGGTTTGGGGGCTGCATGCATGCCCCTAGTTACAATGTGCCCATCACTTTTTGGGCCACTCCATCATCTGTAGTCTTCTGTAAAACATGCCCTGCACTATGGGAATGAGTCTTGCCTGATTCTCCTAGGAAATGCTTTAGAAGGATCTCTGATGTGCAGTGAGGACAGGCAGCTGCGTAGACCTAAAACTCTGCCCCAATCCCAGAACACGGCATGTTTCTCAAAGGAGAACAGCAAATGCATTAGGCAATGGACTTGAGGCAGAACAATCATTCTAAAGCCTTTCTTAGGCGCAGCAGGCAAAACTCACTCCCCGCCCAAGTGCAGGGCTCATGCCTAACACTTTTGCTGTTCCCCTCCAATAAATATGCCCATGCTCTCAGAGTCTTGCCTGCTGGTCTTCAAAGTGAACGATGCCATGGACATTGTTCTCAGTGGTGGGATTGTCCATTAAGATAAAAAACACCTTTCTGCACTGGCATATTGCTCTCCTCAGCTGACCCAGTTCTAAGAAAATAAACCTATGTATTCCTCTGAGTGTTTGTGTGACCAACACCAACCTTCCTCATACAGTACAGATATTCATTTGCTTGTTTGACCATTTTCAATTATAACTGGAACCCATGAATTCAATACATCTCAAAAGAGCAGACCACATGTTTAATATATGAGTTCTGGGTAGTGATTAGATAATTATTTGTTGTGGTTTGCTAAAGAAATGAATTGGTGATTTCTCAGCCCCTTTAATAGTTTTATGTACGAGCAAGACATAGGTGTGAGAATTTTTACATGGTTCAATTGCAAATGAAGTAAAGAGAGGGGAAATTCCTTTTGAAGTTTGTTTTTATTGTTTTATTGCATCATTGCCATAAGTGCAAGAGTGGTTAATTTTCACATTCAAGTCACATGCAAAGCTGTCTTGCCAATGAGATGTTTTAATTGTTGTTTTTGCAATGACTGGATTCCCATTTGGCTGAGAGCTGCAGTCCAACAACATCCAGATCTTGGAAGCTATGCAGAGGTCAGTCCTGGTTAGTACTTGTATGGGAGATTGCCAGGGAACAATTGCTTTCAGAGGAGATTGCTGTAGGTTAGCTTTCAGAGGAAGGAACTGGCAAAATCAACTTTGAAGATTCCTCACCGAAGAAAACCCTAGGAAATTCACAGACTCTTCATACATTAATGGGCTTCTTGAAGGTGCATGCATACACACACACAAACTTTGTTATTTCTGCAGCCCCTTTAGTCAGATATCTGGCCTTGTAGCACCAGAGGGCAAAGGGATGAGTCCAAGAGAGCACTGCTTGCATTTTATATAGAATCCTAGAGTTGGAAGGGACCCCCAAATGTCTTCCAGTCCAACCCCCTTCTGCCATGCAGGAATACATGGAATCCTAGAGTTGGAAGAGACCCCCAAAGGCTATCCAGCCTATGATTGTGTAGGGTGTCCATGCATGCACATTCAACTAGCGTAGCTTCCTTGATCCAGATGTTGTTGAACTGTAGCTCCCAGCATTTCTCAGCATTGGCTACACCAGCTAGAGGATACTCGGACTTGCAAGCTAACAATACCTGGAGAGGCATATGTTACAATAAGGTGTACAGCTTCTATCTCCACCCAAAATGATATTCACAACTCCTTCCCAAGATTTCTGGTTAAAGTGACTGCAAATTTGCAAATGCTGGAACTTCATCTTTAATGGGTACAATGGTGTCATTGCCATCCATGTTTCCCCTGAAGATAAATACTTTGAAATGTGAGGTTTGGTTGAATTAACTTGGTCTCAGATGGGCAATCAAGAACTATGAACATTACAAAAAACATGCTTACATGATTGCCCATTTCAGAGCAAGCTATTTGGAAAGAATGGCTGATACCTCTGCCAGCTACAGTGTGCAGCTGTAGTGAGTTAAGGGAGGCAGTTTTGGCTCCTTGGGCTTTTGGGGACTTCATGGATTGCCCCAAATGCCCCAAACAAATCCATTCTGGATTTCTGGGAGGCACATTAAATAGTGCAGGGGAGATGTAAGCTATTTAAAAGCCAAAGTTTTTCTCCAGGAGCCTTCCAGGAAAGGCAACTCATCCTTTCTTGTGGTCACAAAAGTGTAAGGAGAGAATGGAGACACCAGGGGCTGCAAAAACAGACGTAGTAGGACGCGTGTCCCCAGGTAGTTTGGCAGTGGGCCACATACAGTCCACTTCCTGTACTACCAAAATATTAAGATGGGGGAACACAATGATATAATAGATAAATATGAATATATAAAACTGCAGCTAGCAGAGGTATCAGTCATTCTTTCTCTCACACGCTGCTCTTCTGGCTTCCTTCAGTCATCCAGCATATTGGTTGAGCAGGCTTTAAAGAGGTAGCAATTCCTAACCTGTCCTCAATATCTTACTTACTTTGTCCTCTACCAGGAATTCTCTGTGCCATCTTCAGCATCCCTTCTAACCAAAATAACTTGGTGTCAAATAGGCAATCAGGGGCATTCATGTAAGCATGTCTTTTGTAGCATTCATGGCCCTTGATTGCCCATCAGAGCCCAGGTTAATTCAACTAAACTTCACATTTCAAAGTTATGTTAGAACTGACAGACCTCACAGCAATGTACTGGTGCTGGAAAATGTTATTATACTGGTGCTGGAAAATGCTGGGAGCTACAATTCAACCACATCTGGGTCAAGGAAGCTGTGCTAGTTGAAGGTGCATGCATGGACACCACACACATATGCTTTGGGGGTTCCCTTCCAACTCTAGGATTCTATGTGTTCCTGCATGGCAGAAGGGTGTTGGTCTGGATGGCCCTTGGGTGTCCCTTCCAACTCTAAGATTCTGTGTATTCCTGCATGGTCAAGGGGGTTGGGCTGGATGGCCCTTGGGGTCCCTTGCAACTCTAGCATTCTATGTATTCCTGCATGGCAGAAGGGGTTGGACTGGATGGCCTTTGGGGATCTCGTCCAATTCTAGGATTCTATGTAAAATGCAAGCAGTGGACTCTAGAACTCATCACTTTGTCCCTCTGGTGCTACAGGGCCAGATATCTGGCTATAGGGGCTGCAGAAATAATTGTGTGTGTGTGTGTGTGTGCGCGCGCGCGCCTTCAAGAAGCCCAATAGTGTATGGGAAGCCTGTGAATTTCGTACAGTTTTCTTAGGCGAGGAATCCTCAAAGGTGATTTTGCCAGTTCCTTCCTATGAAAGCTAGCCTACAGCACCTAGTATTATTCCCTGGCAGTCTCCCATCCAAATACTAACTAGGGCTGACTGACCCTGAATGGCTTCCAAACTCCGGATGTTGTTGGATTGCATTGCTCAGCATTTCTCAGCATTGGCTATCCTAGCTAGGGACTGGTGGAACTTGCAGTCCAACAGTAGCTAGATTCTATAACTCAGTTCAGTGCAGTGTATGTGCTGAAAGATCAGGTCAGAGAAAGAAAATTAGAGCTTGGAAAAAGTGTGGACTACAGCTCCTACAAACTCCCTTGTAGCTAGGACTTGTAGACAAAACTGAATCTCAACACCTCATTGGCAAGACAGCTTTACTTTCACTATTGTGTGAAAATTCATACCCTCTTGCACCCCTGTGGTTTTATTGCAATGATGCCATAAAGTAAATGAACTAGCTTCAAAAGAAATGTCCTGCCTCTGATTGGAATAGCTGATTGCTGACCATTGTGAGAGATGAGACATGTGGGGAGAAAAGTAATTTTATTGCCCACCATTCTTCAGGCGCGAGAATAATAATTCAGGTTTTATGTATGTTGTAATTTGTTGGATTTTAATATTGTAAGCCACCCCGATTGCTTGGCAGAGGGGTGGGGTATAAATTATTATTATTATTATTATTATTATTATTATTATTATTATTATTATTATTATTATTATTATTATTATTTCTATCATTTTACAACACTAGTTATGGGTATCATTTTATTTTTTAAAAGCTAACACTATCCACGTCTTCTTAATTTTTTAGTTATTAAAACTCCACCCCAACCCACTCCCACCACTTCCTTTTTTCCTGTTAAACTTGGCTCCCCGACTTGAGACTCAACTTGAGACTTGAAAGTAAAGGCTTGAGGCTTGACTTGAGACTTGGAGTAAAACTCATGAATGCATCACTGATGATTTCCATGCTGAATTACTGTTCCAAGGAACCTTTGTCTCATTTTTAACAGCTGTACACTGTATAGGTAAAACCATGCTTGTTTTCTTGCTGAAGAAAGTTGTTCCTATGGATTTTGGCAGATTCAATTGTGGGTATTTTTGTTTTTTTTGGGGGGGGGAAATTACCAAATTATGAATATTACTTCATAAAAAGAAATGGAAGTACCTGAATGTTTTTTATTCAAATAAAGCAATAAGTGAATGGAACAAAACTGGCAGATTTATCCATCTCTCCCTGCTGCTACCCATAAGAAATAACCATTCAGCTTCATGCATTTAAATCAGTATGTGTGGTGTTACAAGTTTGTGTGATTCTTCTTATATATCAAAAGCAGAGTGAGAAGAGTGAAAGAAATTGGATTAGTAAACTTTTGGATGAGAGCCAGCACAGTATAGTGGTTTGAGCACTGGACTAATCTTGAGACCAGGGGCTGGTTCCCCACTTTGACATGGAAACCCACTGGGTGGCCTTCGGCAAATAATACACTCTCAGCCCCAGATAACCCCATCATAGGGTAATCTTAGAGTCACCATAAGTCAGAAATTATTTGAAGGCACACAGTAGCAAATGTTTCTGGATGCATTTGTATTCTCAATCCCAGCATTACTCAATCCCAGCATTGCAATCCATAGTGACCCATGCCAATAGACTCATATGGGTGTCACATAGCTACTTGTTTAAAGGCTTGGAACCTTAGTTGCAACATTTCAGTGATAATTTCTCCAAAACTTAAAGCTGATATTTTCCTCTCAGAAGCTTACATTTATGAAAGTCTCTTATTTGTAATTAAATTGTCATGAATTTATTTTATTGCACTTTTGTTTGCACAAAAACAACACATTGAGCTTAAATCAAAATAAGCTGTTGATGTCAAAGGCTATAAGCCTTAAGAGATATCTTATATTTTTCAGTTGCTGAACAAACAACCCCTCTATTACATCTCATTTGTCTTATTTTCATGAGTTCCTGTGTAATTCCTCATCTTACTTTGTCTTACTCTTGTTGTCACAATTTAACACCAAGCACTTCTAATAAAACTACTCTTAATATCTTTTCTTCTTGGTTTGGTTTTTCTTAATTTAAGCAAAACAAACAGCATACTTCAATGCAATATGATGCATTGCCTCATACTCACACAACCTTGAGCCTATTAGAATACTTGCCATTCTTCGATTTTCATTTAAAACCACAAAGACATTATTTGAAGCCTTAGCCTGCCTAGGTAATTGCTTTGATATTGATGGTATCTCATGAGGGTACAAGGGAAAACTTCAACTCTTAATGCAGCCTCTTTATATAAGGAGATAATTTTCATGTTATGAAACATGAAGACTAATGCATTCTAGCTAAAGGAAATGTTCAGAGTGAACCAATAGGGAATGTTTCCATGGCTTCACCTCTGTTTCAATGTCTTCCTCAATCTTCTTCTCCCCAAATAGTTGAATAGCCTGTTACAAAAGTACTTCTACTACCATACAGTGCAACCAGGGATCTACAGTGCAACCAGGGATCTACTTTTTTCACAAAGCTAAATATCTCAGTGTCTCTTCCATCTTAATAATGGCTGTATGAGGACTAATTCATATAATAAGAAAAATCAAATGGCAAAGCTGTCTTTGGGTTATCTGGCTTCATGTCATAAATGGTAGTGGGGGTTTCCATGTTTGTTGTTACAGAGGTGTAAAATAACAACATTGAAAATCAAGCCCCTACTAACTGTGAAACATTATTGCTGGTATTTTGTAATATGTAGGGGAATGAAAGAGAGAATAAGATGTGGAGAGTACAGGAGCATACAGGTATGGGCACATTTAAATTTGCCATAGCAGCACAGATATTCTTGTCCAAGTGAGTCAGTAAATAGCAATAGATTGATAACATCTGAAGACCACAGTTACATGCAAGTCTACTCAGCAAATATAACAAAGAAAGATTCCTGGGGGGGGGGGAGTTATTAATGCACAATAATTTCCACTTTGTGGAAATCCATCAAGTTCCTGGTCACAATAATGGCTACTTCATTTAAATGTACACATTCTCTGGGATTCTTCTCAAGCCCATCAATTAATATAATTAACTCAGAATGCAATGCATTATGTATTTAAGGCTTTGATAAGTGTGTTCCAGAACCAGCATTTTATCCTGGCATCTGAGGTTGGCTGTCATGGCCCTGGGGCTGGCAGGATCCATTTATACTTTCTGCAGCCCTGGAGCCACCAGAGCAGATGCCTGCAGGAAGTTGATTTTCATTTTACAGAAAGTTCCAGTTGAGCACTTTGTAGAGAAACTCCTTTGTCTTGCTTTGATTTGGGTTCCAAGCTTTAAAGCAATAGTGACAGTTACTGTCAGTTCCATGTAAAGAGAGAATAAGGCAGAATCACCTCCAGTGAGTTAATGACAAGGGCAGTAAGGTGAACTCACATGCAGTAAAGTCAGGTCAAAGCAGATAGAGAAAGGCTGGCTTGGACCATGCAGAAGCGATAAGGACCTTGGACAAATCATTACTAATAAAGATGGCTAGGAAGTTCTTATCCAAGGTAGGGAAGCTGCTTGCTTCAGCAAAGTACACAGCACCTCTGAGATTTTCTGAAAGCTTGGTAGTTCTATCCTGTCAACCTATGAGGAGCTTCTGTGTCTTTAAAACATAACTGCCTGGTTCTGTAGGCCTTGGCTCATATGGAATGAGGTTGTGTGGATGTTTTTCTAGAAGCGAATCTTCTAAATATGTTCATTGTATTGCTGTCCAGTGTTCTTTAATATAGTATGTTATCTTCACATTGTTTTCAAAATTCTATGGCAATGTTTTAAAAAAATACACAAATGAACAACAGAACTGCAACTTCCCATCTGAAAATTGGAGCAGTACACTCAAAGATTGTGTTATTCTGCTGGTTGCACAACCTCGCCCTTATTCTGCTTTTCTCAGTTGCCTTAATCCTCATAGATAATATTAATTGTTATCAACAAGCTAGCATTTTCTGATGATCAGTATACAACCTTTGAGATTGGTAGAAAGAGGTTGGTGGCATGAGGTTTCATAGATTTGAGTCTACATCCTTGGATGCAATCTATGAAACCTCATGCTACCAATTCTCTCTTTGGGGCTTTGCAGTCTTCGAGCCAAGGAAGGGGAGGGACACTGGGCACCCCAACCCCTTCCATTGCAGCATCTGATGATGTCCTTCCATCGCAGCGTCCGGACATGCTGCAATGGAAGAGACACTGAAGAGGTGCGCACCACCTCTTTCTATGCCCTTTCCACGCCTTGAGGAAGGAGCGCTATTTTAGCGCTCCTTCCAGGGCGGAAAAAGAGTGGATTGGGGCCGAGGTGTGAGGCAGCCTCAGCCCCAGTCCACCACTTCTCAGGGCAGCCCACGGCCACCTGTCTGCATCCTCCCTTTGTCTCAAACATGCTTCAAGAACCCTTTGCATTCTGATTCATGAAAAGATGTGAGAGAAGCCCAGAAAAACCCAGTTTGCAAATGGGCTGCCTGCTGCCCAGAGATGTGTGAATGTGATAATATCTGTCTTCTTAAAGAGACATCCCATGTCTATGCTGGGAGCAAAGGGTAATGTGATAATCTCCTATGACTTTGCTGTTGATGACCCCCTCTGTTTTAATGCAAAAATGGAAAGCTAGATGTGAAAGAAGTAATGGCCATGTAACCATGTAGTGTCTGCAGCAAAACTGGTAAGGATGAGCTATAATGAAACAACATTTTTGGCTGCTCTGAGATGCTGAAAGTCTGAGAACAGAAAGGCTGACTAATCAATTTTCTACTTACCTAGAGTGTTGTTTTAATGCAGAGTGGGTATATAATGTCCCTAAAAGTTACTTCAAGTTAACTAGTTAGAAGCTTTTAACTTTATAAGCAGGACAGCTTGCAATGAGATGTCCTCTTTTCATACTCTTATTTGTCTTGTTAAAATGGTTGCCAATGACTTTTTGTCTTTTCAACAAAGATGAGCCATCTCTATCCCCAATTCTCCCCTACCTCCCATCATTGTGCAGACCAAGGAAATGGAATAGCAATCTGATAAACATGCAAAGGTTAAAATGCACTGGAAGTAGGGGCAAAGAGGATCAATGTTCATTTTCCATCTAGCCAGTCCATAGGGTCAGGGATAGAGTTCATCTGGAAATATTACCCTTCATATAGTGAACCAAAAGGTCAGAGAAATAGCCACTGTTGACAAGTTCCCATGGGCATAAAAGAGAATGGAATAATGAGGGGGAAAGACAAAGATGACAACTTCTCTGTATTCCATAAATACATTTTAAAGGGTGGTAAGCAGTGGTACGAAGAAGAGAACAAAGTTGTTAAAGATGTCAGTAGGCTGCACTGTGATCAGTGAGTGTCTCAGACCCTTTGCAGGGAAAAAGGCCTTGTCTTTTGTTCACTGGGTTCAAAGAAAGCCAGACACTTGCAATTCTGCCAGCTTGTAATTTCCTGAGAAGGTTTCTATGGTAAACATCTTGAGGGGGGAAAAAGAGCAGTATCAATTTCCTAAAACATGTGAGAGTCACAAAATCAGAACAGAATCGCTGAGTCTTTAAAATAAACAGTGCATGTGTGTGTGTGTGTGTGTGTGTGAGAGAGAGAGAGAGAGAGTATGAATGTATGTTTATGTGCGAACTATTTGTCATATGTAAACAAGAAAAGTGTTACCAGATAGTAATCAACTAATGCATAGATCACGTCCAAGGTGGGGAAAAGTGTAAGTCTTGCTGTGAGAAGCTTTTTTACCCTGTTGAAAACATCAATACCCCATGCCATGGTCAGGACTCCCACTGAAATAAATATTGATTTCTCTCCTCCTTGAGACTTATCAATGGCAGTCAAATATCTTCCTAAATTCTGAAGTTGTTAATTCATTGTTTTTCCAGATGACAGTTTCTCCCCATACTTTTTATTGTTTTATTCCTCTATTGTTCTTTTGTGTAGTGACACGAAAGAATAGTAGAGGAATAAAACACTCATTATTTGCAGTGCACAAAGCAGTGGTTAAGATATACATGAGTTTGTCTTTGAGACCCCATGCAATTTTGTAACTCTTGGCTCTTAGGAAAAGCCTGTATGTTGTCAAAGATAGATGGCCAAGGCACCTCAGTGTGAACTCAATATTGTAACCAAGAACCAGGGGATTTTTTATTAGTTCAATTAATGGGTTGAGTTACAAGCAACCCCGCAGTCTTTCCCACCTATATACTGTGGTAGTGAGACAAAGACTGCAGAGACAGAGGTCTCCTTTGAATTTTATTTTATTAAAAGGGAAAACACAAACCAATGCCTGTACACACACACACACATTCACAAGAGCTAGGAAATAAAGAGGTGAGCATTGGAATAGATTCAAAGGCTAAACTAATAGTGATATCAAAGATGTGTTAGCTCCTTATGGTCCAATTGGATGGTTGGACATGGGACTCAGCTGTTGGAAATGTACAAAGGAATGGCAGCAAGTCAGAACTAACAGAATTCAGACTGGCATGGAGTCAACCCAAAATCCAAACTAGCCCAGGGAACAAAGGAATTTGGTGATCTTATATAGAGCAAATCTAGCTTGGGGCAAAGACCAGGTATCCTACATCAAAAGTCCAAATTTGCATGAGGAATGGTCACTTGAGATAGAGGTCCTTGAAGTGGAAATGGTAGTTGTAAATGAGCACTCTCTGGCTTGGGGTAGTAGACATTCTGTTGATCCATCACCTAGCCTTCCTGATCTGGAGGTGTTATTTGCCCTCTTATCGCAACTCCCAAACTGCCTACGTGATCTGAATTTTGAAGCTCTTTGCTACATGACCTGATGCTTCAAGGCTCATGGCTGCTATCTAGAGTACATTTAGGGCCATAGAGGGGTACACACAAACCACAAAATTGGAAGACTTCTGGTATTCCTAACAATACTGGGCTACCATGTCTAGAGATGGACAGATCTTCATGGTTGGTTTCTCTCTGTTTCTTATTCATTTATTTTAATTTATATCCTATTTTTCTCCCAGCAAAGGAACCAAGCTGGCATACAATGTTTTTAAAGCACAATACAATAAAAACCCTCTTAATACAAAAGTTAAAACACAATTAAACTAAACTTCTGTTTTCAAAACACAAGTTAAACACAAGTTTAAATGGAGTTCCATAACTTGGGAGCAGTCACAGAGAAGGTTCTCTCTCATGTCCTTATCAGACATGCCTGAGATGATAGTGGGATCAAGAGAAAAACTTCCTTGAAGGTCTTAATTATGGCCAGGCTTATACAGGGAGATAGTTTTTTTTCCCCAAATAGTCTGGATCTAAGTCATTTAGAGCTTTAAATGTCATAACCAGCACTTTGAATTCTTCCCAGAAATGAATCAGCAGCCAATGCAGTTGTTTCAGAAGGTTTTGTTGTTGTTGTTAACTGCTGTCAACTTCAACTCATGGTGACCTTATGAATAAAAGACCTCCAAGTCACCCAGTTATCAACAGTTCTGCTCAGATCTTTTAAACTCAGGAATGTGGCTTCTTTGATTGAGTCTATCCACCTGTAATGCAGTGTTCTTGAGTCTCTTGTCTTTTCTAGTGAGTTATCTCACTAGAAAACTGAACTGTATGTTTTAACTGTAAGCCGCCCGGATTGGATTACCAATGGGTGGGATACAAATTATTATTATTATTATTATTATTATTATTATTATTATTATTATTATTATTATCTCATGATATATCCAAAGTAAGACTGTCTCAGTTTGGTCATCTTGGCTTCTAGGCCTGATTAGCTTTAAGACCCATTTATTTGTCTTTTTGGCAGTCCAGGGTATCCACAGAACCCTTTCCAACACCACATCTCATATGTTTTCTTTATTGCCCAGCTTTTACAACCATATATAAAAATTGGAAATACGATGGCATGGACAATCATGACTTTGGTATTCAATTATATCTCTTTACACTAGTTGCTAGTCCAGCTGCTTTTTCAAGTCCTAGTCTTCTTCTGATTTCTTTACTGTAGTCTCTATTTTGTTTAATGACTCAGCCAAAGTATAGGAAATCTTTGCCTATCTCAAAGTCTTCATTGTCTACTTTAAAGTTATCTAAATAGTCTGCAGTCATTAATTTTGTTTTCTTAACATTCATCTGTAAATCTGCCTTTTCTTCCTTGAGTTTCTTCAGTAGTCATTCCAAGTCTTTGCTATATCCTCTTAGTAGTATGGTGTCATCAGCATATCTTAAATTGATAGTGTTCATGATCACTATAACCTGCCCCAGTCAGCAACCTGGTCACAGCATTTTGGGCCCATTGTAGTTTCCAAACATTTTCCAAAGGTAGCCCCACATACAGTGTGTTACAGTAATGCAAATGGGATTTAATCAAGGCATGTGTACTGTAGTGAAATCTGACATCTCTGGGAATGGGCACAGCTGGTGCACCAGTTTTAACTGTACAGACACATTCCTGGACACCATTGAAACCCAAGCATCCAGGCTCACATCTGAATCCAGAAGCAAACCCAAGCTGTCAAACTGAAATTTCACAAGGAGTAAAACCACATCCAATACCTTCATCTTGATCTTATTTTCCCCTAGCTGATCAGGAGCACCTCTATCTTGTTTAGATTAAGACAAGGACACTGACAAGAGCAAAGTAAAAGCAAAGAAGAAAGGATGAACACATGACAAAGAAAAAGATATAGTTACTGATTTCAACTCCCAATTAGTAGACTTCAACTCCAACTCTAACAGATGAGAGTGGATAATGTTTTAATAAAGACAAGGACAGAAAAAAATAAAAATATATAAGATCTGAATAAAGATTTATAACAAAAGATCCTGATAAAGAAAAAGACAGAATAAAGTAAAGAAGAGACAGTTTCAAAACAAAGAGAAAACAAAAGGTAAAAAATTGATTTAGGGGGGATGCAGACGGATGGCCATGGGCCGCCCTGGGAAGCACAGGATTGGGGCCGAGGCTGCCTCACACCTCGGCCCAAATCCTCCCTTCTGCCAGCCCTGGAAGGAGCATTAAAATGGTGGTCCTTCCAGAGCCAACAGAAGGGGCACATCAAGAGTTGTCATGTGGCTCTTCTGCATCTCTTACAATGCAGTGTGTGATGACGCTGCACTGGGAGAATGTATTTGGGTTGTGCACCATGCATAATGGCACGTACTCTGATGATGTCCTTGGGGAGGGGTTGAGGTGGCTGCTGTGCAGCTGCCCCTCCCCTTCCATGTCTCTAAGACAGCACTTTGCGCCATCTGCAGAGGCCCTAAGTTTCAAAATTTTTGCCCTGTTCAATGCTATTTAAAATCTATGTGAAACTGCTGACAGCAGAGGTTGCTTTAGTTCAGAGAAAGCTTCCTTAGACTTGGATGGAAAGGAGTAATAGATCTGGCTGTCATCATCATACCTGTGATATCTAACTCCAAAGCTCTGGATCACCTCTCCTAGAAGTTCCATGTAAATGTTAAATAGCATGGAGAAAAAAACTGAGCCCTGAGGAGCCTTGCAAGCCAATGGCTATAAAGTCAAACAAGAATCCTGCAGCAGCACCTTCTGTGTTCACTCCTTCAAGAAGGACTAGGACCACTGCAGAACGATCCCCTCAAATCCCATCCCAAAGAGGCAGCTCAGAAGGATTCCATGGTCAATGGTATCAAATGATGCTGAAAGGTGCAGCAGAAACAACAGGATACCCCCTGTCCATTTTCCTGCACTAAGCCAATGAATGTTCTGTGTGTCATGAACAGATATGAAGCTTGATATAAATGGATCTAGATTTCAGGAACCCCTGGAACTGGAAAGCCACCACACACTCCAGAATCTTGTCCAAAAAGGAATACTGGAGATTAGTAGGTAGTTATCCAGTGTAGTAGGGTGCAGGGAGAAGATTTGCTTTTAATAGGGTTCTCACTAGAGCTCACCTTAGAACTCTGCTGCACTGTAGTCAGCTATTCAGTACTTCATATAATGTCTTAAATACAAAGGGGGGTTGCAGACTGCCAGAAATAGTGCAAATTGAGTC
>CM034701.1:189204049-189215849 GCA_020142125.1 Phrynosoma platyrhinos | reverse complement strand
TCTGAATAAATCTTGGCAAGACAACCTCACGCTATGTTCACCTTGGGGTCATCATAAGTTGTAAAACAACATGATGGTACAAAAAACAACAATGATAAAATAAGAACTAAAGATGTGACTCCTTACATTTCATTATTTTGAAAAAGATCTCTAATATTTTTATTTATATACATTTTCAGTGCAAGAATAAATGAAGTGTGATCCACCAGATGATGCTGGACTGCAGTATTCCTTGCCCATGGTTATACTGGCTACCTCTGATTGGAGCTGAAGTCCAATAACGCCATGAGGGTTGCTCTCTGGCCATCACTGATTAAATGTCTCCTATGCTTTCCAATATTTTAATGTTTTAAATACTTTCCAATATTTTGTTTCAGTATGTAGGACCTACTAAATTCACCAGCAATATTACTTCAGGTGAAATTTCAAGGTGATAACTCCATGCAACTCTTCAAGCTTAAGCTATCCATGTCCAGATGAATTCACTGGATGCCCATATAAAGTCAGATTGGTAGCAGCAATCACATAGAAATAGAATAGATCTGAAAACTCAATGGCCATAGCCTCCTACTTTTGGGTGAAGCAGAAACAGTTGCCCCTTCACACACACACAATCAACATATGAAACTGGCAGGAGCTGAGACATGCATATTAGTTCAGTTTCCAAGGAAAGGGAAGCATCAGGCAAAAATGAGAAATACCAACCAATCATTGGGAAACTTTTGAGTAAAATAAAAAAAATCCTCTTAACAACAAATATATATATACAGTGTGCCTACATTATTGCTTGGCTAGCAATCCATGGATTCAACTGCTCATGGATCGCTATGCCCCATATTAGTCAATGGTGGCACCTGTACATGGTCACACTGACACAGACGTGCACATCGCCACACAGTGAAAAATATGGGGCTTGAATAGAGTTGTAAAATGTTTTGTCTACAAATCCTATAGGTACAAGGGAGTTTGTAGGAGCTGTAATCCAAACTTTTTCCAAGCTCTAATTTTCTTTCTCTGCCCTGCTCTTTCAGCACATACACTGCACTGAACTGAGTTATGGAGTCCAGCTGTTGCTGGACTGCAAATTCCAGCAGTCCCTACCTGGTGTAGCCAATGCTGAGAAATGGTGGGAGCTGCAGTCCAACAGCATCCAGAGCTTGGAAGTCATGCAGGGTCAGTCAGCCCTGGTTAGTACTTAGATAGGAGACCGCCAGGGAACACTAAGTGTTGTAGGCTAGCATTTAGAGAAAGGAACACTCCTGGAACCTTCTTCCCCCTCAAACACGGGTCATTACTTCTTTGTCTACTTATAAATCTGAGTTAAAGACCACCTTGTTCAGGGAGGCATTTCCAGGCACTGTCTGATCTACATTTACTTTTCTGTCATTTGGGTAGACAGTGGGTGTTGTTAACTAATTGTTGTATTATTTTTTGTTTTAATTGACTTTTATTATTTTATTATTGTGTGGATTTTAGATTGTACACCTTTGGCAGGTTTTATTCTATTTTATACTTGATTTTCTTTTTTGTACAGCACTGTGTATATTGACCGCACTTTAGAAATAAATAAATAAATAAATAAATAAATAATAATAATAATAATAATAATGGGAGGGCGGCTTATCATTGCCTTCCTCTGAGGCTCATTGTCATTTCCCTCCCTTTCTCCTTCTGCCCTCCCATTTAAATTCTCACAGAAGAGGTAGGGGTTGGCTACCCCAACCCCTAGCAAGAGTAGCCAATGCTGAGGAATGCTGGGAGATGCCATCCAACAACATCTGGATCTTGGAAGCTATGCAGAGTCAGTCAACCCTGGTTCGTACTTGGATGGGTGACTGCCAGGGAAGAATACTACGTGCTGTAGGCTAAATTTCAGAGGAAGCAACTGGCAAAATCACCTTTCAAGATTCCTCACCTAAGAAAACCCTAGGAAATTCACGTTCATAGACTTCTTGAAGGTGCATGTGCGTGTACACACACAGAGAGAGACACAGACACACACAGACATACACACACACACACTGTTATTTCTGCCGCCCCTGTAGCCAGATATCTGGGGGGATGCAGATGGGCAAACATGGGCCACCCTGGGAAGTGGAAGATTGGGGCTGAGGCTGCCCCACACCTCAGCCCCAATCCTCCCTTCTGCCAGCCCTGGAAAGAGTGCTAAAATGCCGGACTTTCCAGAGCCGGCAAAAGGGGCGGCTCTTTTGCGCCTCCTCCGGCACATTATGTGATGACGCTGCACCGGGAGGACGTATTTGGGGCATGCGCCATGTGTAACAGCACATGCCCTGATGACGTCCTCAGTGAGGGGTAAAGTGGCCGCCATGCGGCTGCTCCTCCCCTTCCGTGCCTCCAAGACAGCACTTTGCACCATCTGCAGAGGTCCATCTGACCCTGTAGCACCAGAAGGGCAAAGCGTTGAGTCCTAAAGAGCACTGCTTGCATTTTATGTAGAATCCTAGATTTGGAAGGGACCCCCAAGGGCCATATAATCCAACCCCTTCTGCCATGTAGGAATACATAGAATGCTAGAGTTGCAAGGGACACCAAGAGCTATCCAGCCCAACCTCCTTTGGCCATGCATTAATACATAGAATCCTAGAGTTGGAAGGAACCTCCAGGGGCCATCCAGTCCAACCCTCTTCTGCAATGCAGGAATACATAGTATCCTAGAGCTGGAAGAGACTGCCAAGAGCCAACCTCCTTTGGCCATGCAGGAATATACAGAATCTTAGAGGTGGAAGAGAACCCCCAAGGCCATCCAGTCCAAGCCTCTTCTTCCATGCAGAAATACACAGAATCCTAGAGTTGGAATGGACTCCTAAAGGCCATCCAGCATATGTGTGTGTGGTATCTGCAGGTGCACCTTCAACCAGCACAATTTCCTTGATCCAGATGTTGATCACTTCCCCACTGCCATTCTCTTCTCCTTTTGTGTCATGTCTTTTAGACTGTAAGCCTGAGAGCAGGGAACCCATCTAATTAACCATTTGTAAGCTGTTCTGAGAGCCTTTGTGATTGAAAAATATAAATACTCCAAATAAATAAATAAATAGAGACTTCAAATTGCTTCCACTTTTCATTCTAATAGCTATCTGTCCAAGAAGGGCACAGTCAGTCTCTGCAGGAGTCTCTGCTATTTTTATCTCAAAAGACATCCAAGTATCTGTAACTATCATTCACTGTGCTTAAACTGAGAATTTTTTACATGAATTCTGGTTGCCAATGTGAATGTTACTCTATATTCCATTATATGTATGGTCAAAAGATTTGGTTACAGAATCCCACTTATTAACTTCAATAACTCATTGGATAGATGGTTTAAACAAGATAAAACCTAACTATTTAAATCACAATATTTTTATTTAATTAAAGGGTATATGGCCCAGTATGGTGTAGTGGCTTGAGTGTTGGACTGGGATTTTAGGAGACCAGGTTAAATGCTTGCTCAGTCATGGAAACACACTCATCATCCTGTGCAAGTCACACTCTTTCAGCCTAACAGGAAGACTTCTTCTGAATAAATCTTGCTAAGAAAACCCTATGATAGGTTCAACTTAGGGTTGTCATAAATTGGAAACAACCTGAAGGCACACAACAACATATATGGACTATGGGCCAGAAAGTCTTTGATTCACCTCTTGGCAATTCACTAGGTAGCTTTACTCTCCCAGCTTCTTCCTTCCATGTCCATTTGAGTTATTTTTCCTTTTGGTTACAAAGGATGCTTTCTATGCATTGATGAGGTCCTGTTCATGTACAAAATCATAGTCAATTGTTCTCAGTCTCCTCTTACTGAAAGTGAGGAAGAACTTGGTGTGTTGGACTTCTCTAATTATTTAGTTTGTTTCTTCTGGTATTGTCAATATGTGCAATGGTGTATGGAGCTCTATGAAAACCACTAACACACCAGTTATAACCACTGCATGGAAAATCTTTAACATTCAAACTAACCATAGAATTGTAAAGGGATTTTTGCAAAAGGGACTGTAATAAACTATAGTTTTACACACAAAAAACAAATCTCAATGGGAGAGAAAGGGTGAACAATTTGTCCTATCAAAATCACCTTCCTCAAAATTACACTCTGTTGCTCCACAAGGGGAAAAAATCAGATATCTCTCATAAATATTGTTAGTAAAAGTCCTCAATTTTTCATATATATTTTGACTATGCAGAGTCCCCTATGACCCCAGCCTGACCCCTGGGAGATAGAAGCCATAATCCCCTAGATGTGAAGTCATGTAAGCAAGTAAAGTTACAAAAGACCACCGGAACAGACATGTTATGGGAGTTGCCCTGGGGAATATCCCATTATGTTGGAAAAGATACCTAATCGTGTTTGTTTGTCTCAGTCTCACACTTGATGAGACTGTGATTAAATTTGATGGCACATCCTTTCTCTAGCTTCCTTTCCTTGATTGCTTTGATACCACATGCACTGTTTAGACTATGCCCAGACTTAAGTAAACAATGAAAAGCTCATCATGCCTTTGTCTAGCTATTGTCCAGCACATGGCTAGAAGGCAGAATTTCCCTATAAGAACCCCTGGATTTTAGCAGACCTCGTGCTACTTTGGAAGTGCATGCTGAAACTTGTCGGTATGTGCTCTGAGATCCCGCAACCCTCTCCCCTTACCGGTCGTTCCCCTTCCACAGAGCTCATCTTCATTCGCCGCCAAAGCCCAGAGGAGTTGCTCGGTATATATCCTCTGTCCTGGTCTTTCTCTCTTTGCCTTCCCCGCTCTCGCTCTTCCCCCGCTTATTCTTCTAATGTGTGTGTGTGTGTGTGTGTGCGCCGCATTTGGATGTTTGCTTATTTTGTTAATAAAAAAATTCATACTTTAATTGGAGCTTGGTCAGTCTCAGTGTCTTTCCTAGCCAAAAACTCTTATATCTCCCGTAGACAATTGGATAAGATCTTAGAAGCGAAGTTGGGTGCTTCCCTCTCATTTGAGATAATTATAAATTCCCCAAAATTAGGTCTTGGTTTCCCAACAATATGATATGTGGAATAATTTCTACATTGATAATAGGAGGGCCCTTCATACGTCATATTTCTGCTTCCTACTTGGTTGTCCAGGCACTTTTCTCATAGATTGCTACTAAGGATGCCTGATTTAGCTCATTCTCACATGCCAGTATGAGAAACCATGACAATTTTCTCCTCACTTCCTCACTAAGGAGGTGAAAGTGAGACATTTTTCTGTTTCAAGAGAGTTTTAGAGTTGTAAAAACAATTCTGTAGAAATGGCAGAAATCTACAATTTGCACATTGCTTAAATTGCACGTGCTACTTAGCTAAACTATCATGGCAGCTACCTTATAGGCTGATTAGTTTTTTTAAAATAGTTAGCACTAAATAGGCTGTTTTTGTATTGCTGGTCATTCCTCCATTCTTTCTGTACTTGCTCTGTATCCTTGCCTGACTTCATAAAAGAAAACCCTTCTTTTGCATAAACACATTTTGCACAAACTGGGGAAGTCTCAACTTAAAACACACACAACTCCCCCTCCCAGCTGTCTCATTCTTATGTGGGCAGCAAGCAATTCCTTGGGGATTAACACTCTCTCTACAGGCTCCCTTGATATGTCTTGTGGAAAGTGAGTAATTTAGCAAGAATTCTTTAGATCCCTACCAGCGATCCTTATTTAGCAATAGCAATAGCAATAGCAGCTTCATTTATATACTGCTTCATACCATGCTATGTAGTCTCTAAGCAGTTTACAACTGTACGCTAATTGCTCCCAACAAGCTGGGTACTCATTTTACCAACCTTGGAAGGATGCAAGCCTGAGTGGATATTGAACTCACAAGCCTGGCTGATATTGAACTCACAACCTTGTGGTTTGTGAGTGAGTAGCTGCAGTACAGGCATTTAACCACTGTGCTAGGGTTCTTTGACTGAGACATTTTACTATTTTGTTAATGTATCAATAGGCTTTATCATATTTAGTTCCAAATATATTTTGTGAGATGCTTTTGTTTATTTGATTGTTTTATTGAAAAATGGTCTGCAGAATTACATAAATAAATAGTTTGATCCAAAGTAGCTACTCTGTGGTTTCCATTCTCTTCCTTCCACTCTCACAGATTTTGAAGACTAGTGGTGTATTTACTGATAGATAGATAGACAGACAGACAGACAGACAGACAGACAGACAGATAGATAGATAGATAGATAGATACTGTCAATGTGTTGTTTTTTCTTAAGTGAAACTCTCCATTATTCAGAAACATTTGTCCTAGAGGGCAAGAAATTCTCTAAAGGAGAAGATGGAAATTCAAAGTCCCTGAATATATGTTTCTAGTAATTTATTAATTGCTTTGCTAACCCAAAATACTTCTGAGAGTATGACACATATCCACATAATATTGCTGAGTATTAGGTTTTCTTAGGAGTCTTCTGATTAATCTGAGAGATGTAAGGGTGTGTGTGAAACATATGTCAACAGGCAAGTCTCATTTGTCTACACATAACCCATTGCTGAAATGCACAGTTCTTTCAGTTAACATTGATATTAACTTATTTCTGAATGTTTCCTCTTGATACATCTTTCTCTAGTGACTGAAGTTAATGCCACACAGGGCCTTTGCAGACTGCTAGAAATAGTGCAAATTGAGTCCACTTTAAGGGTTAGGGTTAGGGAATCATGGGAACTGTATTTTATTGTGGCACCAGAGCTCTCTGACAGAGAAGGCTCAATGTCTCAGGGGGGAAAAAACAATTCCCATGATTCCCTAGCACTAACCCTAACCCTTAAAGTGGACTCAATTTGCACTATTTCTGATAGTCTGCAAAGGCCCTAAGTTGTCTTCTGTCTTTTTTATTTTTATTTTACTTTGCTTACTAGAGTAGGATAGGTCTGAATATCTGCTTCTTTAACAAGTACAGTGAGGTAATGTTGAAAAAAGTCATGCCACAAAGGTGTCCAAACACTATTTAATTTAAACATATGTTATGCACCTATATTTCAAAATAAGGTCTACTCTGGAATTCACATTGGGGACCATCATTTGCACAGATACAGAGTAGTGCAAAATATACATAGGAGATTTTTGGGGGAAAGATGTGGGCTGCCATCCTGTTAGTCAGTTATGATAGTATAAGCTAGACTTAAAACCTCTTTAACCTCTTCATATTCACATTTGCGACTGTGATACCATTGTCATGACCACAAATGCTCCTGAAGTGCACCTTAAAAGCCAGTCAGTCATTCTGAGCAATGAAGTTCTGTGGTGCTGGTGAGTAAGGTGCTGCAGAAGGACATTACCAGCCCCCTCCATCCAAGAGTGATAGTGTGAGCAGCTGAAACAGGGATCCTGTTACAAATCATCATTGTACCATCACTCACTGTATCATCCTGCACCATCCCATATGCCAGCACTACAGAAATTAGTTGCTTGAGATGGTTGTCGGGCTTTCAAGATGGTTTCAGGGGCAGGAACAGGGGATAGAGTGTAGCTATGGTATTGTAACTGTGTCTCTGATGCAGAACCTTGGTTTTGTAAAAGTAAGCCAAAGTATCTCTGGCCATTCTTGAAAATGACTGAAAGCTTACTGAAGACATGACTGAGGAAACTATTTCAGCCATAGGAGAAACAGAAACACATTTGACAGGCCAAATGACTATAGGTCTCAATCAAAGATGTCATGCAATGTTATCTTTGAGACTGTCTGCATTGACCAAAGGCTCATGTTCTCCCTGGCCTCATGTCATCATGTTTGGACAATGCATGCTAAAACCTCAAGGCCAGGATCAGACTGGATCCTGGCAAACCAGAAGTGAATCTGATGCATGTGGCCCAATCCTGGTGTTAATAGGGCTTAACATGGATCAAATTGGTATGGAAACCTTGTCTCAGATTGTCTTGGATTTGAGACAAACTGGATCTCAAAGGCAGTAGCCTTTAGTCTTGCTAATGAAATTTAAAGTTTCTTTCCTGGACTGGAGGAGGAAGGGGGCACTTGCATGAATACCCTTCTATATCATCTGAACTGAGGATAACAACCACAAAATCAAATACAGGGCTATGACTAACATCATCAAAAATGTTTTTTTCTTTTAAACACATTTGCCTGAAGAAGAAGCCAGTAGAGCTTCAAAAGCTTGTAACATATATAATGTGCATTTTGGCTGATGCAATACAACTATCATTGTTTTGTGGATTTTAGGTTATACTGTACGTTGCTGTATGACCAACACAGCTATCCCTGGATAAGTTTTCAGCTTTTTTAGTTTCTCAGGAAAAAAGTCTTGGTGCAAAAAGCTGTGTAATCTGTGAAAAATGGTGAAATTTAACTCAATAGTTCAAAAATATAAAAAATGCCCATATGTTCTTGTACTTTTACTGAGTAGGGAGAAAATGTATTGATTTTATTCATTAAAATGTAAGAATGAACTATATGAAAATTTATATACTTTTCTAAGAATCGGGGGGGGGGGGGAACCCACTGTTTTGGTCCCCACAGTAGTTTAATTGATGGGGGGAAAGCATTGGTTGGGCAAGAAGGATTGAGGCCACAAACAAATGCGCTGGATGGCCACATACAGCCTGTGGGCCACAGTTTGCCCACCTCTGCATTAGTGAAATGAATGCTTAACCTGTCATTCAACCATCTTGATAGGTCAATTGACCAAATTGTTGTGGATTTTTTGACTACTCTGATGTTCTTTAAGGATGGTATACTGAACTCTTTTGTTTCCATCGGGAACTGGGACTTCGAATTAAAAAAGAAAAGAAAAGAAAAGAAAAGAAAACTCTTTACAAATGAGGCTGTAAACTATGATTCATATGAGAGATGACATCTCCTATAATTGCATCTGAGGGGAATGCCTGTGTGCCCTCTGCCAGGAACATATTCAATTATATTCATTGCCCTATGCTGCTCTTCAAACTTTGTTTTGTATCAGCCAGAGTCTCATTCTCAGAAATCCCTTGAAATCTTCATCCCCCCCCCATGCAGTTCTTCTGATTAGCTGTGCTACTACTGTGCTCAATGGGTTTTTTATTGGGTGAATTGGCTCCTGAGGCAATGGGTTTTTATTACATTACACCAACAAGCAAAAGAAAGATCTGGAAATAGTTCTTTAGCTTTGGAGGTCAGAGATGCTATTTCATTACTTCCTGCTTACAAAAGCCTGTTGGGGACCCCTCCCAGTTCCTGTATTTATCTATTTATTTATTTTCAGCTAACTTGAATCACATTTGCACTTCACCAAAAGAACAAATGAGGACATGATGTGTTATTTTGTCCAGCACAGGTTTCATTTTAGCATTGCTTCATGACAAGGTCTTGCATGCCAAATCTTATGGTAGTCCACATGAAGAACACATAATAGGATAGATGATCTTTAGCTGCAGACAAGCTGCAACTCACACTCATTTCAAAATGGATGAACAGCTGGATCTTTAGAGCACTCTGCTGACATAAGCTGAGTCCTTTTGACAGTGGCAGAAGTGAATGAGAATCAGATATAGGACACAAAGAAGGGCATAATGCATACTGCCTATATCACCATCAGATACAAGGGAAACATGAGGACAAAATTAATGCAGTTTCTATTGGGCAATGTATGCAGCTGGACAGTTTTGTGATAATCCTCACATATTCTTAGTTGGCATTTCAGCAGTTTACTGCTTATAGAATATTGTTGTTGTGGGTCTTCAAGTCATTTCTGACATGGTGACTCTAAGACAAACCTGCCATGGAGATTTCTTGACAAGAGTTGTTCAGAGGAGGTTTGTCATTGTCTTTCTCTGAGGTTGAGAGACTGTGACTTGTGCAAAATCAACCAGTGGGCTTTATGGCCAAGCAGGGAATCAATGCCCCCCCCCCATCTCCAGAGTCCTAATCCTCCACTCAAACCACTATGCCACACTGGCTCTCATGCAGCCAGTTCCTGCCTCTGAAATATAGCCAACAGCACCTAGTATTCATTAGTGGTCTCCCATCCAAGTACAGTGGCCCCTTTGTGTTAGCAGGAAGGTGATCCGTGGGTTTAAATGTCTGCTGATCACCATGCCCCATATCAATAGTGGTGTGTGTGCACATGTTGCTGCCATTGAATAATATGGGGCATTGCCATCTCTGTTTTTTACCATCTGCAGGGTGGGTGGAGAATGAACAGAACTGAATCTCTATGGATTCCACTGTACTAACCAGGGCTGACCCTGCTTACTTTCCATGTCATTTTTGTATGCATATGTGTTATGTTTGTTATATATAGTAAGGCATGTATTTCAGTATGAGGAAAATAAATACAGTAGTACCCAAGCCTACTTGTCATACACAGAACATTTTTACATCATTCAGATTTGGAGAGTGTTTCATATATAGGCCTTTTACTTCCTTGTACTACTGCTTTTTAATCACACAGTCAGGCACATATCACATTGGTTTTTCATTAATAATTTCTGGGCAAGGGGATAAGCCATTTTAGGCTGGCATCCTGTTAGTGGTATATGCAGGAGTTAGTCCACTTTATTTTTGATTGTTACAGAAGGTGGTATTCTCTTTGTTCTGGAAGGAATCCCCAGACTCTGGCTTAGTCCTGCCCCTGTCCATTAGATGACTGATAGAAAACAGTGCAGGATCAAATAAATGTCTGACATTGTCTACTGAAGCCAGTGGAGATCCTCATTGGATGACATAATATTTTAATGTCTCACTATGGGGATGTTAGCCAAAAAACTTTTCCAATCCCCCCTCAGGTTTCTATCAGGAGGGTGTACAAAATAGTAAAATGTCTGGAAATCATCCCTTATGAGAGGAGGCTTAGGAAGCTGCGTGCATATAGCCTAGAGAAGGTTAAGGGGTGACATGACATCCATGTTTAAATATTTGAAAGTATGTCATATGGAAGAAAGAGCAAGCTTGTTTTCTGATGTTCTAGAGACTAGGACATGGAGCAATAAATTCAAGCTACAGGAAAAGATATTCCACTTAAACATTAAGATGAAAATCCTGATGATAAGAGCTGTTCAACAGTCGAACATGCTGCCTTGGAGTGTTGTGGAGTCTCCTTTGGAAGTTCTTAAACAGAGGCTGGATAGCCATCTTTAAAGACTGCTTTGACTGTGTATTCTTGCATGAAAGGGGGTTAGACTGGCTCTCATGGTCTCTTCCAGTTCTATGATATTACATAATGGCTGTGGGGGCTTTAGGCCTCAACAGTAAGCCAAGATCCTGTTGAATGGGCAGCTGTAGTGTAGTTCTGCATGTGATACTGCTATGCTATGTTGTGCCATACAGGATTGTGGCCTCAGTTTGTTACAATAAAACGTAAACCGTCTTGTGGCACAAATTTTATCTGCCATTCATGAAGTAAAGTTTACAGGTACACAGAGTGTTATCATCAACTGGAATGTACAGATACACATGGGTAGTATGGTAGGAAGGGATGGCATGCATCTATTAAGTAGACTATATACAGCACATGAAAACATATGTAAAGTACAACTTGTTAGTTTTAATTGTACCACAAGACAAGACCTAATTTTCAGATTGGACTTGACTTTGTATGTTAGGTTGTTTATAGTGTTTACTGTGTTTTATTCAAAGTGCCTGATTTTATGCACATTTAATCAAAAATATTTCCCATAATGCTGAGTGGCATTTGCTCCCTAAGTAGAAAGAAGAGTCTTATAGGAACTTGTGGCCCTTCTATAATCATGGACCATGAAGGCAGCATGTGACCCTGTCAGACCCTTCATTGTCCATGGTGGTAGTATGTGATGGTGGTAATGTTAAGGAAAAAGCAACATGGGACATACAGTAATAGAAATAAA
>CM034701.1:189184111-189195669 GCA_020142125.1 Phrynosoma platyrhinos | reverse complement strand
GGGCGGTGAAGCTGCGCCGCAGGATCGAGGCATGGGGATGCCTCAGTCTTGCGGCGCAGCTTCCCAGGGTGGCCCACGGCCGCCCATCTGCTTAGGCCCACATTCACATTTCTATGTATAGTTGTGAAAGTTGGACAGTGAAGAAGGCTGATAGGGGGGAAAAATCAACTCATTTAAAATCTAGTACTGGAGAAGAGTTCTGAGAATACTGTGGACTGCTAAAAAGACAAAGTGGGTCCTAGAGGAAATCAGGCCTGAACTCTCCCTAGAAACAAAGATGACTAAACTCAAGTTGCTGTATTTTGGTCATATCATGTGAAGAAAGAACTCACTAGAAAATATTACAATGTTTGGTAAAATTGAGGGCAATACGAAAAGACGAAAACCACATTCCAGATAGATAGACTCAATAAGGGAAGCCATGACCATAAATCTGCAAGTGCTGAATCTGCAGGAGCTTAGGACAGGGTGACTTGGATGTCTCTCATTCATAGGGTTGCCATAGGTCGAAGTCAACCTGAAGACAGTTAACAAGAACAATGTAATTGTAACAAAGGGCCTTTGCAGACTGCCAGAAATAGTGCACATTAAATTGAGGCACTGCCCTGGCTCAGTGCTAGGGAGTCATGGGAATTGTATTTTTTTTTCTGAGACACTGAGCCTTCTCTGTCAGAGAGCTCTGGTGCCACAATAAATTACAGTTCCCATGACTCCCTAGCACTGTGCACTATTTCTGGCAGTCTGCAAAGGCCCGAACTGCTAATAATTTCTCAAGCTCTGGTATGATGCCAGGACTTGTGTTACAGAAGAAAGAAGGGGAAGGGAAATTGGAAAGGGAATAGAAGAGGAAGAGGAAGGAAGGGAGGGAGGGAGGGAGGGGAAAGGGAGAAAAGAAAAAGAAATAGTGCTTTTATTATATCATTTTGAACTCTCTGTAAAGCTATTTTTCATCTCCTGCCAGTCTATGGCTGCCTTACTGTGGTAGCATAACTCTTGCTGACTTGAACAGAAGATGAGTTAAATTAGTGAAAGGAATGAGGCCTTGGCTGTGTAAATCCTTGGGGCCTATTATCAGTCACATGGCCCTTTCTCACAAAGAAAATCCTGCCAACATCTGGCTTCTGGAAAAGGTCAGAGTGTTTCATTGACAGTTTGTTCCAGAGTCATAAGTGCAAAGCACAAGCACATGACAGTGTTCTAATAATTTTTTGACATTCAGCAGATCAAAAATACACAGGGGTATTTTTGATGGGGAGTTGTGGTTACAAAAGAGGGAATTGCTTTGTCCCTGAAAGCGGTGAAAGGTTTTCTAAATGGAAAAATAAAAGGATTCAGAACAATAGCTGCTCATTTTAAGAAGTAATTAACCTTCATATACCATTTGTATTATTAATGCACCAGAATTATCATAATATCCTAATGTATCTGAATTTTCCCCCAATTTTTATGTTTAAATAAAGACAAGTGACTGAATAAAAGTGTTGTCACTGGTTTTCATTGTTGAGCATGGATTTTCTTTCTCTCCCCATCCCTTTCTTCCTCCAAAGTAATGATTTTAAATGTAATTATACAAAAGAATTGTAGATCCATGGGAATTACTATACACATACCACTCATGCTTGGCATGTGATCATCCTTGTGAAAGTAATTTGTCCTCTATACTCATTTTACCTCTCTGGTTTCACCTCCCTTTTTTCTTACAGTTTTACTGTATGTTTAAGAGGATTTCAAGGTACTATATAGCTCTTTCCAGAGCCGAGAACTGACTCACTTATTTTTTTAAACAAAAATTCACCAAACAGTGATACCTTTATTGGCCAACCAAAATGCAGACTATACTTATGCAAGCTTTTGAAGCTTCATTGGCTTCTTTGTCAGGCAAGGTGTTACAAACAAAACAGGAGAAAAACAATCGGAGATGTTAGTCAGATGCCTGCATTTTGTTCTTTCTGGCCTTAGTTAAGATGGTATGGGAAGGGTATCTTTCCAGGCAGGCTCCTCCTCCTTCTGGACATGTGGCAACTGGGAGATTTTCAAAGTCCAGGAAATTTAAAGTCCATTTGCATTTCAACAAGAATTCTTCTCTGCAATCCAACCTGTCTCCATTCCTGTGAGGCCCCACTAAGCATTATTCTGTCTTGATCAAAAACATAAAATTTCATAAAGTGGGGGATTTTATATGTATGTACACACACACACAAGCACAGAGAGCTAGCTTTCTGAAGTCATGGACCAATATTTGATTCTATACTTTTAAAAATTGAATCAACTATGCAACAATATATTTATCTCTGTATCTTAACAAAAAAAAAATTATCATATGCTCTCACATGCTTTTAGATTAGGCAGGACAGCACTACTGAACATTCTATCTTTTGTTTGTCAAAGATTTTAATATGCTAATGCCCAGGCATTCTCTATAGCTGCACTGACAAATATGGAATTCACTCACTCATTAGTATGGTTCCATCACTTCAGCAAGCAGCCATTGTGAAAAAGAAAGAAACATAGCACTTTGCCTAGCCTTTGAGGTTATTGTTTTAAAAGTACTGTTCAATGCAAGTTAACTGCAGTTTGTTCACTGTGCATTTTTATTGGCTTGCATTGCTCTATAAAAGCATGATCTTAACTGGAAAAAATGGTCCAATGACAGATGAACTGACACTAGGGAAGCTATGCTGAGACTGTGATGAATTCCATTAACTCTCTAGCTGGGGTGCTGGAAATTACTTAATACTTTTCTAAAGGCCTAAGCAGACTGCCAGAAATAGTGCACATTAAATTGAGGCACTGCCCTGGCTCAGTGCTAGGGAATCATGGGAACTGTAATTTATTGTGGCACCAGAGCTCTCTGACAGAGAAGGCTCAATGTCTCAGAAAAAAATACAATTCCCATGACTCCCTAGCACTGAGCCAGGGCAGTGTCTCAATTTAATGTGCACTATTTCTGACAGTCTGCTTAGGCCCTAACTTTGCAACAGCATTCTACAGACTTTTTACCAGTATTATTTTATAATACCACTGTGACTGTGTTCTTGGGCTGAAAGTGGTTTGGATTTGGGGTAATTTGTCTCCTTCCTTGCTTCACCCCTTCTCTCCCTTCTTTTTGGCTCTTCTGCCCCATCACTATGTATAGATGTGAGAGCTGGACAGTGAAAAAAGCTGATAAGATGAAAATCAACTCGTTTGAGATGCGGTGCTAAAGAAGAGTGTGAGGATACTGTGGACAGCGGAAAAAACAACAACAACAAATGGTTCTTTGAACAGATCAAGTCTGAAATCTCCTTGGAAGCCAAGATGATCAGACTGAAGCTGTTGTATTTAGGTCACATCATGAGAAGGCATGACTCATTAGAAAAGACAATAATGCTAGAAAAGGTAGCAGGTAATAGAAAGAGAGGAAGACTGCATGCCATATGAATAGACTTAATCAGGGAAGTCACAGGCCTGAATTTGCAGGACCTAAGAAGAGCAGTGGAGGATAGGGGGTCTTGAAGATGTCTCACCCACAGGATATCCATGGGTTGGGATTGACTCAACATCACTTAACAACAATGACTGTAACAAGCTGCTAGCAGATTGCTTTGTTAACAGATCATTGAGATTAGCTATCAAAACAGGGTTCTCCTAGCAGAAGGACAATTTTCCAGTTTTCTGACCAATGAAGCTGCAGGCTAAACCTAAGCCCCTACAGTCAGCATGTCTTTGAATTACAATTACACTGTTATTGTCTTTCTGTATAGTAAACCACTTTGCCTACTGACTTTGCAAAGCAATATATAAGTAGTATAAAATAATATTGGCACATATACCTGTTCAGGTTTCTCCTCTGCCCCACACCAACATTCCAGATTGAAGACAATATTTTAGAAATATGATTGCCTGTCTCCAAAGTTCTGTGTGGAAAACTGTCACAAAATATGCTCTCCAGCTCAGTTTTGCTTATTTCCATTTAATGTGAGTCATCTCCATGTAATCCCATTTATTATATTGATTCTGCTGTTCAGGGCTCCTTTTGGAAATGTCTTTTGGAATTTAGCTCAGTACAGAAGTATGCAAAGTGATCCCAAGGTGAACATGCAAATATGGCAGATGATAGACACTCCCTGATGGGAGAAGTAGAATGACAAAAGCAGATCAGTTTAGGTTAATGAGAAGCTATTTATCTTCTCTTCTACATGCACGAGGAAGGCTCTGTTGGGGGAATTACTGTCTGTCTCAATCGAAGCCACTTGGTGAATTTGAAGCCAAACTGATAATGATTGCCATGTAGAATTATTTTAAGTGTACTTTCATAAATCATGAAAGTGGCCCCAGAAGAAGTCCATACAATGACATCTAAAGGTTTGAACAGTTATCCATTTTAACATTTATCAGTAACTATCACTACCATCCAATGGTAATGCAATTTTATAGACACACACACACACATAAAGTGGTTTTGCAGTTCTTACTTTGATTGCCTTATTGCAGCGTGTGCAAAAAAATGGGAGACCATATTGTGCAGGACTCAACATTAGATGTCTATCTGTAGAATAGCAAAATCCAATAAAAGGAGGTGGGAAAGATTTCTTTTCCTTACACTATCATGAAAGTAGCTCCAGGAAAAAGCCCACATGGGGGTATCTAAGGTTTGAAAATGTGGTGCATTGGACTAAAAATCTGGAGACCAGGGTTTGAGACCCATCTCAGCCATGGTAGCCCACTGGGTGACCTTGGCTAGGCCATGTTCTCTCAGTCTCAGAGGAGCAACCCCCCTCCAACAAATTCTGCAAAGAAAACCTTAGATTCAAAGTAGGGTTGCCTTAAGTCAGAAATGACATGAAGGCACACAGCAACAGTAATAAAAATTTGAAATAGTTAGATACTAAAAACTTGCAGAAGACTGTTAAACACTCCAGAAATGGTTTTTGTGTCACTGTGAGGACTAAAAGAATGAGATAAGAGGAACAAAATTCCATAGCCTTGGTGGGCTTTTAGCTGTATTTAACCTTTGTAACCTTTTCACCTTGTTGTAAACTGGCCTCAGTATCATGCATAGGAAAAGCAGAGAAATTTAGTAACAATGAATAAATGAATGAGTTCAGGTTTTAATCCCTGCTTAGTGAGTTTGCAAAAAAGTTTGCATATTTTTTCTTTATTCATTTATTTTTTGGTACTTCTGGACCTTTGAAAATGTGTGGCTTGTTCTTTTGTAAAAATTCCAATTTTTCCAGGAGAAACCCCTGCTTGTTTTGCAAAAATGAAATTTCTGCACAAAAGATCCATATAAAAGATTATATAAAAGATTATGTATATCTTGTGGCTGGTTTTCATGTGACGAGCCACAAATTTTCATCTATAATGAAAAAATCTTCCACAAGGATGACAATATGGACCTTATCACACGGGGTCTAAAGCAGACCTAATCCAAAGGATATCCATAGCTAATCCGTATTAGTTCCCCGTGTTTACACACGACGCTGTACCAAAACTCGACAGAACCCGAAGCTAATCCGTATTAGTTCCCCCGTGTTTACACACAACGTTGCACCGAAACTCGACAGAACCGGGAGCTAATCCGTAATGAATTGAGATCTTTTGACATTCGGTTTATCGGGGAAGTACAAGCGAGCTTTTGGAATTATTGCGCAATGGCCGCGCAGGCGAAATACATATGATCACGCAATACATATTGTGAAGCATTTCAGTTCATTTCGGTATAGAACTGAATTTATTCTTATTTTGGTTACTTTTCGCTTCGTGGGCCAGCGTGTGATAAGGTCCTATGCCAGGAACATGTGGGTGTGTTTTATGAATTGATTAATTCTTTGATTGACTGACTGAAGTATTTGTTTATCACTTCTCAGCCTGTGTGGGCTCCTAAGGTGAAGAACAACAGATAAAAATGGATAAAAATATTTTAAACCCCCTACCAGTTTTTTAAAACACACAGAGAGAGAATTAAAACATCACCAAAGGCTAACTTAGGTTTAAGAAACTGGCTGACTGCTAGGGACAAAAACGTAGTAGACTCAACCTAACATCCTTGGAGAGAGTGGACTTCCACAGCCAAAATGCCTCCACCAAGAAAGCCCAGACCTGTGCATTCACCAACCTGGCCTCAAACACATTCACAAACAGGACTTCCATTGTGGATATCAAATTCTGGGTGGTTTCATATGATTTAACCAGCTTATATAATCATGGGACTTCCAAGTGCCATCTTTAGCATGCTGTACTTCCACACAACAGCCTTGTATGCTCATCTCCTGCTGGGGATGAGCCTAAAAGAAGGCTCTCTCCCATAAATAAATCCCAAAGGGAGGGGGAATTTGACTTCATCACTTTTTCACCCCTCTGTTTGGGTATTGTGTTTTGCAGAAATCTCAACAAGACCCAGTGTGGTCTAGTGATTTGAATGATAGGATTCTGGAAGTCTAAGGTTCAAATATCTTCTCAGCCATGAAAACCTGCTAATGGCCTTGGGCAAATCATGCTCTCTCATCCTAAGAGAAAGACAATGTAATCCACCTATCTCTGAACAAGAAAACTGTATAAGAGTCAGAATTAACCTGAAGGTACACAACTTTGACAAGAAAACTGTATAAGAGTCAGAATTAACCTGAAGGTACACAACAACCAATTATATTGTTTCCGAGCTGGCCAGAATACTTTTATTTGTTATAAATGTATTTCCAGAACTGTTGTCCTTAATTTCATTCTCTTAAAAATATTTTAATTCTAAAAATCTACTGATGATCTGATAAAAAATAAACTAGCCTAAATTCTATTGTTAGTCTTGACTAGCATAGAAACTCTGAATAAATTGGATTCACCATGTTGAATCACCATGCAACAATTGATTCAGTGGGTTTACTCTTTTTTGGACTAATCAATGAGATTCTACCCCACATGTTTCCAATTTTGTGCATAATTTAATATAGCTGTAAAATCAGAAGGTTAGTAATTTGATATATTGTAAGAAGTACCTGTTCAGATCACCAAACTGTTATTCAGCTACAACACTGCAAAATACAGGCTGAAGAAGGTCTGTGGTTTATTGGTGGAGCATATGATTTGCATGCAAAATGTCTCATGTCATCCTCAGGTGTGACTGAGCAAGAACCTATCTGAAAACTGGAAAAGCAACTCCAGCCAGATAAGATGAACCAAATTAAATGGACTAGTGGTTTCAATCAATAGACAGAAAAGTGTTTTCCTAGGAAATTCTTGCATGAAACCTCCTATAGAGGTATAAGTCTTCACTAGGTTAATTCTCAAAGAAGCAATGACTAAGGGGGGAAGCAGATGATCCAAAGGGCCATTTTGGGGGCAAGGAAGGGGAGGGGCAGCCACACAGTGGGTGCCCCAACCCCTTCCCGAAGGCATCGTCAGAGCGCCGGCCCCTCCGCATGACGGGCGCTCTGATGATGCCTTCCCACTGCAGCATCCGTACATGCTGCAGTGGAAGAGTCACCAAAGGTGCGCCAGCACCCTTTTGCATTGCACCTTCGGCGACTTGTAGAAGGAGCGCTATTTTAGCGCTCCTTCTAGGGTCGGCGAAGCTGCGCCGCGGGGCCAAGGTGTGGGGATACCTCAGCCCCACAGCATAGCTTCCCAGGGCAGCCCAAGGCTGCATGTCTGCTTCCCCCCTAAAATAGTCATTTTATTTCTCCTGTGAAAAAAAAACATAGAAAATGCTGTTTTCAAAGAATATTTGCAGTTTGGGATTTATTTTGCAGAAAACTTTCTTGTGGTATTTTTGTGCAGAAAATAGAATTTTCTGTACAGAAAATAATATTTCTGAGAAAATATTGTTTGTTACACAGAGCTGCTGTAGCTGGAGAATCATACTGTGCTAAAGTCACTTTTTGGCAAAGCAAATAACATTGTCTCCACAGAAAATATTTCCACATAGAAATATTGGCAAGAATCTTGTCGAGCAGTTATGAATGTCTAACATACAATACCAAACCTAGAATATTGTTTGATAGTCATATTCCCTATGTACTTCCTGAGAGCCAGTGTGGCATAATGGTTTGAGTCCTTATACTACTGTTGGGCTATGATTCTGGAGACCAGCGTTTGATTCCCCATTCAGCCATGAAACCCACTGGGGGCAAGTCACATGCTCTCAGCCTCAGGGAAGGCAATGGCAGACCTTCTTTGAACAAATTGTGCCAGGAATGCCCCATGATAGATTCACCTTAAAGTCACCATAAGTTGGAAATGACTTGAAAGCACACAACAGCAACATATGTATCTCCTAATCCTTCAATTTCCACTTACTGGAAAATAACTGCTATAACCAATGGGGGTCAGTCCCCCTGTTGATTGAAGTAACTGGCTGATAGTCCCACCCACCTCATGTGAGTGGTCTCAGGTGTCAGGGGAATTGTGATAGGGGTCTTGATTCTGCTTGTTGCACCATAGATGGGAGGGGAGGAAAAAGTCAATCAGCTGCCTCCCTACTGAAGGGAACAGACCCCTGTTGACTGCAGCAATGTGTCCCAGTAAGTGGGGATTAGGGGAATTGGGATGGATTCACTGGGTATCAGTGTAAAGATGGTGTTTAAACTGAAGTAAATCCCTGATAGGACTCTGGCCATTATTTTTTGTACAGACAATTCTGTGTCCTGTGCAGAAAATTCTGCACAAAATATAAAACATAAATTGTGCACAGAATAAGTCCCAAAGTGCAAAGAGTACCATCTCCCTAATAGTCTTTCCCAGCACTTGAGAAACACTGCTATTTTTTTAAAAAAAATCTAATATTCTTTCAATACCTAATTCCCCTACTGTTGATTGAAAAGTAGTCTTTAAATTAAAATTTGGTAGCACTCTCCTCTTTGGGTTGTCTCTGTTCAAGTAATTTTTCTTAAAGATAGGAGGCATTGACTCATCTCCTCCTTATCCTACTGTCTGAAGATCTAATTTTGACTTGCAGCTGGGCTTGGTGACATGGCAGATCATCTCTAGAGAGACTCTGGAGATAATATCACCACATGGCAGAACCCCTGAAATATAACAAACAAAAAAATTACAAATAAAGCAACAAATAAAATGAGAGATTGGTGGGCTCGCAAGGGGCTCCAAAGACCTCACAGAGTGAGTCAGAAATAAAGATGGAGAAGAAGGGAAGAAGAATGACCCAATCACTCAGAGGAGGTCAAGGGAGCCAGGAATGCTAACAACACCACGTGGCTGAAGCCGCATTGGAAGAGTGGCACAAATATCGCCAACAGCTTCAAAGCAACCAAAGTAATCTAACAATATACAAAGATTTTGCAAATACTAAGTCCGTTAAGAATCCTATGGAGACTGTTACAAAGACAGAGAGAGATACAGATACTAAGTAATCTTTTTCTAAATAAGAAAGAGGAAAGACACTACAGGAGAGAGACATCATAAACAAAGGGAGAAAAGTGAAACAAAGTGGAGCAGAGGAAAGGAGTGAAAGAGAAAAAAAGAGAAGAAAGCAATCAGAAAAGAATACTCTAATTTAATGTCATCTATTGATCTATTTGAAAAAATAAAGTTGAATCTGCCTAGATTAAAAGACAATCAAATTAATTTACTTAGAAGACTTAAAGGACAACTCAAATGAACTAGTTTTCCACCTTATCTAGAGAGAAACAAAAGGGAACTAATTAAATAAACCTGCTTAGAGGACAATTTATTTAACCCATCCAAAGGACAATATTAATTAATTTGCTTCCCACCTTATATTGAATTAAATAAGAAGAGTTAATTGAAAAATCTGGTTGACTGTAACCCAGAAATTCATTGGTTGAATAAATAAGCCTAAGAGACTGGGCTAATCAAATAAATAAAAAAGAAACAACAAAAGAAACTACATTTAATGTAATTAAAATACTTTTAATAATTTACAAAACTCAAAGATGGAAAGGAACACTGCAAGATAAAAAGAACCCAGATCTAAAGAAATCTAAAAGCGACATCTAGTGGGGAATGGACACTACAGCAAGACAAAAAGAGAAAATATTGGAAATTAACAGAGGAAGACAGAAAAAAATAGCAACTAAGAGCAACATCTAGTGGTGAAAAAAAGACATTGCAGATTACATTCAAAATTTAAAAATTAAAGTCCACTACAACAAATAGGTTTTTATACTTAAAGCTAACTAAGAAGAAATAAGAGAAATAAACAAAACAAAACAAAAAAAACAAATACATTAATTAATAAAAACAATACTAGAACCAAAAAAGTTGGCTTTATCCCTAAGAAAACATACAACATCACAATAAACAACATAATTGTAAAGACAACCAGCACTGGAATATAATACAATACAAATGGAACAGAACATTATATTGGAGGAGATTAAGAAATTAAATCAAGGAATGAAAGACATGCAACAAGAAATGAAAAACTTAAAAACTGAACTGAAACAAGATTTCAAAGCAGAAATAAAGAGTCTCAAACAAACAATAGAAAGTGTTTCCAAAGACTTAAAAGCAACAAACACAAAAGTGGAAATACTGGAAATGAAAAAAAAAAGATTTGGAAGGCAGGACATTAAAATTGTTGTTGGAACAAGAAAAAGAACTAGACTTAAGGGCTGTCTCAGATATGAAAATGAGAAAATGTTGTTTGAAGATTACAGGACTAAGAAAGATACAAAATGAGGACTTATACAATTATCTGGTGCCAATACTAGAATATTTCATAGGAGAACTATGTGAAGATTTCTTGAGAGAAATTGACAAATTATTTAGGATTAATTCCTGAGTGGCCAAGGAAAAGAATCTTCCAAAACAAATTATATTTATTTTGTGGGAACCAAAACAAAAGAATTAGTCTTAATGAAAAGTTATGAGAAAAGACTGGTAGTGGACAAAGAAGGACTTATAATTTTTAAGGACTTCTATCTTGAATTCTGAGAAAAAGAATGGACTATAGATTCTTGATTGCATCCTTTAAAAGACATAAGTTTGTACACAGATGGGAAATCCTAGAGGAAATCGCATTTGTTTGCAAGAAAAAAAGAATAAGGATTAATTCAGTAAGCAAAAACCAAGGGATTCTGAAAGTCATATAGGAAAAAAATCAGGAATCTACTGTGGAAGAAACAAACTATGAGAAGGTGAATCAAGAGAGAGAACAAAATCCTACATCGGCAGATAAAGATGACCCCAATGAAGGATTAGAATCAAATTACCGCAAGGATAACGAAGAAGGAGAAGAAGAAACAAACAAACTTTACCAAATTAAGAGATTTGTGTTGAGTAAATAGATAAAAGTAAATGAGACACATATTTAAAATGAATTCTTCCATGGAATGTAAAGGGCCTAAACACTCCACAGAAGTGGAGGAAAATATTCCATTAATTGAAGAAAAAAATGGGACATTTTGTGTCTTCAAGAGACTCACATCAAAGGCGCATGCGGCGGCGGTGACTCTCCTGGCCTGGCAGGGGCCATAGGAAGGACCTTGGCCTCGGAAGGGCTCTGCCTTTAGCCCTGATTAACATCACCTGAGGGACCTTGTTCTCCGGAGGGCTCTGCCTTTAGCCCTGACACCATCTGGGCAGCCAGGAGCAGCTGCGCACCA
>CM034701.1:189173840-189184011 GCA_020142125.1 Phrynosoma platyrhinos | reverse complement strand
CCAAAAGGGCCAGCCTGGGGGTGGAGTCAGGGCATGGTGACTGCACGCCAGTTGCCCAACTCTGTCCCGATGTCACTGTCACACTGTGCACCCCACCGCATAGCAGGCAGCATCAGGGCACTCCAACAACATGGCAACTACACGCTGCACAAAACAGGAGAGTGCAAAAGCTGCTGCTGCTGCTGCAGTGGCAAGGGCAGCTTTTTACAACTCTAAAAAAGAGAGGCATTTGCCAGCTCTTTTTAGAGCAGCAAAGTGCCAGATCAGGGCTTCGGTGTGCGGTTGCTATCTGTTTAGCCCCTTGATAACAGGAGTATATGGACCACTAGGTGGAAAAGAAAAATTATATCAGAAATTAATGGGTGAAATCTTAGAACTAGATTATGAACAGATCATTATGATGGGCTATTGGAATGGGGTATTACAACCCTCTTTAGATAGAAAATCAAACAAAACTATAAAGAAAAACCAAGGAAAACTCCCCCAAAATGGTAAAATGATGGAAATTTAGCAATGATAGAAGTTTGGTGATACAAATATGGAGAAGAAAAAGATTTCGCCTATTATTCTGAGATCCACAAATCCCTATCTAGGTTAGATAAGTTTTTTTTATTTCAAAATCTGGACAAATATAGCAAAAATGGAATCTTTACCAAAATCTATTTTTGACCAAAACCCTATTCAAATAACACTAAAAAACTTAAGATGAAGCTTCTCATGGCATCTTAATGAAAAATTACTAAGGAATAAAGAAGTAATAGAAAAAGCAAAAATAGCATTAGAAAAATACTTCCAAGAGAACATGAATAAAGAAGTAAATAACATAACAGTTTGGCAAGTGAGTAAAGCCATCATGAGAGACTTCTTTATACAACAAAATGTACAATGAAAAAGAAAAAGAGATTAGAACATTAACAGAATTAGTAAAATAATAAAGGAAAGAGGAAAAGAGTTAAATGAAAATTAAAAAAAAGAATTAGTAAAAGAAATAAGAATATTACAAAAACAAATATCAATGTGTCTAACAGATGAGATAGAAAAAAAACATGAAATATACAAAACAATTCCATTACTGGTTACTGAAAATGATTGAAATAGCAAATATGGAAAATTTATCTGACGTAATTGAAGGAACAACTATGAATACTAGAACTGATAAATGGAAATGTCTCTATATATATTGTGATAAAATATGGGGAACATAAGTTGTAATTAATGAATAATATATCTTTGCATTTATGACTTAGGAACAAGAAAGAAGCAAATGAAATTGGAGCCAAAGAAGGAGCTAACAAAAGCATACTTAATTCTAAGAAGTGGAAATGATATGTAATAAGATTAATAATAATAATAATAATAATAATAATAATAATAATAATAATAATAATTTAATACCCTGCCTATTGGAAAACATGTAATTAGATTAATAACATATAGACGGTATATGTAGGTATTCAGGAATCTACTTATAAAAATGTCCGAGCAAAGGGAAGATTTTATTTTGTATGAATCAACACTGTTTCTTAATATAATATGAAGAAAACTACATACAATTTGTAAAAATCTCTGTTTACAATTTTTAAAATGTTAATAAAAAAATAATAAAAAATGAAAATTCTAATAAAACAGGTAAATGGTTGGCAGAAAAGAAATGGACAAAAATTTACTTACTAAAATAAGAGAGGAAAATGAAATAATTACAGAACAGGGAAAAATTAAAGAGGTATTCCACAAAAGTTATACACAAATATATGAAGGTCAAAAAAGTAAGGAAAATCAAAAAGTCAATTCTCTAGAAAAGGTAGCTATCCAACCTATTACAGAGGGGAAAAAAATTGGCTAGATCAACTAAGTACAAAAGAAGAAATTAAACAAGCAATAAGAGATTCAAGAATGGGAAAGCCCCTTGTCCAGATGGACTCACAACTATGTACCACAAAACATTGGGAAAACAATTAATTAGTCCACTACAAAAAATTATGAATGGAATAAAAGTAAAATAATTCCCCAAAACATGGAGAGAAGCCAATATATCATTAATCTTAAAACCTGAGAAGGACCCATTATTATCAAATAATTACAGACCAATGTCATTGCTTAACATTGATTATAAAATTTTCTCAGCCATATTATCAGAGATTTGAAAAATTCTACTAAATTGGATAGGAGTAGAACAAAATGGCTTTTTTACCTAAAAGACAATTATGATCAAATGTAAAATTAGTACTTGATCTAATAGAGCTATTTAATAATAATAGAGATAGACAACTGGCACTAATATTTGTTGATATGGAAAAAGCTTTCAGCAGCGTAAATTGGGATGTAATAGTTGAGATTCTTAAGAAAATGGGAAATGGAGAAAAATTTCAAAATTGAATCAAAGCATTATATATAGAAGAAGAAGTGTACATAGTACTAAATGGAGAGAAAACAATGGTAATAAAAATACAAAGAGACACTAGACATGGATGCCTGTTGTCCCCACTATTGTTTATTATGATAATTGAAATATTAATAAGGAAAATAAACATGAACAAAAACATTCAAGAGGTCAAAAATAAAGGAGCAGAATTTAAAATAAAAGCATTTGCAGATGGCTTGGCAATATTTTTGGAAAACTCATTAACTAGAATAGAAACACTAAAAGATGAATTAAGAGATTTTGAAGAAATATGGGGACTTAAAATAAATGAGGGCAAAACCAATATTTTAACTAAAAAATATATCAAAAGCTGAGAAATTAGAATTAATAAAAAAAATCTGGCTTTAACATAAGTAAGAAAGTAAGCTATCTAGGAATAGACATAAGAACAAATAACAAAATACCTTTACAAAAACAATTAGAAAAAACTATGGAATTAGGTTAAGAAAAATTTAGAAACCTGGATAAATTTAAGATTATCTTTACTAAGTAGAATAGCTTGCATTAAAATGAGTATTGTACCAAGGATATTGTTCTTATACCAAGCAATTCCAATTATAGAAAAAGAAAAACCAATTCAAATTTGGCAAAGAAAACTATCTAAATTTTGTGTGGCTGGGAAAAAAAACAAGAGTCTGACTAAAAACAATACAAGATAGCAAATAAAGAGATGGTCTATCTGTGCCTGATTTAAAAATATACTACCAAGTGAGCTGTTTAATGTGGATTAAAGATTGGATAAAGCTAAAGGAAAGCAGATTATTACAACTCAAAAATACCAACATGGTTTATGGGTGGCATGCATATCTTTATTACAATAAAGATAAATGCAATAAGGAATTCCATGACCATTGTATAAGAAAATCACTTCTTTTTATTTGGAAGAAAATTAGAAAAAAGAATGGAGAAAAAATTTCATTAGAAACTTCACCACATGAGGCTTTATTAGTAAAGAAAAAGGTTCCATAAAGATTGGCTAAGGTATAAAGATATATTAATCAGACAAGATAACAACTTCAGACAAGATAACAAATTCAGAAGAAGAGTTAATAAAGGAAGGTTTAAATATTCATTGGTACCTAAAGTGGCAAATAGAAGAAAGATTTAAATTATATATAAGAGAAAACAATATTGAGACAAACAAAATGAAATTAGAAAAAAAATTTGGACTCAGAAAAGAAAGATATGTTATGTAAATTATACAAATATTTGTTAAAACTTGAGACAGAAAAAGAAGTGATAAAAAACAATATGATCATTTGAGCACAAAATATAGGAAACCCTATTGAATTGCCTCAGTGTAAATATACATGGGTAAAAAGACTGAATTGTACTAGACGTCAAAACATAAAAGAAAATTATTACAAAATGTCATACCATTGGTACCTATCACCAGATAGAGTAGCCAAAATATATGGACTAAGTAATAAGTGTTGCAAATGTGCCAAAGAAAAAGGGACCTTTTTAATGTATGGGAGTCATGTGAAAAAATTAAGAAATATTGGTTGAGAATTCACAAAATAATATGTAATATATTCAATATTGTACTAGAATTTAAACCTGAAATATATATATGTTAAACATTCTGGACATAGAATTTTTTAAAAAAACTACACACCAGTATGGCAGAGTGTTATTTCACTTAATCGTTGCAGCCAGGATGATGTCAGCAAAACACTGGAAAGAAGACCGGGTCCCAGAAATTGAAGACTGGATTGAAAAAAAATTATGATATGGCAGAGATGGATAAATTAACAAGACTCTTGACAGATGGAAACTTGGAAAAATATGAAAAAGACTGGAATAATGTATTATTTTTATCTCAGAGAGGAAGTCAATGAGTAGTAGAAGGATTTATAGAATGCTGAAGCTGAGTGACAAACATGAAATAATGATAATGGATAAAATTAAATGAACTAAGAGGGAAAGATATTTACAAATTAATGAAATTGTAGCAGAGTTATACCCCCAGATGAAGACAAGAGAGTCCAAATTGGATCCAAAGCAAGTCACTTCCTTTATTTTTCTGGCCAGGGCGGCAGCATGCCAAAATAGCACTCAAAGAGCCACCGCACCCAGCTATTGTTCTCCACAGTTTTTAAGAAAATTACTTATCACAAGTTCAAGCTGATTGGTTACAAGCATCTACAATGTCAGCATCTGATTGGTGGCATGTTCTGTCCACGAGGTAATCATGCAACTTCTGATTAGCTATATACTACAGATCATGCACCAACTTCCTAACTCCTTATATGGTATTACTCTACTAAGCGAAAATTGGTATGTGAAAGACAAAGGGAATTAGGTGAAATGTGAAGGACCTTTCTTGAAGCATGTTCAGTTTTCTCTGTCTGAGCAAATTGAACTGAGCAAGCAGAAATACAGAAGCCAAAAAGCAATAGTTAATGATTTCTATACTATTTCTCCTCTCAAAATGATATGTAACAAACACCTTAAAGCAGGGGTAGGCAACCTTTCCCCTTTAAGGGCCGAGGGGCTTCAGCTCCCAGAAGCCTCAGCCATGTTAGCCAATAATCCCATATTGGCCAATAGTTCCTGGGATTCTGGGAGCTGAAGTCCCTTGGCCCTTAAAGGGGAAAGGTTGCCTACCCCTGCCTTAAAGCAAACATATGAAGAATTACAAAAGAAGTAATGGTAAATAATCAATATTATAATATAAGAAGGACATGCCACATAAGTGTTGAAAGTACGAATGCAAATGTGTTTGTGAGATAAGTTAGAAGACGTTTATTTAGGAAGGTCAATATAGCCTTCAGATCAACTCCCAGGGAAAGAGTGAAAGAAGTTGGAAATTAGTAAGTGAATGGAGATAAAAGCAAGTATAAGAGCAAGTTGAAGGAAAGTAGGGAAGAGAAATAAGAAGAATACAACAGAGAGAGAAAAGAGGTAGAAAAAGACTCAAAGAAGTATAAATAGAAGAAAGATAGAGAGGAATAGATAGAATTATGTTGGGGGAAGATATAGAAAGAAATAGAAAGGTTAAATTAGAGAGCAGGAGATAGGGAAGAAGTAAGCTTAAATGACGAAAGGATTTGGGAAATATCTGAAGGTTAGTTTTATCAAAATAGTACTAATTATAAATAAACTTGGTTAAAATAAAGTTTAGATTAATATAGGAAAAATAGTACTAATACAGAAAAAATAGGGTTAAGGAATAGAAAGTAAATGACTGCTTGTTAGTGTTTTAATGTTAATGTCAATGTTTTATGTTTTTTTTTGTATGTGTAATGTATAATGTGAAAACACTAAATAAAAATTATTTTTAAAAAAGATCTAATTTCTTACACATTCCAAAGATAGCATCTTTCATTCTATTCCCCCACCTCCATGCTAATATAACATGACTGTTGCCATCACTCTTGCTATATGCTGGCCTATTGGCTTTCTCTAGCCAGGTTCTCTAGCATCACTAATGCATGTTGAACAAAACTTCTGAGGCATGAGAGCAACCAATGTGAAGCTATGAATGGAAATGATCACAGAGTCTCCTGAAAAGGTCAGTGCAGACGTGATTAATGTTATGAAACACTTGTCTCAACAGGGCTGCAAAATATTCACTGGGCAAGGAAATAGAAAATCTTTAGGGAGAAAGATAGGCAATGACATGAGAAGATGGTTAAGACATTGATGAAGGCCTTACATACATAATGTTAGCATTTTTTTTATTTTTTATTTTTTGCTGTGATGTGCCCTTCATACCTATGCAATAGCAACATTACACATTGCACTGCAATTCAAATGAGAGAGAGCAGAGGAACATGTATGAATATGGCACAGTGCAGGAAAAATGTGATTTCTCCATCACTGCTTATAATAGATTAAACATTATTGCCTAACATATAATGCAAGCCTATGTCTGTCCATGAACAAGCTCCACTGAGTTCCATGGGATTTTGTCCCAGGTAACTGGCTAAAGGATTGCAGCCTAAATAAAGAATAAAAAGTGGTTTTGAAATAGAACAATTTGAATTACCATTTTAACATTCTGGAGTTACTTCTGGAGAAACATTTCTTGCACTGGCACAAAGGACACGAGACGCCTCTTTTTGGGTTTAAACAGGTCACAACTTTTATTTTGCTGTACAGGGTCTATTTACAAGGAATAAACTTCCAACAGTTTCATCACATGTGTGTGTGAAGGTGTGACCTACCCAGATGGGTGGTCCTTCGCTACATGTGACAAAGATGTAAACAAATAACAAATTTACAAACCCCTCCCTGCCAGAAATGATGTCATATTACATCATATTACATCACATGACATCATTAAATAATGATGTCATGCATTTAACTGCATTTAACTGCATAAATAACTTCCTTTAATTTAACCTTTTCAAAATTTACCCCAATTAATTTAATTAGCCAGATTAATTTTCCTGTGGGATGGGGTCATTACCTGCCACAAGAAGAGACCAGCCTAGCTAGACATCCTCTCTCCCCCACCCCACAAACCGCTTTTCTAATTTGTTTGGAGAGTGCCTTAACATAAATCTCCGAACCTTCAGCAGAGAGGTGAACCCCATCCCCCCTGTACAGCTACGGCCTATCCAATTTAATTCCTAGATGTTCAACTATGAAAATGCCAAGTTTAGACAACTGCTTGGCCACATGACGATTAAGCCACCATTGAGCACTGTTGATAGCAGCATCTTCACAAGCTCCAGGCCAGCTATGCCTTGGCAGGAGCTTAGTCCAAAGCAAGGGCCGGCAACCTACGGCCCGTGGGCCGGTCCCCGTACTTACCAGCCCAGGCGGACCCCTGGCACCACCGCCGCACCTGTGCATGTGCAAACGTGTCGTGGCCACCATTTTGGAAATCAAAATGGTGGTCACGGTGCGCACGGAGGCGGCTGCGGCAGTGTGCGTAGTGGTAGTGGCGTCAGTAGCGGGGGCGGCTGCGGCAGCGCACGCAGCAGAGGCAGCAGCGGGGGGTGCGCCCGCGTGCGTGAGTGCACCCGCCGCCATTACCCCCCCTTGGCCCAGTGGAAGAAGTGACTTTGGGAGACCAGGCCCCAGCTCAAAAAGGTTGCCTACCCCTGGTCCAAAGCATTAGAGCTAAAGGTAAAATCTTTCGAATTTCCTGCAGATCTCTCACCATCTGCTTTGCCAGCTGAAGACAAGGGATTTTGACTAAGTCATTTTCTCCCAGGTGTATTACTAGAACACGGAGTTGCGGATATGATCCAGCCAGCTGTATGATCCAAGGAAGGAGTGCTCTCCACATCATACCCCTTTGGCCAAACCACTGAGTAGTTCCAATGCTTTAAATATATTTCTAATGGTACAGAGTACTATGTTGTGTACTATTGTAAGTTCAACTATTTTAAAGTCATGATTTATGGTTCCAAAAGACATACAATTAATATAAATGTTAACAATTCATGTTGTAAATGTGGATCAAATACTCGAAGAGTCCTTCCCATTTGTTGTGGAGGTGTAACAAGGCAAACACATTCAGGACACAAATAGACGATGCAATGGAAGCAGTAGCAGAAGTACAAACAGAATTAGAGCCAACACAGTTTTATATTGACCTGAACAGGGAATGTATTTGTAGATTAAAAGCAATAATATTATCAACAGGGCAATCCTTTATCAACAGGGCAATCCTATATAAAAACATGGAGACAGGTGGCGTCTCCCTCATCCAAAATGCTTGGATTTCAGTTGTTTTTCAGATTTTGAAATATTTACATGTAGAGAATGACATATTTGAAGATGGGACCCAATATGAAATTGATTTATGCTTCATGTACATTTTATATATACAGACTGAAGTTAATTTTCTACATAATATTTAAAATAATTTTGTGCATGAAACAAAGGGCCAATACAAACTGCAGAAATAATCCAGTTTGAAACTTCTTTAACTACCCTGACTCAGTGCTATGGAATCCGGGGATTTGTAGTTTGTTGTAGAACCAGAGCTTTCTGAGAGAGAGGGCTAAATGTCTCAAAAACTACAGTTCTTGGAATTTCCTAGCATTGAGCCAGGGCAGTGCGTTTTGGCCCAAAGTTTTTGTACACTGAACCATCACAAAGCAAAGGTATCACTATTTCAGCCACCCATGTGGACTATTTTGGATTCTGGATATTTTTGAAGTTTGTGGAATTCCAGATGAGGGATACTCAACCTGTACTGTAGTTGTTAGTCTGAAGCCATAAAATAATAGAGAAATCACAAACCACCTTTGATGGATTTGGCAGCTGAGTTTACAATTCTTGTTGAGTAATTGAATAATGCAGAAATGGCAGGGTAGCAGCTTTTAGCTAGTATTACAGTGGTTCTCTCAGATTCATAACACATGAAAGATAACGGCTTGATTTTTCAATGTAGCCATCATGTTTTTATTGTCCGTGACATGGTGTTGCTGTATTTCCACAAGAATGTGTCAGTAAGAGACATTTAAAGGAGCAATTTCCAAAACTCTTTGCAAATTAGCATTTTTTTAGTGCTGAGCTTGAAACTGTCATTCCCTCACATACTGTCGTGGAGAGCCAGAGCCTCTGAGAATAATGGCACCAGAGAGGCCATGTCAATTTTGTGTGACAGTAATGATGCAGAAGTCAAAGGGCCTACTGTCCTATGAGAGGCAACTCAAGTTCAGACAAATCTGACTCTGATTGATATGTTAAGACCTCTTGCATGGCAGAATTAGAGGATACTGCAGTGAAGAAGAGCTAGATGTTCTAAATGAAATTTTTGGACTGAAGATGTTACATGTAGAATTGTCTCAAATTTTCTCTGGACGTTTTCACACGGGGCAAAAGGAGGACGCTAGCCGGCCTCCCGCCGGCCTCACTCCGGCTCCATTTTCCGTGTGTTCACACACGCGCGGCGGCAAACCCCGCCCCTTCCGGTGTCATCCCTGCGTCCGGCCGGCTTTTCGCTCCGTGTGTTCAGACACACGGAGCCCTAAGTCCGGCGTCACTCCGGACGAAACAATGATAACTCCGGCTGAAGCGGCGGAAAGGTAATTCCGGCTGTCAACAGGAATTAGCCTTTCGGCAGCAGAGCCATTCCGGAATCAGCAGCACGACCCGTTCCGGAATGGCTCCACCCGGCTTTAGGAGGACAAGTGTGAAAACGTCCTCTGTTTCTATTTTATAAAATAAATTAAACATATATTTTATATATGGAATGTGTGTGTGTGTGTAATAGGATGTTTTTATATAAAATCTTTTAAAACTAAAAATAACATTGGTCTTCATCTTTTTGGTTTCAAAAATCAATCAAGAAATGCCCCGAGGCTTTTTTCAGGAAACAGTACACAGCAGCAGTAGTCACCATCAGCAATAATACTACTAGCTATTGCTGGGTCTGGTGCAATATATAGTTATTTAGCATTCATAATGTGATTGAGGATTCATCCACACTGCAGAAATAATCCAGGTTGACACCACTTTAACTGCCACATGGCTCACTACTATGGGGTGCTCAGTACTATGGGGTGTGGGGAATAGAACACTGGTTTCCAGAATTGTAGTCCAACACTCAAACATTATGCCATGATGGCTTTATGGAACTTGATTGGACTTATTTCTATGAGGTGCACAGATCTCAGCTTTGTGCTTGGATGATCTTCTTTTGTGATTTTGTTTACAAGAGCTGCTATTCCTAAGGACTTATGGTTCCTGATTCCCAAGGAAGAGTACTATTTGCAACACAGGCTAAATAAACTACCTTATTTTCTGGTGTATAAGACTACTTTTTTGCCCTGGAAAATC
>CM034701.1:189149282-189164529 GCA_020142125.1 Phrynosoma platyrhinos | reverse complement strand
CCGTGTGCAACAGTGGGTGCTCTGATGACGTCCTCGGGAAGGGGTTGGGGTGTCCAGCGTCGGGCTGCCCCTCTCCTTCCCTGGCTCCAAGATGGTGCTTCTGCAGAGCCCCATAGTTTGAAAAGTATTTTTCCCATATACCCTCCTTGATTGTTTTGTGCATCCTGTATCCTTTAGAAAGGCCAAATGTAAATCAAACTAATCAAATAGGAAGCTAATCTTCACAAACCATAAAACAAAGCCAGAAAAGCCAACCTAGAGGAAAAGCTTTATAACCAAAACAGAAAGAGCATAATGTAGACCAGTCTAAGCTCTTCAGTTCCATTGATTTTCAAAGGAAGGTTAAGCTCTCCAGCTGAAATCAGTGGGACTTAAATATATATATTTCTGCTTTGAGAGAATAGAAGCAAGCACTGTCTTTCTTTTGAATCTTGATGTTAGCTTATATTTGGAAGTGATGACATGACTTTCCATAAGCATATATGTTATATGGGTTGTGCAAGGTCAGCTTCAGCCACTCGTAATGAAAGGAAACATTCCTGAAGACTGGTAGGAGAAATTTTAGAAAATTTCAAGGAGAATGTTGGCCTTTACCTAGGGACAGAATTGTAGGTTGCTGCCCCCCCCCACACACAATTTTGCTTCCTGTCACATTCAGCTTTTCTTCAAATCACAAGTCATTCCTATGCTTATAAGAAGAGATTTGTGAATTTTGATAAATACTTGAGAAACAAACTGAAACAAAATTACAGCTATTCTTAGTATGGATAAGACTTTCTTGTGCCTACCCACAATATTATGGTGTGTGTGTGTGTGTGTTTGGTGGCAGCTTAAATTCAGTATTAACTTGGTTGAGTTCACTGGAATTTAAGCCCAGACTTTTTAAGAATTAGCCATTCCAAGCCCTAATCCTAGTTTCACAAATCTGACAAATTAGGATTTTCATTTTTTTATAAAAGTTCATGATCTTTCCATCCTAGATATGGAGAAATAAATAGAATTTGATAATTAGATAATGAATTGAAACAAACTGTTCATCTGTCTGTACACTTATCATAGTGGGGAGTATCCAGAAAAGCTTAAGCAATAAAAATTTGTTCCATCTTTCCATCCTTCGATATTTCCATCTGGCTCATTTTCCCTATGGCTATGACAACATAATGCTAGAGCAAAGTGTAGGAACTCTGCATCAATAGTGTCCAGATCAGGCCCAGTTGTAGGGCCATGTAGGATGGTTCCAAGGCTTCATGTTGCCCACCACTGCTATACACACACCACCTATATGTCAGTTAATCCCATTCCACTCAGGCAGATTTATTCCTCAATCAACAAACATAGGATTGCACTAAAATTATAATAAAACAACAACAATAGATATTTAATGGATAGTCAAGGCTCATTTGTCTGATATTACAGGTGGCAGGGTCTAAAATTGGACAGGATTTTTGCTATTCTTGGTGGTTGCTATTTGTAACCTGAGTCCTGCTTTTGCTGTTCTCAAGTCTGACAAATAAACATATTTTGGATGTTTTGAGGCACTGGCAAACAAGCCATTGATGCAGCAGCTTGTACATCCTTACTTAGCTGTTGATAGTGCAGCTCCCCCTGCAAAAGCTGGCCACCACACTACTTTCTGGAGAGGTGTTGGTGGTGGTGGTGGAGGGAGACAATATTGGCACTGGTAGAATGCCCAGAAATGGTTACCAGCTGAAGTCTTGACCTGTGTCTTCTAAAGTGTCAGGAAGACCAGTTAGGTCTCTAACTCATGTTTAATTTCTGGTCTCTTTGCCAGAGGATCTCTCACAACTAGAACTAGTGAAACAACAGCGAGGTTAGCTTCTGAGAAAGTCTCTAGTTTTGGATTTATGCCAGCATAGAAGCCACTGTTATGGCTGACTTTTTTTCTTGTACAATTGTGACCACAGCCACCACCCCCTTCCAGGTGCTATTGGAACATCTTTCTTTTCCATTTCCTTTTACATTTTAACACCATGCAGTGATACAAACATTTTCCTAGACTTATGGATTCATACCCAGTGAAACCAAAATAAAATAATGAACAGAATCCCAATCCAAAGATATCCTAGGGAATGAAATATATTTTTGTTTTGAATTCATCATGCATTTCCACATCTTTTATTTGATATAGGGAAAATGCAGTGTAATTTTGACAAACAAGTGATGTGTCAAAAGCTCTTCCTTTTGGGGATGGATGAAATACTTCATTAGCTGTAGGAAAACATTTACTGCCTTTCGCTTTTGAGATTAAAGGAGTTGTCACATTACTGTTACAAATAAGTTACCCACCCACTCAGGCTTAAATACCCTCAGGCCCAGTTTTCAGTGACTGATGACATGTGTTTTATATGCATGAATACAGTGCAGTTAGGCTTGTCATATGCCTTAATAATACATATCAAAGATGTATATCATGAAAAGATAAAGGCCTCTCAGATGTGTATTGTCTCCTACAGCAGAATTGCCAAGCCTGGGGAATTCAGCTGTTGCAAACAAGTCAGGATTCCTACAACATGTAGGCATGCTTCCTTCAAAAGGAAGTACCCAGGTGCATATCTAAAGAGAAATAGGGTCAGTGTCTCTCATTCTGATTTTTTATGTGTGAAAAACTTCTTCTTCTTCTTTTTCATGAAATAATTGGAAATAGCTTTGTAAGCAAAGAAGCTGAAACCTGCAAACAAGCCCCAAAAGTGCAGCCTGAATGATGGTAGAGTATCACAAGCTGGAATTTTAGAATCTTGTAAAACTTGTGGAAAATGAAACCAAAGGGCTCAGTATTTTCATCATTGTAGTGTTTGTTAACTGCCCTCAAGTCAATCTCAACTAATGGTGATCCTATGGATGAGACATCTTCAAGACCCTCTGTCCTCCACTGCTCTGCTTAATTCCTGCAACTCCTTAATATCCATGACCTCCTTAATAGAGTCCATCCATCTGCATGTGACCTTCCTCTCTTCCTACTTTCTTCCACCTTCCCCAGCATTATTGTTTTTTTTTTTTTTCTGAAGAGTCCTCTCTTCTCATAATGTATCTGAAGTACAACAGTCTCAGTTTGGTCATCTTGGTTTCCAAAGAGGTTTCCAGCCACTTTTTTGTCCTTGATCTGCTCTAGGACCCACTTGTTTATCCTTCTGACTGTCCATAGGATCGTCAGCACTCTTCTTCAGCACTACATCTCAAATGAATTGATTTTCTTCCTATCATCTTTTTTAACTGTTCAGCTCTCACATCCATAAATGGTAATAGGGAATACAATGGCTTGTATGATTCTAACTTTTGTGCTAAGTTGTATATCTTTGCTTTTTAGAATCTTTTCTAGTTCTTTCATAACCACCCTACCCATTTTTAATCTTCTTATGATTTCTTGACTGCAGTCCACAATTCTATCAATATTTGATCCCAGGTATGGGAATTCTTTTGCTACTTCTATTTCCTCATTGTCTAGGTTGAACTTGTTAAGGTCCTTGGTGGTCATGATTTTCAACATTAAGTCTGCCTTTGCACTTTCTTCTTTGATCTTCCTTAGTAGGTGTTCCAGGTCTGTGGGGTTTTCTGCTAGTACTATGGTGTCATCTGCAATTCTTAGATTGTTGATATTCTTTCCTCCTATTTTCACTCCTCCTTCTTCTATGTCCAAACCTGTTTTCTTATAATATGTTCTTCATACAAGTTGAACAGATAGAGTGAAAGGATGCAGCCTTGTCTGACTGCTTTGCCAAATAGGAACCATTATTTTTCTTCTTGTTCTGTTCTGACAGTAGCCTCTTTTCCTGAGTACAGACTCTTCATCAGGACTATCAGATGTGCTGGCACTCCCAAGTCCTTAAGGACATTCCATAGCCTTTCATGGTCTATGCAGTCAAAGGCTTTGCTATAGTCTGTAAAGCACATGCTGATTTTCTTTTGGAATTCCGTGGTGAGCTCCATTAGCCATCATATGTTTGCAATGTGATCCCTAGTGCCTCTTCTGTTCCTGTACCCTTCTTGGACCCTTAGGATCTCTCTTTCCATGTATGGTTAGAGTCTATGTTGCAGAATTTTGAGCATGATTTTGCTTGTGTGGGAGATCAGTGCTATGGTCCTATAGTTGTTGTAGTCTCTTGTGTCTCCCTTTTTGTGGACTGGGATATATATTGATCACTTCCAATCTGTTGGCCCTTGTTTTGTTTTTCATATCTGTTGACATATGTTGGTTGGCACTAGAGTTGACTCTGTCAATGTGGGATTGCAGAAGTTCAATTAGAATATCAACGCTCCTGGTGATTTTTTTTTTTTTTGCTATTTCTCTTATTGTAGTTTCCACTTCACTTTTTAGAATGTGGAGTTCATCTTCATATGGCTCTTCATTCCATGTGTCTCTAATTTTGTCATCTCTTTTGTATAATTCTTCTGTGTATTGCATCCAACATCTTTTTATTTCTTCCTGGTCTTGAATTATGTAATTTTCATCATAATAGATCATCCCAATCCTTGGTTTGAATTTTCCTTTGCTTTCCCAGATCTTGTGAAATAGATCTCTTGTTCTTCTCTTTTTGTTATGGTCTTCTATTTCTTGGCATTGGTCGTTGTAGTAATTTTCTTTATCTTCCCACACAAGCCATTGTAGTGTTGCATTCATAATTCTTAATTTGTTCATATTTCCCTTTTGCTTTTCTTCTCTTCTTCTCTTTATTGTTTGTTGTGTTTTTTCTGACATCCATGTTTTTTCCCCCTCTTTCTTTTTGTTTATTGAAAGTGTCTGTCTGCATTCTTATTTTATTATATCCCTGGATTCAGACCATAGTTCCTTTGGTTCTCAGTCTATTATGCTTAGTAATGCAAATCTGTTTCTTATGTTATCAGTGAATTCTGTTGAGATATTATTTAGATCATATTTTGGTAAAATCACTGGTTTTGTTTGCTTCTTGAGTCCGACTCTTATTTTTGTTATGAATAATTCATTATCTGTGCCACAGTCAGCGCCTGGTCTAGTCTTGGCCACCAGTATAGAGTTCTTCCATCTTTTACTTCTGATTATATAATCTATTTGATTGTTTTGTTGAACATCTGGTGATGTCCATGTGTGTAGCCTTCTGTCTTTTTTGCCACACTGTAGTGTAGAAGGGATGAAAGAGAAACATCAATTGACATCAATTTCTTTAACACAGGAACAACTTGTCACTCAATAAACCAGCAGTGGGGACAATGTGCAGTCCTCTAAAGCTTGTCTGACTGCAACTGTAAGGAGCCTAGCAAGAATAGTCAATGGTGATGATTCATGGGAACTGAAATCCAACAAAATCGCAAGACTTGCACATTTCCCATTCCTGCACAAAGCTGGATATAGCCCACCACTCAAGTATACTGGCTCACTTGGGATACAGTAAATCTCCTAGTTTTGTATGAGCCTTGTACTACAGTTCTGGAGACCAGAGTCTGAATCCCCACTTGGCCATAGGAACTCACTGTGTGTGCTTGAGAAAGTCACACTCTTTTAGCCTTGAGGGAGGTAAAGACAAATCCTCTCTGAATGAATGTTGTCAAGAAAATCCTGTAATAAGTTAGCCTTAAGGTTGCCATAAGTAAAAAATGACTTGAAGGCACACAACAACAACAAACAACATTGGTGAGGGACATTATAGCATCTGGAAGACCATAACAGTTATAAATTCCTGTACATAGGCCAGTGGGCAAGGAAGAGTGTTGCACAGACTAATAGCATTGCTTAGTGAACAGTGGTTAAGAGAACACTGACTTATGTGGATCACAACTAAAACAAAAAGGGGAACCAGAAGTACATATAAGCAGATAGCAGATAGTTTCATACAACAAAAGTAATGAGGGAAGTTACTTGGAAAGACATGAATGCTACATATACAATCGACATGGATATAAAATGTAAATATCATGATTTCAGTCTACATCCATGGCAATTCAAGTGGAATGATGTGTTCTGATTGTTTAGTGTGAAAGGCCTCCAACTGTCATTTCTGTTTAACCAAGAACAGTTTCAATAACATCTTGCAACAAAAGAACTCCTGCAACAAACTAGGTATCTCACTCTCTTTCCCCTCCTTCCCTTCCACCATCCCTCCCTCTCTCTTTTCTCTAGATGCACTCTCTCTCTCTCTCTCTCTCTCTCTCTCTCTCTATCCCCTTGTTGCAAGATGCACATTCACTTTTTTCTTTCCTTCTATTCTATCTTACTCCTTCCCTGACCACCCTTTCTTTCTCCCTCTTTCTCTTTGACCCACATTGGTGTTGTAGGCCTTAAATAAAGTTGTGGGATATTATCAGCTCCTTTAATTCTCCCACAGTTGCTTTTGACATAGCATCAGAAGTCTGATGGCAGGTCACTGCATGCAAGAGAAACAGTCTGCTACTTCTCTTAGCATCAGAATAGGTTTAAAGGGGGCAATCAGGCAGCAGAGGTAGGCATCAATAGCAATGGGCTTTTTCTGGGACCCTGTGGTCTGCATATTTGCCAAAATATGTGTCAGGCACCCATAAGAGAATCCAGAAAATGAGACAATATCTATGTCCTTGAAAAAAAGACCAAGGAGCAGTTACAAAATGTGGAAATTGATAGATGTCATTTTGCTCCCTCACAAAACAACTAATCAATGAAAGGAGTGGAGATACAGTGACCACAGTCATTTGTGTAGGATTTCACTGAAACAGAATTTCTCAAGCAGCACTACACTAAGCATCAGGAGGGGAAGGAAGGACATGAGCTTGCCAACCACAGCTTTTGGTGTGATGAACGAGTGGGTTCCAGTTGAAAGCAAGGTCCTGAACCAAAGGAAATGGCTGCATGTAATGCATTGCTGTAGGATGGACTTGGACAGTGAAGAGAGAAATTGAAGAAATGCTGATTTGGCCAGAGAAGAAGGAATTTGCAAAACAAGAAGGAATTTGCACAAACAAGGCATGTTCTGAGCTGCACAGAACATCCACAAAGATAAGACATTGACATGATACAGGATGTTTTAATATAAACAGATAAGACATTGGTATATTCTGAAAATATGGAAACCAGCAAAACATGTTTTTTCTCAAAGAGATGGCAAGAAGTGGGTTTAAAGAGAGAGGGATTTCCAGCCTCTTCTTTGTGACACTTCAATCCACAGCAAGAGTGTCATCTATCTTTCATGGACGCCCGATCAACATTCAGTGGAGGATTGTGAGTATGAGAGAATGAATGTGTGTGTGTCAGAGCTCTTGATACTTAAACGATTGTCTTATTTGTTATGTCTCAATAAATGTTACATGCATAGTGTTTAAACCCAGATCTGGTTTCCTGTGTGTCTATATTGAAAATCCTATAGTCTAGGGTGGTTAAATTTCTCTCTGGATCAAAAGAACAGAAAACCTCAGTTCTTGACATTGGCCTAGATACCAAGGCTAGCGAAAATACAAACGCCTACTGTTGCATTGACATTGCATATCTACTGAGGCTTCAAGAGCCAGCATTGTGGTAATTTGAGCATTGGACTATGACTCTGGAGACCAGGATTCAAATCCCTTCTCAACCATGGTAACCTATTGGATGATCTTGGACACGTCCCCCTCTCTCAGACTCAGAGGAAGGCAAAGGCAATCCCCCTCTGAACAAATATTCCTAGAAAACCTGTGACAGGTTTGTCTTAAGAGTTGCCATCAGTCAGAAACAACTTGAAGGTGCACAACAAAGTTGAGCTTCTCTTCTATTCTTATTGGTTCACACTCTTTCATATGTTCCATTTCCCCACATTCTGGATATATCAAATGTAATACCTGGAGGCCCCAAACACCTCTCTCTGTCCAGGATCCTGTTGACATTCTATGCTACAGGCTGTACTTTTTTTAGAAGTATCAAAGGAAGTAAAGAGGACTTTCCTTCTCCTGTACATCTAGGAAAAATTAGAAGACCTGACTTAGTGAATCAAGGATCTAACTTAGAAAAAGAAATGGATTTCCTTTCCCCATTTTGATAGTTCAGAATCTGAACCAAATAGGAGCCCTGAGACACAAGCATGTTTAATATAGCTTTGTCAAGGTGGCCAAGTCACTATTGCAAAGTGTATGAATAGGAAAAAATTCATCAAGCTAACAAATTTGATAGAAGTTTTAACTATAGGCTAGGCATCAGTTGGCCATGTACAACCTCCTTAAGGTAAACAACCATTCCCCAGTTTTTGCTATATAACACATTCTCCAATCCCTTGGTGTCAGAAGGAACAATAGATACCATGTAATTTCCACAGTGCCAGCTTGTTCTTCTGGAGTAAGAGCAAAGTGATACAAAAACATTTTTCTGGGTTAGTCCATGCAAATCAATATTGGTTTCTCCTTCAGAAGGCAGACAAACCTGGCAGTCTTTCTTCACTGGCTTAACTTCCTTCATGCTCACCATGCCTGCTGTCTTTCTCCTCCTGTGGTCACTGCCTATGACAGGCCTATTCAGGTTAATGTAATTCACCAGCAGGATTCCTTCCCCAGGCTGGTTATATACATCAGGAACTTGCTGTTTTGCTGCTGGTGCAACCAGATGTTTGTTTGTGATTTGCATCAGTATAAAGGAAAGAATATGGCACTTCCCACATGTTGAGAGAAAACACATATACACAGCCAAGTATAGTCATCTATGGAAAAATAAAGGCAGTTTATGAAGTCATTCTTCAGCACAAGGAGGATTTGTACATTAGGATCAATAATATCACCAAACTTATTCAAAAGGTCAACAATGAAAAATTACAAAAATGTTATAGGCTGCTGCACTAGTTCAGGCTCCACTGAGCCTAACGGGACTTAGCATGCTTGCAAAGGGACAAGATCAGAGTCTTTGCCAAGATGAATTATTATTATTATTATTATTATTATTATTATTATTATTATTATTATTATTATTATTATTATCCCACCCTTCTCCCAGGACTGGGATTCACGGCGGTTTACAAAATTAAAAAACAATAAAATTAAAAACATATAAAAATAATACATTGAAACAATATAGCACCCCAGGCCATTCTTTCAAAAACTTTCTGTTTTGAATGCCTGTCTGAAAAGGAAGGTTTTCACCAGTTGACAGAAGGCCATCAAGGAAGGGGCCATTCTGGTCTTCATAGGCAGGGAGTTTCAGAGTCTAGGGGCAGCCACAGAAAAGGCCCTCTCTCGTGTCCCCACCAACCATGCTTGTAATGGTGGTGGGATGGAGATAAAGGCCTCCCTTGAGGATCTCAGAGCCCTGGCTGGTTCAGAGAGGAAGGTACAGTCTGCCAGATAGCTTGGACCTGAGCCATAGAGGGTTTAAAGGTCATCACCAGCTCTTTTAATTGTGCCTGGAAACAAACTGGCAGCCAGTGGAGATCATTGTATGGTCTCTGTAACCTGCCCCTGCTAGCAGCCTGGCTGCAGCTCCTAGGACCAGCTGAGATTTCTGGACACTCTTCAAAGGTAGCCCCAAGTAGAGCACATTATAGTAGTCCAAACAGGATGTAACCAAGGCATGTACCACTGAGGCCACATTTGAATGGGTGCAGTTGGCATACAAGTTTAAAATGTGCAAAAGAACTCCTGGTCACTGCAGAGACCTGGGCCTCCAGGTTCAAAGTTAGGTCCAGGAGTACACCCAAATTGCAAATCCATATCTTCTGGGGGAGTGTGACCCTAACACAGGCTGAATTTTTATTCCCTGATCTGCCTTCCAACTGACCTGGAGCACCTTTGTCTTATCTGGATTAAGTTTCAACTTGTTTGCCTTCATCCAGTCCATTACTGATGACAGACACTGATTTAGAACCAGGATTAGGGTAGAAAGGAGTAGTAGAGTTTAGTGTCACTGGCTGTTGATGGCACCATACTGCAAAACTCTGGATGACTTCTCTCAGCGGCTTCATATATATATATATATATTTATATATTAAATAGCATATGGGACAACACAGAACCCTGAGGGACCCCACAGGCTAATGGTCGAGCAGGAGTCCCCTAACACCACCCCCTGGGTTCACCCCTCCAGAAAGGAATGAAGCCACCATAAAACAGTACTTCCAAGTCCCATCCCAGAGAGGTGGTCCAGAAGGATACCGTGATCAATGGTATTAAAAGCTGTTGAGAGATCTAGCAGAACCAACAAGACACACTCCCTGTCTAGTTCCCTGTGTAAGTCACCCAACAAGGTAACCAAGGCTGTCTCTGCTCCATAGCCAGGTCTGAAACCAGACTGAAATGGATCTAGATAATCCATTTCATCCAGAAACCCCTAGAGTTGGGAAGCCACCACACATTCCAAAACCTTGCCCAAAAATGGTAGATTGGACACTGGCTGATAATTATTCATTATTGTGGGATTTAGGGATAATAATGATAATAATAATAATAATAATAATAATAATAATAATAATAATAATAACAATAATAATAATTTTTATTTATATCCCGCCCCTCTGTCAGACAATAGAGGAGGCTTACATCATTAAAACTCAGTACAATGTAAAATACAATCCCAAACCCATAAACCCTCCCACCCCTTAAAACAGAATTAAACAATGATAGAATTAAAACATAATACTTAAAAACAATTCAGTTACATAACAACCTAATTGTCGGTAAAGGACTGAGCAGAGACAGCAGGCCAAGTAAGGATAATGGGACTCTGGAGGCTGGGATATCTAATCAGGAAAGGCCTGCCGGAAAAGATCCACTGCTATTTTAAAGCTGTTTAAGTTGGTAATCTGATGGATCTCATCTGGCAGGTCATTCCATAATCTGGGAGTGGTGGCTGAAAAAGTCCTCTGGGAGGTCATCGACAGCCTAGTTTTTATTGGCTGCAACAGATTCCTCCCAGAGTATCAGAGTGTGCGGGGAGGATTATATTGGAGGAGGCAGTACCAGAGATAGTTTAGACCCAAGCCATTTAGGGCTTTAAAGGTAATAACCAACACCTTATACTGAGTCTGGAAATTAATAGGCAGCCTGTGGAGGGACCTTAAAACCAGAGTTATATGGTTCCTCCTAGATGTCCCAGAAACCACTCTGGCTGCCATGTTTTGAACTAACTGTAGTTTCCGGACCAAGCACAAGTGTAGCCCCATGTACAGTGAAATGGGTCTAGATAATTGGTTTCATCCAAGATAGCTTGGAGTTGAAGAGCAACCACCCTCTCGATAATGGCTTTTTTAACAAAGACCTCACAAATGCCTCCTTTAGGTAAGATGGAACTCTGCCTTGTTGTAAGGAGGCATTGACTGCCTTTTTTACCTAATCAGCAAGTCCCCCTATGACTTGATTAATAAGCCAAGAAGGACTTTTGATGGCTTTTACCTCCTCAAGAATCCCATCCACATCATCAGACTGCACAAGGTGAAAAGTATCCATTACCATTGGACATACAGATGCCAAGATTACATTCACTAGGACTGTATCAACTGTAGCATTCAAGTTGAACAGTGACTTTATCTGCAAAATGCTGTGCAAATTCTTCACAGTGAGCCTCTGAGTGGTCTGCATTTTGTACTTGAGGGTGAGTGTGTAAGAGACCCCTGACCACACGGAACAGCTCTGCTGGATGACTTCATGCAGATGCAATGCTTGCAGCAAAAATAGTATCTTTGCTGCCCACACTGCTACAGAGTAGGCCTTCTAATAGGCTCTATCCCGTGTTTGGTCAGATTCACTTTGAGTCTTCAGCCAATGTCATTCTAGTCGCTTCATCACCACCAGCTCCCTGGAAAACCAGGGAGCTGGTTTGGCTCCACTCCATGAGAGGGAACACTCAGGAGCGATTGTGTTCATGGCCTTGGCCATTTCCCCATTCCAAAGGTTGATAAGGGCTTCAACACAATTGCCTGCTGAGGTTACAGAAAACTCCCCAAGAACCTTTAGGAATCCATCTGGATCCATCAGCCTCCTGGAGTGACCATCTTAATCAGTCCCTTACCCCTGCAGAGGTTCTGAGGCCCAGTGAGTCTAAACCTGACTAGATAATTATCTGTCCATGACAATGGAACCGTGGAGAGTTCCTCCACACAGAGATCATCATCACTCTACCTAGCACAGAAAACAAGGTGCAGAGTGTGCCTAGCAGCATGAGTCTGTTGAGATAGAGTCCCAAGGAAAATGTACATTGTGGATATAATAGTGGCTGAGCAACAAAGGGTCATTGGCAGTCAGGATGACAAGGCATCTTTCCTCCTGGTGCTGAATCATGGGAAGTGACATCAGATGATGGGCACCAAGTGCAGTAAAGCACTGCAAAAGGCTGCAAAACTGCAAAGTCACCCTGGTTGAGTGACAGGTTTCATTGTGACACAGGAGGAAGAAGTAGGGCTAAAAGGCCACATGGAGCCCTTGCTATATAAGAGAGGTACCTCAAGTCACAGTGTGGGCTGTTGTGATGGTGGACGGTGAATGGCGTGGGTGTTGTATAATAGTCTTGTATACATTGGAACTAAGATTAAAAGCTTTATCTGTAAGACACCTGTCTGCAGTGTCTCTTCACTCATTCTGGAAGGGGAGAGGTGCTTGTCCAGCTCACAAGCTGCTGCCTGCATTCCAGAAGGTGGTGATCCTGGTGCTAAATGTTGATGTGGTACATCACGCGCTGTGTAACCATGCTAACAAGGGTTATGGGCCCAGGGTGCACCAAAGGATCTGCCTGGATGACCGTATGAGTAGATGTTTGTGTGCAGTTGTCCAGAAAAGCAGTTCTAGCTGTCTAAGTGCTGGAAGGCAGAGAGTTAAGAAGCCAAGCTGCTTGCCGTGCTCCTATCTCAAACAGATAATGAGAGCTGGGAAGGGTGCCAATGCTGAGCATATGTTTTGTTTGTTGCCAGGATGGATTTTGTAAAGTTTCTGAAGTTAAATGATCAGAATTGCTCCCAGTGGGCAGTTTATGCCGAGGTGGTCCTAGTAAGGGAAGGACTTTGGGATGTTATTGAAGAAGGTTTAACTGTGAAAAATGCTGAATTCGATAGGAAAGCCAGAACCATGCTGAATCTCACTCTGGAATCCAGCCAACTAGACCATGTGAGAGGCAAGATGTCTGTCCAGGAGGTCTGGTTTGCCTTGAGGAATGTGCATCAGTCAGACTCTGCTCTTTCTAATATGTTTTGGAGCAAGAGGTTGCAAGCTTGTAAGATGCAGAAAGGACAGTCTCCAGAGGGGCATCCAGCCACCATGAACCATCTGTTTTTGGAGATAGAATCCAGAGGAATAAACCTTCCAAAAGAGCAAAAAGCATATATTTTGCTGGGCAGCTTATCCAGTGATTTTGACCACATACAGTACAGCCTGCAGGGGATGCCAGAGAGCCAGCTCACAATGGACCTGGTGTTGACACGTGTCTTGGAGGAATGCCAGAGACAACATTTTGAGAAAGGCATTCAGAGACAGCAACATGCTGAACCAAGGTCAGCAAATATATCATTGGAGACAGTTCAACAAGCTAAGAGTGCAACTGTCTGCAAAGTCAAGCAATGCTACAACTGTGGACAGCCAGGCCACTTCAAGAGGAACTGCAAGAAGCCACCTGCTTCCAGAAAGAAGGAACAACACTGGTCTCCTGGAAACAGGAAGGGAGTTGTTTTGGCAGTAAAGGACAGTCACTGTCAAGCCCATCTGGATGTTGCAGCCACATACCTTTGGATGATTGACAGTGGTGCATCTCACCATTTGGTGAACAAGAAGTCCTTGCTGAAGGACAGGAAGCCATCATGTGTTGACTCTGGGTTTGGCTGATGGAAGTTCAAGCCAAATAAGGGACATGGGGACTGTGTGTTTTCTAGGGTTTGCCAAAGACTTTGAAAATGTGTTGTGTGCTCCCTAGTTGCAGAATTGTCTGGTCAGCATGCCCTTACTGATTTCAGATGGGTGTGCCCTACACTGTGAGGAGGAGGATTGTATCATCACTAAAGAGGGGGGGAGGTTTGTGCAAAGGCACATGCACAACAAATTGTACTACCTGGATAATCATGCAGAGTGTGACACAGTAGGAAATGTGCCACTGCACTCAAATTGCACACACTATTTTCATAGAGTGTTGGGACACACAAACTTTATTAGTTTGGGGAAACTGGGAAGTGTTTGTCCTGAGCTAGGGTTGAATGAGTGCAAAAATCATTTGGAGTGCTCTGTGTGCAGCAAGATAAAGCTGAAGGCTTTACCTTTTGCTAAGAAGGATAAATACACCACCCAGAGGCCATTTCAAATGATGCATGCTGATCTGGCTGATCCATTCACCAAAACTGTTGGCAATAGCTGATATCTGATGGTTGTAGTTGATAGGCACACCAAATACTCCTATGCCTACTTACTCAAGGAGAAGAATGGGGCTGTTGCCACATTCAAGAACTGGGTGGAGATGGTGGGAAGGGAATTTGAGTACAAGGCTAATGCTCTGGTGACAGACCATAGGGGTGAGTTTTTATCTCAATACTTGAGCAATTGGCTGAAACAGAAGGGCATCCGCTATAACACCATTAACACAGTCACTCTGCAGGAAGATGGTTTGGTGGAAAGAAAGATTGGGGTGTTAAAATAGATAAAGGATTGCATGCTGCTCGATGCAGGGGCCCCAGAGGGACTTTGGGGGTAGGTAATCCTGGCTGCCTGCCACATCACTCACTGTATTTCATGCTTTATGGGAGGCCACCCAATCTCAGCTACCTAAGGGTGTCTGGGCAGTATGCCAATGTCTTGGTTCCCCAGACTTTCAGAAGGAAAGGTGACACCAAAGTATCAGAGATTGATGTTTGTGGGGTATCAGGGGGTATCACCCATCACTACCAGAAAGTTTGAGCAACCACCATACACAGATGCAGGGGTACAGACAAGTAGTGATAGTGAGGATGAGAAGGGATGTGCCATGGTAATAATCCCCAGGAGGACTCAGAAAGTCAGAAGGCCATCTGACTGTTTTATTGTGCAGAATGCCAGAGTGTGCACTGTTGTGGCTGATGAGCTGGAAAGCTACCTGGAGCTTCTCACCTACTCTAGAGATAAACAGGAAAAATGGTTTGAGGCCATAGACAGTGAGTTTTTGTCTTTGGTGAACAGGGAGGTGTTTGAAGTGGTAGATAGACCAGGAGACCAGAAGGTCATAAGTTGCAAGTGGGTGTTTAAGAGGAAGGAGATGCCAGATGGGACCCATAAGTATAAGGCCAGGTTAGTAGCTAAAGGATTCTCTCAGCAGCATTTTGAGAGTTTCGATAAGATGTTCTCTCCAACTGCAAAGCCTGAAAGCCTCAGGTTGGTGTTGGCATTGGCTGCA
>CM034701.1:189119091-189134629 GCA_020142125.1 Phrynosoma platyrhinos | reverse complement strand
ACTACCCCTGTCAATGCTCAGACGCAGATCGTTGGTCAAGGCAACCATTGCCGTCTCAAGAATATAATTTTGGGTTCAGACCAGCTGTCCATTCTCTACCCCAATATCTCATTCATTTCCTTCTGATCGGGGAGTCTCATCATCTGGTACTAACTCTTGTTTCATTTTGCAGTTTCAGCATAGGATTTTCAAGACTTCAGGACTGGTTTGCTGTTGCCTCCTTCTGTGCAATGCTAACAAGCATTAGCTATGATGCCACTGCTATTGCCTTTGAGAGATCCTTCACAAACTGCCGAGTAGCTGTTTGGTACATTTCATCTGGCTTCTCAGCAAAAGTTTGTCTGACATGGGACATCCCACTAATAGCACTGCTCCTATCAAATTAGCCTCTTGCCTCACAGGAGCACGCAATCCCACAACCACAGGAAGGTAATGTCATAGTGAGTACCTCACACCATGTAGTACCTGTAGTACCTCTCATTGCCTCAAACAGAATAAACTGTTAAGTTAGTGTACACTTTAAGACACCAGTTATCAGTTGTTGCATTGGTTAATCAAGTGGTGAGATCCCATCTTTCTTTAACAAAGTCAAATTTTCCCACCTTGTTTAAAGGTGATTTTGGAGCTTATTGCACCACCTTTTAAAGCAGCTTACCTCTTCCAACTTAATTTTTAATTCAGGTGACATCCTGATATTATCACAGGGATTTTGTCACCAAATCTGCTGTCCAGGTCCATCCCAGTTCTGGCAGCCATTTTCCTAAGCCAGAAAACTCCCAGTTTAGAAAAGAGGTGCCCTGAGCACTCCTGGGAGTGGGGATGGACCTGGGATGGTCCTGGGTGGAGAATTTGGTGGTAAAATCCCTGAGAAAGTATCAGGATGTCACCAGAATTAAAATTTAAGTTGGGAGAGGTAAGCCGGTTTAAAAAGTGGTGTGATAAGCTCCTTTGTGTGTATGAGGGAATGGAGGGCTGAATTCTCTCCAACCGTTTGGTGATGGTGGTAGGGAAATGTTCAAAAAATATCTTATGAGAAATTACAGCTCTGTTAATACTAAGTGAAACATCAGCACACCATTTTGAAAGAGGAAAGGAGCAGGCCAAGAAAGGGAGACTTAAAAAAGCATATAGATGAGCCCATGATTTCTTGCAACAATCAATCAATCAAATGGTCTGAGTGCACATTTGTGCTTGAAATTCTCCACTTTGTTTGAGGAGGAAGAACTGCAGAAGGGATCACTGAATAGTCTCCAACCAACCTGCTCCCTGGAAAAAAAAATTCAGTATTCTGAGTAAAGCTCCAAAATAATTTAGTAGATTTTTCCCCCTGATACATATTCACCTAGCTCTACACTATTCACATTCATGTATATGAAACTTGAAAAGTTTACAGGCAAAAGAGCAGATGTTAAAATGTTTTCTCTGCTTCCATTATTATTAAAGCCCCTGACACACCATTAGACAAATAAATAATTGTTATTAATTATTTGATGTAACCCAATTTTGTGTTAAGAACATTTTGCTGTCAGGTGAGCTTACCCTCTAAATCAAGGGAAGAGATCATGTGATCCTCCAGATGTTGCAGGAGTGCAACTTCCAGCAGCCTTCATTGTTTATTTATTTAGCTCAATCAGTGTAGATATGTGCCCCAGCAATGTCCCATTGCGGTACTGTGCAAGGGGGATTCATATCAATGAGTGAGGCAACTAAGAGAGATGACTTCTGGGATGTCCTGTTCAATTTAGGCAGAAGCAAAAGGAGACTTCAAGATCATGACAACATAACACTGTGGGGAAAAAAATAGACAAAGACATATGATGTCTATGATTTCTGGGAGTTACTGTCCAACAACATATGGAGAGCTGTGTAATTCCTACTCTTGATCTAAATGGATCCAACCTTTCTTCTTCTCTTCTGGCACTACTTATAATTGTAGCCTAGTGTTATTTTTGACCTATGGAAACCCTAAAGTGAACCTATCATGGATTTTCTAAGCAAGATTTGCTCAGAGGAGGTTTGTCATTATCTTCCTCTGAAGCTGAGAGAGTGTAATTTGCACAAGGTCATACAAGGGGTTTCCATAACAAAGAGGATGCAGTCCAAAACACCTCCCTGAAAGGAGATTGTCAAGAAAGAAAGAAAGAAAGAAAGAAAGAAAGAAAGAAAGAAAGAAAGAAAGAAAGAAAGAATAACTTATCTGACAATAATGGACAGGACTGGATGTTAAAAGATGAAAAAGTTAAGGACTTCAAGTACATGGCTGGTGAAATTTGAATTAATATGGCTGGGTGGTCATAATTTTCTTTGTAAATTTTCAACAGAGCTTTGAAGTAATAAGTCTGACAAAATGTAGTTACCTACAATAAGTTGCTTTTGTTCTTACTCTTCTTTTTTTGGCGGGGGTATAATTGTTGTTGTCCTGGTTTTAAAGAGTGTAATAAAGTAGCATATCAAGTGGTTTAGTTTACTGATACTGCTAATTACTTTTTAAGTTACTTTCCAGAAGAAAAAGAAAATTGAGAGGTGGCATGGTATACCCTGTTGTATGAGAAAAATCAAGTACAGTGATAGATTATTGGAAAATAAGGGAATTAAGTATAGTGATAGAAGTGCAGTGGAAACGAAGGAAACAAATATAGTGATAGTATAGTGATAGGAGTATAGTGTCCAGACCAAGTGAAGCAGTGGTGCCCCTCTATTGTGCTTTGATCAGACTTCACCTGGAATAAAGTGTCCATTTTTAATTACCACAGTTCAAAAAAGATATTTAAAAGCTGGAGTGTGCCTACTAGAGTGCAATTAGGATGATTAATGGTCTGGAAACTAAACATTACAAAGATCAGCTTAGACAGCAGGGTATTTACATATACTTTAGAGAAGAGATTACTAAAAGGTGACATGATGGTCATCTTTAAATGCTATGTAGAAGATGGCGTGATATTTTCTGCTACTTAAGAAAGAAGGCCCAAGCCAATGGATTCAAATTACAAGAAAAAAGATTCCATATAAACATTAGGAAGAAATTATTGACTGAAAAAAAAAAACTGTTTGACAGTAGACTATCCTTCTTTGGATAGTCATTTTGGATGGCCATTTTGGGAAAGTTGTGTTATTGCATAGCAAAGGGTTGGATCTGATGGTCCTTGGGATCCCTTCCAACTCAATCATTCTATAATTGTAATGAAAATATACTGCTCATTGCAATTAGGTTCATATGTTATTTTTTCCCAAGTGGTGTACTGAGTAGAGAGAATGACTCTTTTAAAAAATTGTAACAACTAATGGGAACATATTGCTTTTTTAAATTAAATTCAGCTCCCAAGCTCTGTTTTCCTACAACTGAGTAATGTGAAAGGAACACAAGATGGTGCTGAAATGTCATAGTCTTAAAACAGATACTATAGAGCACCTAGTGCTGGCTGGTGGCCTCCATTTCATCATGGCAATGCATCCATTCTGGATTTCATTTCAAACTTGAAATGAGAATCCAGTGTTCTAAGTCCTATCCCTTAAATAAATAAATAAATAAATAAATAAATAAAATACAGCACCTTAAATAGCTTTTAGTGATGCATTTTTTTTTTAAAAAAAAAGATGCTTCAACTATATTTATTGACCTTATTGCAGACACTACAGAATCAAAAGTGGATTGGGGATGGAAAGCTCTCCGCTGCCAAACACAAACTCTACAGGGCCAGCCCTAGGTTGCATGTCATGAAATCGTAGCAAGATGTCAGTTATTTGATTATGGTGATAATAGTTTCATATTTATGATTGCTACATGATTTAACACTACTGTCATGAACATAACTGAGGGGCTCTACAGAATGGCAAAAAGCACTGACATCAAGATGGAGTGGGGGCATGGCGACCGCACATCACCCGCCTTGATGCTGGCGTCATGTTGCCCACCTGACCAGATGGCGGGTGATGAAAGGGCATTTCTTTGGCACAGAGTTTAGATGAGCTGCACCAAAGAAATGCCAAAAAGCTGTCACCATGGTGGCAAAGGCAGCTTTTTGCCATTCTAAAAAGGAACAGTATTTTGCTGCTTCTTTTTAGAGCCGGCAAAGCACCAGATCAGGGTGCAGTGTGTGGTTGCCGCTGCCCCAGTCCAGTAAGCAAAGGGGCAGCCAGATGCCACTCTATCGGGGGCTATCTGTTTAATCCCTCACTTCCCAACCTACATCAGCTGCATGGGCAGAAAGACGGCCATCCCACCAGTTCTCAAAGCATGGTTGAGTGATGTTTCTACCAGGTATTAGGGATCTGGACCAGGAGAAATTACATGTGAGCTTATTGCACTACACTCTTAAATAGGTCTCCTGTTGCATTTTGGGGTTTGTAGTTCAGTGAGGCTTAAAGGCTCTCTGGCTGAATATTCTAAATGCCTCTTCCTAAACTACAAGTTCCAGAATGCAACAGGAGGTAGCCAGAGCAGTTAAAGCAACCTAGCCCAGTTTTAAAAGTGAAGAGCAATAGTCTCCTTTATTAAGTGTAAATTGATACAGGATTCCAGCTAGGATAGTTAAACACTTCCTGTTATTTTTACTGTCATGAAGAAGTGAAGAGGTTCTTGTGGGATTTTCTATCTCAAGAGATTACTAAGGTTGCTGCCACACTGCAGACATAAAGCAGTTTTGACTTTAACTTCCATGGTTCACTCCTATGTAATCCTGGGATTTATAGTTTGTTGTGGCACCAGAGCACTCTGACAGGGAATGCTAAATATCTCAAAAATTACAAATCCCTGAATTCCAAACCATGGAGTCATGACAGTTAAAGTGGTGTGAAACTGCTTTATTTCTGAAGTGGCAGCAGCCCCTGAAACCAAGGAACAAATAGGAGTGTGGCAAAGATTTTGTGAGAGAAATAGAAATAAGTGACCTAATCTTGATAATGTGGCCTACAACCATACTACCGTGAACACGTCTGATCTTGTCTGATCTCGGAAGCTAAGCAGGGTCAGACTTCGATGGGAGACCACCTGGGAATACGGGTGCTATAGGTTAAAGCCAATGGCCTACAGCTTGATATGTGAAAAATGACTTTATTTGTTTGTTTGTTTAATTTATACTCCACCTTTCACTCAGCAAATGGATTACAAAAAATAAAATAAAACAAAGTTCAGCTTGAACCATTTCAAAAATTAAAAAGCAATTAATCCGTTAAATCTGTGGGAAAACCCCACATAATTCAAAGAGTTTTGAACACTTTTCAAACATAATTAAAAGATAAAAACATTGAAATACAGTCTACCATGTTCAAAACACCCTTCTGCCTCATAATTTTAAGTACTAAAGGCATGCCTAAATAGAAAGGTCATTCTCTGCCAGTGGACAAAGAACTGAGGGGCTTTGCAGACCTGCACAAAGGGCTGGTGTGGGGTTGGAGTTGGGGTGGGGCAGCCACACACCGGCTGCCCTGAGTCCACCTCAACCCTGTCCTGATGCTGCATGCCCATTCACATAGTGTGCAGCATCAGGATGCCCTTTTGGAACCATGACAGTTAACATGGTATCAAGCTGCATTATTTCTACAGTATAGATACATCCTCAGATGAGCAAAGAGATATAAACTGCTCCATTGGAAGGAAGGGGTCCAACAATCCTTCCCATGCCTAAGAACATGATATTTTCACCACGATCAGGCTCCAGGAGTTAGTTGCCTACAGTATCTCCATTTAATCAGTTTTACAGGAGCCAGCAGTTACAGACTCAGTCAAAAGTCAACAGCACAGTTGCCCACAGTCCCCCAACAGGTCAGGATACTCATATTTTCAATGTTGTATACTGACAAGGAAGTCCTACTTTTTATGTAAGAAGGCTCAGTATATCCAACACTTCTTCCCAGCAGGAAGTGAAAAAGGAGCTATGTTCATCAACAAAACCTTGCATTGTTTGCCTGGCATTCCATGAGATTGGGAGATGGGAAGACAAACTCTTAAATTCAAAGCTTTTCCTGATCTACTTGTAGTACTCTTTTGATATCCTTCATTTCCTTCTTCTTTGCCACCAGAGCTCCACTGCCATAATGCAGCTACCTTCTGTAGGGATTGACAGGCAGGACCAAGGTAATATTTTCTCCAGTGTAGAAGTTTTCATTTTCTGACCTTGAAAATGGAGGTCCTGTCCATGGGAAACCAACCAGAAGATTGTAGCTTTGCACTATCAATAATTTCAATTGTGAACATGATTGTGTCAATATACATCCTTTTAACCATGAAGCTTAACTGTATTTATTATCATTTAAATGAAAAATAAAAACATCAAATGTCATTTAAAAGGTGACATGACTCAAATGCTTAATCTCAAAAAGATCAAAATAATGAATAGTTTCTACCTGGTTCATATGCTCTTCAGGGGACAGTAAAAGTATATGAAAGAGGAAAAGACACAAGTGTATGATTGTTTTCATCTGTAAAGGCCCACACTTACTATACATTGCTGAATATAAGGTTCTCTGCAGGTATCTGCATAGTTATCAAATGGTAGCATGATACAGTTAATTCAAGTTACCACATAATTACTAGAGATGGAACAGGAAGTATAACAGCAGCAGGTATCAGAGAACAAAAATGAAAACTAAATCAAGGAATTAACCACCCACTAAATTTTGTTTTGAATGGGGGAAATCCTACATTTAAAACGTAGCAAGTTAAAAGAGTTGAAATGTATTGTTTGATGTACTTAGTTAAAAGTTTCATCATGCTGTTTAAAAATACTTTAACAAATCACACCATGATCTTAGAAATTACTCCATTTCAAGCATATTCTCAGTTGAAATTAATACCATATGCAAACCATAACATATTATTTTCAGCTTTTGATCACAATCATAATACTGTAACCCTTTGCTTCCATGATATTTTCCCCTGATGCCATGGCACTTAATCTGCTGAACAATTCTCAAATAAGAATGAATGCCTTTTTTAACCTCCATGAGATGTGCCTGGTGAGTTGGACTGTTCCCATATAACATGTAAGGTGCAATGATTTGAGTGCTGGACGAGAAATAGGGTGATTTGGTTTTAGCCTCACTGAGCCATGAAAACCATGGATCACCTTGGATAAGTGACTTTCTTTCAGGCACTTAATTCACAAGATACAGGTGATGATATAATAGAGAGGAGGGGGCTAAGCAGACGAGCGGCCATGGGACCGAGGCATCCCCATGCCTCAATCCGCGGCACAGCTTCGCCGCCCCTGAAAGGAGCGCTAAATCAGCGCTCCTTTCACAAGTCACCAAAAGTGCACTGCAAAAGGCTGTGGTGCACTTTCTGCGACTCTTCCGCCGCAGCGTGTGGAAACGCTGCGGCGGGAGGTCCTCCTTGGAGCACCAGCCATGCGGAGGGCTGGCTGCTCTGAGGACGACCTCAGGAAGGGGTTGGGGTGCTGATCGTGTGGCTGCCCCTCCCCTTCCCTGCCCCCAAGACGGCCCAATAAGCCGTCTGCTTAGGGAGGAGATTTCTCTTGGGCTTCTGTTATTGGACATCCCTGGTTGGCCTGCCTGCCTGCATGCCTTCCTTTGGAATTAATTTCAGGTCATGATCATGAGTGCAACAGTTAAAATTTTTCTTTCTCTCCATCCTCAACCACCTCCAAGTCTGCCATGAGCCACGAAGGAAAAAGTGTATTGATAGCATATTTTCGAATCCTTATACTTGGGAGATTTAAACCACTGTTAAATTTAGGAAATAGTTCCTTTGGCATGACTCCATTTCTGTCTCATTCCTATCTTGCCCTCCAAGCACTGTTAGGACACACTTTTTCACTGACAGGAAAAGCCATCAATAAGCTCTCAAATATGCTGTTGTAGCATTTGTCATCAGGAGTGATAAATTCCTCTGGTATTGGGCAATCACATGGTGTCAATGTCTCCTCCAATTTCCCCTTGCAATTCCAGAGCTGGTTATTTTTTGGCATTTTTACTTTAATTTATTTTCTCCCTCCCCTCTTGCCACCACCAAAGAAAAAATGACAGTCTTCTCAGAAGGAGGTGGATATTGTATAAACTATGATTGTTTATTAATTTAAATAACCAATTAAATGACTGAAGCCAGTTACAGGGAACATATCCCTTGTTTAAACAGCTTCATTGGCTACCAGTTCATTTCCAGGCTGGTTTAGACCCGTAAAGCATCTTAAATCCACATTATATACATCTTAAATCCACATTATCCAAAAGACTCTGTCCTCCTACATCAGGAGTGGGGACCTATAGCCCTCCAGGGTCTGACGAATTACCATTGCCATTATGCTTCACCACCAGCCAAGCTGAAGGAAATTTTAGCCAGGCTCATGAGAGCTTTGTTGTATTTCTGCCCCTTATGTTGATGCTACATGAAACAGTTCATCAGAACTTCAAAGGCCGTAGGTTCCCCACCCCTGCCTACATGAACCTGCTGGAGTCTTAAGATCTGCCTTAATCTTGGTCCCACCACCATTACTTGTGAAGCAGATAGCCTTCTCAGTGGCTTCTCCCACCTTCTGGAACTCCTTTCCATGGGAAACTAGGCTGGTCCCCTCTCTGCTCTCCTTATGTCAGCAGGCAAGACATTTTTGTTTGAGAAGGTTTTTAGTGTCTAATTACTTGTAGAGAGGCTGTTTATGGATGTCTGCCTGCTTTACTTTTAACTTTTGTGTGACTTTTAAATGAATTTTTTAAATTTTAATATAATCATTTTTAATTATATATAACATTTTATTGTTAGATTTTATTTGAATTATTTTTGTGAGTTGGATGACACTCTGGGAGAAAGGTGGCATATAAATAAAACAAACAAATAATATTTGTGGGGAGATTGTATTGTTTGTAAATGTATTTTAAATATAAAAAACCAAAATAATAATAAAAAGAAGCACAAATAAATTTCTTTTGCCCCATCCACGCTGAACAAGAATTTGAAAGCCACCCAGAGCAGTATTTCACCCAACTCAGTACTATTGTATTAATTCCTAAAATTAACATTTGACCATATTGATAGAAAATGGAAAGCATATGAAGTTAGGGAAAAATTCTAAAACAAACCATGTTTGTTTGTAAGAAGCAGAGAAAAATGGAATTTTACTGTCCCTGAATCTCTCTCTCTCTCTCTCTCTCTCATTCAAATGCCAGCAACAGCCAATCTGCTAGCTGTTGGCCCATGATCTGTAATTTTTCCCCCTACTGCCAGTTGAGTAACAGATGGTTGGGAACTGCATGGCTTTACCAGAAATTCCTGCCAGAATCATTTCCCTGAGAATATGTGGTATGAATATATAGCACTGAACAGGGAATGAAATGGCAACATAAAATTAAGGTGACTGTAGCTTTCCATATGAATTGAAATATGGTAGGATATTCAAAGAATACGGATGCTTCCCTGAAGACTAGAACCATTATAGAATTAGATATAAAGGAAGATTTCTCGATCTTGGGATAGATTCAAAATTGGACTTCTTAAGGTAATGGGAACATTAGATTCTGATTGTTAACTAAGAAGGATAATGTTACTCCTTTTGTGGAGTGACATTTATCTTTACTGAGGTGTAAACTCACTACATGGTGCCAGAGTAATGTCAAATGGTTCAAGTGCTGTGGGTCATGTTCACTTGTCCCATGCTTTTTAATGTCTATACTCTTTGTTAGTGTTGAAATGATAGTAAGGTAGATGAAGGAGAGTGTGAAAGCTAGAACATGTGTTGTGGAGAGTGTAAACATCATATAGCATGAGATGCTTTCCTATAAATAAATAAAAATAACTGCTTGAAAAAAAGAAAAGCAGCAAGTTACCTTTTTACAAGTTGCAACTTTAAAGTTAACTAACATCCTGTCTGCATGGGTCAAATAAAATGTCCTCCCCCCCACTCTCATGGTGATCAGTGAAGACAATGCAGGGCCCAATCGCTGGGTTTGATGCAAACTGTCCCAATGATATCAGGCCAGTTTGGCATCAAATGCAAGCTATAGCATTCTTAACACAGATTTTTAAAAAATCATCATTTGCTCTAGATCTTCCCAGAAAATCTGGAGGCCTCCAGAGTGATGCCAGGTGACTGTTTACAAATGCATCCCACTGTGCCACCTGCCACCATCACTGCTGGCATGTGTCACTTGCTTTGAGGTAGTATTGAGGTATCCAGTCATGTGATTAATATTGGATGTCTTGTGCTGACCTCAGAGTGAGCAACTCATGCCAGCAGTAGTAACATCAGGTAGCATAGTGGGATGTACATACAAACAGCTGCCCATTGTTGCAATTGTGTGCCCAAGGTAATGGGGGGGGGGATCAGCGAAACTTCAGAGCCAGAATACTCTGGGCTGCTCCCAAAGTATTCTATCCCATGCAGATGCCATCTAATAAATGCTGTGATGGTCAACTATAATAGTAATAACTTTCTGAGCAGGAGAACCTACTTCCACCATTCTCTTAGGAATACGTCCACCCACACTTCTTTTGCTAATTTGTAATTCTGTCATTTGGGGGTCTTCAAATGACCCAATATTCTTATTCTAAAATTCTGGACAAGGCTTATTTAAAAACAGATCGAGGAGGTGGCAGAATGGGAGTGTTAAAAGAAGGGACTGGGATTAAAACAAACTGTATGAAATATCTCCCCTCCCTCCACATGTCCACATAGCAAAACATATGGGCCAAGGTCCTGCATCAGAGAATGCCCCATACTTTAACTATGGTCTAAAACACACTACAAAAATGACCAGTTTGAGACCACTTTAACAGCCCTGGTCCAGTGCTAAGGAATCCTGGGAACTGTAGTTTGTTGTGGTACCAGAGCTCTCTGATAGAGAAGGCTAAATATCTCACAAAACTACAGTTCCCAGGATTCCCTAGCTTTTAGCCAGGGCAGTTAAAGCAGTCTCAAAGTGGATTATTTCTGCAGTGTGTTTTGGACCAAAGAAAAATCTCTCATTCAACACCCCTCGAACTGAACATTTACTCTTCTGTAGCTCTGCCTAATACAGCTTTTACTGGCTGGTAGGAAGTAAGAAAAGCACCAGAGAAGCATCCAGCTATTTTCTTGAAGCTGGATGCACACTAATGACACGCTCCTCAGGGATTTTTGGAACACCCCTGGGAGCTTCCAAAGGATGCCTAGAAAAATATTTGGATGGTTCTCTACTGCAATTCCCACTCTCCACTGGCTGGGAAATGGCTGTGTTTAGGGCATGGATGCAACAGAGAAAAGTGGGTTTGGAGAGCAACTTGGGTCTTTGCACCAGTAATACAAAATTCCAACCTCCTCAATGACCAAAAATTGGGAATTTATGATTATGTAAATTGCCTTTATCTCACTGTAACTCCCTAACAGGATGCCAGCCACTGTGAGTAACAGAAATTGGATGAGAATATGTCCCATTCTTCTCTCATTACAATTCCATTCTGCTTCCTCCCCCGTACCTCCAACACAAAACAAAGCAGAATTGGTTGTTTCTCCCTCTGCACCTAGTCAACAGCAGAGACACCTCTTTGAGCCAATCTAAGGCATCAGGGTCATCTATGTGACATCAGTTGTACTACTGATCATTGTATCATTCATATTTACAATTGATTTACAATGTTTTTAGTTTTCGAATGCAAATTACACTTCACCATCCATTACATCCAAAGTTCATATTTTACAGCTGTATGCTTTTAATTAATGCAAATTGCACATTACAATTCAATTTTTTTAATAGAAAGTTAAGAGCAAGAAGGAAAAATGGAGAGGAGAGAGGTAAATGAAGAAATAGAAGATGAAAGGAGAGAATGAAAAATAGAAAAGTAAAATAGTCATTCACTCAGTTGTACATTTTAATGGTGGAGTATTGTGACTGGACATAATTTTTCTACATATAATTCAAGAAAACTTCAGAAACTGTTTGGAATTTGGACTCTTTTGCCTAATTTAGTACAAATTGTGTTTCCATGAATTGTGAGTATGGTAGTAGAATATGTTGAATCCAAGTATTTACACTACAGTTGTTCTCAGATTTCCAATTTTGTGAGACCATCCATTTTTAACAAATCATTTCCCCATCCTCCTTGTACTGGGGATATGGTCTGCTAAAACATGCACTGTGTCTACCATTAGGATTTGTTCAGAACATTCCTGCTTTACTATTTATCCAAAAGGTGCTATAGTTTGACATCTCTGTAAGAGATGTATCAGACTGAACTGTATCAAGATTTAAATAAATTTATCTGTTGCTTGGTTTCATCATAGAGATGTAAACAAATTTTTCTAATCCTTTAAGAGAAATTTTCTTATCCTCTGCATGAAAAGATTTCCTGATTGTATGAGACACCTTGCCAGAAAATAGTTCTATGTCATCAGACTTTTCACATTTTTGTCCTGGCATCCTGTTCAGTCCTTACGAGATCATAACCAAGAGACAGATTCTTGTGACTTTTGGGATTCATGTTTATGGTTCTTAAGGATCAAAAGTAACTGCAAAAGTCTACTGTTGCAGCCAGGCAATACCTCAGTTGAAGGAACTCTGAGATTATGCAGTTTCAGGTATTTGGAAATGGTATCTGTAATGTGTTGATAAAATGTGTTGATGATGAATACAGACACACATCTTTACATTTCAACATTTTAACATTGACTATATATCCCATCAAATTCTAACATAATGTTCTCCTGATCACAGGGCATGTTGAGAACATGCATCTGGAGAGACTCCTCAGGACCCTGCCTCCACGGCTTCTCTCAATGTACCCCACAATTGGGAGAGTACTGTAGAAGTCAGCTAGAATTTGCTAAGCTAAGCAGTTACAAATGTATAACCACTGTTACATAGCTATGAAGTGTCTTCCAGACTGACTTCCCAATCCTCACTTATCAGGTAGCAGCCACCATAATTGATGGTAGTATGTTCTGATGTTGATCAGGAATTAGCTAACTGATGTTTCCACCCCTCATGTGAGTGATCTTTGGTGCTACAGCCAAAAACAGGGTCCTTGTCACAACTCCCCCCACCACTGGCAATAGTTTATATGCAGTGGTGTTGGAACATCAGTGAACTGTTTCTTTATTGATAGGGGAACAGATCCCCATCTATCACATTAGCTGCTGCTCAATAAGTGAGAACTGGAGGACCTTTATAGCCCCTATGTGTTCCCTAAACTACAAAATACACAGGGATTGTGAATGTGATTGAATCACAAATGTGTAACTCTAGGTTTGTAACTACCTTGGTAAATTCCAGCCATCATTTCCTTGCACCCTCATTGGCAGCACCATGGAAAACCTTCAGTTAAAGTGCTATCTGGCTGAAAAAGTAGTTTTAGGAGGTGGCATCATCATATATTGCTGTGACAAAGGAACTGCATCATTATAGTAATATCTGATGATACAGGATTTTGGCGATGTATGTAAAACAAAAACAATAAATAAATAAATAAATAATCAATGTTTTATGCAGAAAAGTGTATTTTGAACACACATACTGTTTCCTCTGTGAAACTGTTAAGGTTTTTGAACAATGTCTTCTTTATTTTGTGTCAAAAGGTCCCAAAATGCAATAAGAAGTCACTTTAATCTCATCCAGTAGGAAGAAAGTTTTCCAAATTCTCAATTTTTCATAAGTGAAGATTTATATTCCTAATTCACCAGAAATCTTCAAAAAGAGAGAATATGGCAATGCTTTGTCTTCATCATTGTGTGCTACAATGTCAAAGGCCATTCAGTTCACTGTTCATTTTAATTATCTGGTATCATTCCTTCATTCACAGAAATTAAGACATGATTTGGTGAGAAACAGGGAAATGAACATAACTTTGTTTAAGATAAAAACACCCATTATAGCTTCAAAAATAGTAAAAATCACTTCACATTACACATCCCTTCTTTCCTTCTTCCTTTCCCTCCCAGGAATGGCCATGAGTAATGTTGATGGATGTTCACTGCTCATACTGGAAGCTTTTTCTGTCTGATTCTCCCAGGGCTGCTGAACAATGATCAATACAGTTCTCAGTACTAATTCAGCTAATCGTTAGGAAGTGCCTGTCAGCTGTGAAAACAATCAGTGTCTAGATTTGCAAAGCTCAGTCAACTGTAACCTTTTATTGCTTCTAATAAGAAAAATAGGGCCCATCTTACCTAAAATATACTACTGCAGCATATTTTATCAACTGTTCAAAAACAATAGGAGAGTCACAGCTCTTAAGCTTGAATTTCTTTAGGTTGCTTGCCATCAGATCCCTTTGGAGTCAAGTCTCAAACAAATAGTTAAGCAAAGAGTAACTCCTTGATACATGGGACATGAAAAAAAAAATCAACAGCACAACATATGCAAACCTGTTTAGAGTTACAGTGAGGTTCACTCAAGGTAAGTATGCCCAGCAGATATGAGCAACTGGAGCTCTCCAGATGTTTGGGGCCAACACCTGCCAACAGCATAGCCCACGTAGTGACTGGTGAGGGATCATGGGATTTGAAGTCCAAAGATATTGTGAGGTCCACAGTTTCCCATATAGGTGTACCTTGATTCTACATCGTGGAGGGTGCAATCTTACACACACACTTATCTAGAGGTAAATCTGAGTGAATTCAATATAGACATATATAGTATTTCCTTTTAATATGACACAAGGGTCACTTGATGGGAAAATGAGCATTGCTGATCAATCATGGAAATAAAGAGACAAGACACAAAGTATTGGATGAATATGGGTCACTTTATTTAACTATTAACATATTTAACTTTTAACTGCTGAGAGATACAAGAGGGGAGCAACCTGGTGTGGGAGCATTAAGGTAAATGGTTTTCTCCCCAGCTTCTCTGGGAGAAACACCTGACCCCTAGAAAAAACCCAAAACCTCTAGCTAGCCCACCACTGAAAGACCAATCCTGGGTATCCCTCTCCCAAGGCTCAAGAGTTAAAGAGAGGGCTCAGCAACCCCAAGAAAGTCTCCTTCCCCACTTCCCAGGTCCCATAACTGAAAGAGACAGATACAGAGTTCTGCCTTTCACTAAAAGGGTGCCAGAGGTGTTCACCAAATCCTGCTTCTCTCTTCCTATTACATGCCAGGGATGTAAATCAAGGGCAAATCAAGGTGGGCTAAAGGGCCCTCATTCCATGTTGCAGACCTCCAAAGAATAATTTGCTACCTGACTTTGATAAATGAATGCCATCAACTCTGTAAAGCTCAGACTTCTGAAACAGTATTTCAGGATGTGGCAAAAAGTGGTCTGACATCAGCCCAATGGAGCTTACAGACCCAGCAAGGCCTAATCAAGGTTTACTGTGAGATTTGGGTCTAACAATGTTAGGGAACCAAAGCAACGCCATTATGAGAAGAGGGAAATAGTATGTGGCCTTGAAAGGTAGACTGTGTAGAGAAGAGGAGGGCACCAAAGGAAGATAGAGAAGCGAAACTTAACTGAGGGAAGTGAAGACTTGGGGTGTTGATAAAGGAGGAAATGAAACTTATGGGGAGAAATGAAACTTGAAAGTTGCTGAGTGTATAAAAAGACTGCACCCCAACTGCCAGGCAAGCATTTTGGTGGATTCATCCCCCTGTGCCAATTGCATGCAAATAAAGCCATC
>CM034701.1:189085196-189101679 GCA_020142125.1 Phrynosoma platyrhinos | reverse complement strand
CATTTCAGATCTCCAAAACAATGTGCCATTGAATTGCTCCAAGAAGGTATCCCAGACCTTCAAATCCTCATGAATGTCCCTTGTGATTCTAATGTGATGGTGCTGTGCCACAACACCTGCAGTAGTCCTGTATAATCTTGCACAAAATGCATGTCCCGGCACTACAACTCTACAGGTGAAGTTCAAGAGTCCTGTAAGGGATTGAAATTCAAGAAGTGTAGCTTTTTGTTTCCCCAACATGGCACTAACCTGCTGCCTCATAGCCACCAATTTAACATTTGGTAATTGAGAAATCCCAGCTATGGTGTCAATCTTGATACCCAAAAAGGTAAGTCATGTATCTGGCCCCTCAGTCTTTTCTTCCGCTAAAGGCACACCCAACTCATACATTAATTCCTGAAACTGGGCTAAGGAATCCCTACATTGGGAAGAATAGGGATCCCCAGTGATCGAAAAATCATCTAAATAATGTGTTATGGCTCTACTGCCAGTCCACTTAACTGCACACCAATGAAGAAAAGTACTGAATGTCTCGAAAGCAGAACAAGAAATCGAGCATCCCATTGGCATTGCTTTATCAAAGAAATACTTTCCTTCAAATTGAAAACCCAGTAAGTCAAAATCATCTGGGTGAACAGGGAAGAGCCTAAAGGCAGACTTAATATCACAATTAGCTAAAAGGGCTCCCTTGCCTAAATAGCTAATCATCTTAACTGCTGAGTCGAATGATGCATACTTAACAGAGGGAAGCCAAGGATCTATAGCATCATTCACAGAGTCACCCTTTGGATATCATAAATTGTGTATCAACCTAAATTCTCCAGGAACTTTTTTAGGAACCACATCCAAAGGAGATAGACGGAGGGTGGGAATAGGCAACTGATAATGCGGTCCCAAAATCCTTCCCGCTGCTATTTCTTTTGCTAATTTCTCCCTCACAATGTTACGGAACAAGCATTGTGCGCAAAATGATGAACCCTAGTACCTGTATAAGGGATACAAAAACCTAGGGAAAAACCATGGAATAAATAAAAAGCAGCCTCTTTATTAGGGTAAATCTTTAGCCATGATGCCATAGTGTCTAACTTAATTGGTGACGGGGCCTTTTCCTCCAGGCGAAGCTGGCCGGGGGGCAATAGCCACTCCTGGCTGCTTGCCTCTATTGCAGGAAGCTCCGGGGTGGACACCCCCACAGGTGTTGCACTTATGCTCAAACCTGCAGGATTGCCTCTTGCATTTGCCTGCATTAAAATCCCAGCATATGCCAAATTGCCTTCTCTCTCCCGTGGCAGACGTCCCATTCGGCCCTGTCGGCATGGTAACCATTGGGACATATCCATTGTCACACCTGCTCAAAAGGGAGGCCACCACCATAACATCAGCCCACAGCTCAGACTGAACGTGTCTCCAGGACAAGAAGTGATCCTGTGCAGCTCTCATTCTAAACTGCTCATCATATTGGAGCCAAGCTGCACCTCTAGAGTTATGATGGCAATTAGTGTATGCTTTTATCATGATCTCCTGATATTTAGAAAAGTCAGGAGATCTCAATGGTTCTTTTTCCTCTATAACACCTCTATAAATAGTGAAACCCATAATCCAATTCACAAAATTGCTCTCCAGCTTTAGGGCATTTGAGCGCTTGAAACTCTTTGGGAAGACTGAAAACAATCCCATCTTTTACCATGATCCTTGGCTCAGAATCCCTGAAGGTAAGAGTAAATAAGTCAATGTATTCTCCCTTCCAAATCCTTTCTTTAGTAGAAAGAGGGAGGTGTGAACCAAGGGGTATGGACATTACAGTGTAAGGGGCAGATTCAGCTTGCCCAACCGCTCCAGATAACAAAGGAGCACTTGAAAGAGACACCACAGAGGTGTTGCTAGCTACAGCCATGGGCTGACCATCCTGCACCCTAGTGTCAGGGACCTGTGAAAGTGCAGGTGCCTGCACGGGTGCCACCACAACCACAGGGTTGGGCTGTTCCGCAGCCACACCCTGACTAACCTTGCCACCTGGAGCCCAGACACAGGCAGGCCAATTAGCATGTGCAATATTAGGAGACAAACCTGAAACTGAAGCTTGCTGGGAAGCATCGCCAGCCGACCGCAATGGTCCCCCAAGGTGTGGCCCACAACAGCTCGGGTGTCAAGTGCAGAAGAGGCAGCAGCAGCTTGATCACCTCTTTGCGCTTCACAGGTCTGCTCCATTGCAGGAGCACCTGGAAGAACCACTCCTCATAAGAGGTTATATAAATCAGCCAAAGTAGGCTGCTCAGACACTGGGGCAGCTGCACCCTGAGCCTCCATACCAGGGACTCTTTTCAGGAGATCCCACACATCAGCAATAGTTCGGTGCCCAGCCTCCACAGCCAAAACCACAGAAGGATCTGGTGTAGTATCCATCACCTGAGCATCAGATGGGAGGAAGCAGCACTTCTGTGCTAGTCGTACCAGAAGCGCCAGCAATAGGGCTGGTGGCTGTAGCCTGTCGCCCTTTCTGAGCAAGTTGATTGCAAAGAGCAACACAAGCCTGAACTGTTTTGCCCAGTTGTGCCAACTGGGCAGTAATCTCATCATCTCTGATGGTAGACCGGGAAGGCCTCTTCAAAGCAGATTGACCACAGCTGGGCGCAGCCGAAGCTGCACGTCTTTTTAGATTGGGCCTTACTGCATGGCATCCTTCCTTCAGTGAATGGAACATGGGCCAAAGCAAAGTCAACCAACCCTGGATGACTACCACCAGGCCAAAAGGCCACCTTTTCCCAAGTCTCACAAGAGACGCAAACAGCCAGGAAGCATCACTGGCAACCAACCAGGGGGAAAGGCGTCCACCAAGGGTTCTATGCGGAACCCTAAACTGAAGACAGCCGTCTTCCAAAACACTCACCACTGGGGGGAAGTGAAGCAACCCTCCCAAACCAGTGATGGGGTCCTGACCTTATCAGACCAGGGTCGCCAGGGCAGTGCTGGGACTGTATCCAGTACTGGGTCCACACGCCCGGTGAGGATGCCTGCCGCAGGGCCCTCCTCAGGTGTACAGCCCCCCGAGAATTGGGGATGCAGAAGCCCCAGTAGGCCCAGAGGACCGGCCTGAAGGCCTCGCTTGGTCCACCAGGATGCCCAGGGAAGATACCTGAACATTCCCGCTTGTAAAAAGAAGAGAGAATCCGCCAAAGACCACAACGCAGCCAAGGCCACAAGTAAGCGCTAGGCAAAAGCCAAGCCAAGGCCAGAGCAGAGAACAGAGCAATGTTGCTTGCTCAGTTCAAGCTCGAAAATGGCTGCCTCCACGTCGCAGCACAAAGCTATAAAGAACAAACTCTCGTCCCAAGTCTTGAGAGACCAGGAGCACCACGAGACTTTAGAGTAACAACCAAACAACCCAACTGGACAAAGCGTGCAAGTGTTCTCATTCCCCCACGTGCTTTAACCAATCAGGCTTCTCATGTCCTTATATGGCCAGCACAACAAGAAACCCCTCCCGACTCGTTGGGGGGTGTCTTTCTATAGCCAGTGTTATTCACCTCTTGTTTTTTCTCCACTCATCTCTTCCAAGTCCTTTCAAGCTGCTCACCAGAGCACCTTTAAGGTACTACCATCCTCCCCCACACATCTGCCCATTATCTAGCTAAGCAATGGTGTGGCTTTTCTACAAATCCCATCAACTTTACCACCAAACCCCTCATGCATGCTTCTGTAAGGCATGAACAGCAGAATTGCACACAGAAATAAAATGGCAAACACTCTAACAACATATAAATCATTTTCATGGCAGGATCAGTCAGATTACTGGTAATGACTCAGTTATGGAGGTTTAGTTATGAAGACAGAAAAACACAACAGAGAATGCTGGATGGAACTGATTTTTTTTTAAAAAAAATATTTATTTATTGCTACAACACATTCAAGTGAGGTCCAGCTAGTTAGCAAACATTTGCCCCTATAGTTATTAAACATATTTGCAACATGGTCAGTCTCTGCCTGGAACATGTACTAAGAGCTACAATACCCTAAGGACAAAGCTCTTTTTAAAAAGCTATTGCTTGTAACTATTCCAAAATATAATACCTTGAAATAAAATTAGGATCATCTTTTGTGAAGAACATGAGCTTAGCACTAAATTCACAATATTAGGGGAGCTGATTCATTTCTATTCTCCTTCTCACTCCAGTCAGTCTCCCAGTGAAGAAAATGATTGCATCTTGGTTTTCCATTTTCTTGTGCAGAGGTATTTTTTTTAATGCAATCAAATATCCAGTCCATCCTGCTTAACTCCTCCCCACTACATCTATATTGTGTTGCCTTTTGAACCCATTCCTTATGAAATAAATGTCTAGCACATTAACCTACTGCACCAAGCATTCCCCTTACATGAGACTTTGCTAATGCCTTCACCGTTAAATATATTGACCAGTACTATTATTTTGTCATTATCATTAATTGAATGGCATTTCCCTTCTGCTGCTGTTTAAACTCAGTGTTGCCCATTCTGCTAATGCAGTACTTCTGGAGGAATGTTAACTAATGGTGCACTAAGATTATTTTAATTATCAATTAAACTGAAAAAATTAAAAGCATCTTCCAGTCTCTATATATGAACTAGACTTTGCAAGAATTAATTTAAACTTTACAGAACTGAAGTGAAAAGACTATTCTGTTGCCTATTGGAAAAGGATCATTCTGGCTGTGTGTGTGTGTGTGTGTGTGTGTGTGTGTGTGTGTGTGTGTTCATGCCACTTTGTAAGTACACATCACTAAATAATTCATATGCTTTCCTAATCTTATAATGGCTAAATTGGTTCTGGCCGCTAAGGAATAGTTCCAACTGTCACTTTTCTTACAAGCCCATAATATTATGGTGTCAGTCTCATCTACTAGGAGCAAGGTCATTCACCAGACGCTCCAGAGCAGGTTCTATTGACTTATCCCAGATGCCTTCTTACTGAAACTTAATATATTTTTAAAGCAGGAAAGGTGAAGAACATGCACTCAGACTGAGATGGATCTCTCAACCCCTTCCCTCTCAGTTTACAGGAACTGGCATTAAGAAAAAGAGTGTTTTAGGGGAGAAAGACTTTACAGTTCTGAAGGACTTCTATTTGGGTTGTATCAAATTTAGAACCTCTAAAGTCTTTCCCCACCCACACCTGCTTAGTCTTCAGAATAGAACAGCAAAGGAATATCTAACCTAGCACTCCAGATTTGGATGTAAAAGGTCATTCACAAAAGTGGAAATTTATTCGCATGTCAAATCTTTCATGTCAGGCAGAATCCAGATTGTGGGCTGCAAAGCTTTTTATGTCATGCTTCTAATTAGGCCTGTGACTCACTCTCATGAATAATATATATCAAGCCACATATTAGCAACTAATGCCGCTAAATCATCAATTTACAGTAACCCTTGGCTGCAGCAACCATAGTAATGAAAATGTCAAAGAGGCAGCAGTATTTTTTTTTTCCTCAACAGATGTTGGAAGGTCGGTATTGTCTCCCTAGATGCTAACATTCCAAAGCTGCTTATCAGGACTAAAGGAAAAGGCAAGCGATGTTGCTCAAGGTGAATGGAGATGACGCAATCAGGGCCAATCTGAGCAAACTTTAGAAATTATACATTTTATAGGATTGAAAGGAACACATGCACATCCAGTTTATTGTTACGTTTACTATTCCAGCTCAGAATAAATAAACCACAACTTCAATAATTTTTCCAGTCATTGCCTCAACTTACAAATTCTCTACACATTTAAACTGTAACCCTCCCACATATATGTATTCAGTAAGCATAGCAATAGGTTGCAGAATTGTACCCACTAAACATGTCTTGTATCCGCCAAGTGCTCCACATTCATTGTTAGCATGTGAAGGACATGATGTGAAGTGATATTATATATTTTGCCTATTAAGAGCTGCTCCACCTTATTTATTTAGCTTTCCTTACTGTGGCGAGGAACCCATTTGGTAAAGAGATGGATCCCCTAGACCCCATTTATATGTATCCTTGAATTATGCCTGGACTACTTTGATGTGTCTGAGGGCTATTTTTCAAGTAGTAAATATCTCATGTATTTGTATGCCAAGAAGTTGTGGGGTGGGGAAATGAATATTTTGATGTTAAACTGTGATGGCTATTCCTGTGACCTATTTAAAAGAAGGCTTCCAGGAGAAATAGTTCACTCTTACATTGTTAGACAAATGCATTTGCTCTTCTCATATGTAAAGTCTTCAAACAAATCTTCAGACAAAAATCCACCAAACAGTGATACCTTTATTGGCCAACCAAAAATGCACAATATACTTGTTGCAAGCTTTCAAAGCTCCACTGAGGTAAGATATTACAAACCAAACAGGAGAAAAAAACGGACAAATTATGCAGTCGAGTTTCCCGCATTTGGGGAAATTGCAGGGGTCAGCACACCTGGACTGCAATTTCCTAGTCTTTGAAAATCTCCCAATAGCCACAGGGACAGAAGGAGGAGGGGCCAGCCTGCAAAAGATACTCTCCACTTACCATCTTAACTAAGGACAGAAACATCAAAATGCAGGCATCTGACTAACATCTCCATTTTTTTTCCTCCTGTTTGATTTGTAACATCTTGCCTGATGAAGAAGCCAGTGGAGCTTTGAAAGCTTTCAACAAGTATATTGTGCATTTTGGTTGGCCAATAAAGGTATCACTGTTTGGTGGATTTTTGTTTGAATTTGCTAAATGGCCAACACAGCTACCCCTGCATATTTCTTGATTATAATCTATATTGCATAATTTCTCATGTGTCCTAATAATACCACACAGAAGAATTAAAGTCATAACATTTAAGTAACATAAAATGTGAAACTTGGGCATGTTTTTCCTCCAGCACGAGTAAAAGTGCAATCATAAACCTACTTCCTAATAGTCTAATTTAACTCATTAGAACTTGTTTGTGAGGGAGAAAAAGAAATGTCACTGCATATCTTATTTTTTTTTTTCAGTGGAGGAAGAGTTAAAGAAGTGCTGAGTTCTCACATTGAAATCGATAGGAATAAAATATACTTAACTTGTGGGACTGTGCTCTTTGAAGTTTAATCATAGGATTTTACACCAAAGTGGCTTAACAGCTTAGCAAATCTAACTGAAATGGGGAGCACATATTGTGCCTCTCCATGCAAGCTTCTCCTGTTTCCACTTTCTCACCAGAATGGAACTTTAAAGGAATTCTGCTAGTAAAGAATGCTCACAGAAAGGAACATACAGTTGAATGGGGGGGGGAATGAGGACTCTAGACCTCCATTGCATGATGAATTGTGCCAATACAAATATACAGTTACATTCACAATTGCACCCACACGCTACACAGATGGAGTATTTCCCCATGGAATACTTGCTCAGGACACCAATGCCATGGGCACATAGAGTATAGAAAGCAAAAGCATTCAATGAAGATTTGTGTTCATTATAGATATACCCACATTAATAGATATGCAATAAGGCAAAATCACAGTGTCAATTAAGATGGCATGCTGTTCGGGTGGAACCTGGAAAACATCTAATTAAAACCATTCTGAGGCTAGACTCTACATATCAAGAAAATGAGGATGCACCATTTGTAGATGGGACTTTAATATTTAATTTTCCTTTGCCCCAACCAATAGGCAACACTATGTAATTTGGATTCTCTTTACTTTTCTTTTTAGCACACCATTAAAGTCACCACCAGCTTTGCTGATATAAACATTGACATTGCTCTGTTTTTCATTATTTGTAAGCCCTGCCTCCCAAGGATTCTGTGTATTTCAACTAGGTTTGCATATCAACATGAGTAATAACTGGATTTTACATTTCCAGAAACTGGAGGGGAGTAAGAGATTCAATTCTACGTGTAACCAAAAAAAATGTATGACACCTAACACTATTTGAACTTAGCATCTACATCCTTTCCCTAAATTACTTTTAAAGTTCTGGCACAAGAACATTAAGAACCATTGTCTGCAGGATCAGATGAAGGATCTATGTAGTCCTCCCTCCCCAACCCCCCAACCCTCATGTTTATTTGTTAACCTCTCTAACAAAGCTGAGCTTGCCATGGACATCAGCTTTTCTGGCTTTCTCCCAACATGTACTCACTAGTGATTTGTATTCCTCTTTTGTGATTCCCCCTTTATTCCTTTTCTTGTTCATAATCCTTTAATTTCAGCTCACCCAAAAGTTTTCCCCCCCACATTCACCCTAGTTTCTTTCCTTTCTCATCTGAGTTACTTGCAATTATGCTGCCATTGTCTCCTCTTTAAGAAACTCCCATTATTAGGAATTACCTTCCCTTTGAGCATTTCTGGCCATGAGATCTCACCCATAGTTTCCTTACATTTGTTGAAATTGGTTCTATTAAATTCCAGAGAGTGTATTTGTCGTCTTCCTTTCCCTGTATATCAAATTCCAAGAGGATGTGGTCACTTAAGGATCCCACTACTTTCATTATGAGTTATTTTCTGCTAGTTGCGGGGGGGGGGGAGTCCAAAATAGTTGATCTGTTTGTTGCCTCTTCCAACTTCTGGTCAATAAATTATCAAGAAGACAAGTGAGGAAATTATCAAGAAGACAAGTGAGGAAATTATCAAGAAGACAAGTGAGGAAATTGTTGTAACATACATTCTTGGATAATTTTGACTTCCAACAAATAATCGAGTAGGCTGAGGCCTCTCATTATTATTACCTTTCTCCTGTTTAAGTGTTTAGTTGCATATTCTAGGAAAGTATCCTCCAAATCTTCCGCTTTACTTGTAAGTCACACCCACACAGTGATATCACTGCTTTTCCCTCCCCTTTAATTTCACCCCAAATGCTCTCAACCTGTTTTCCATGCTTTAAATCCTAGACCTCCTCACAAACATATACATCCTTGACATATAAGGGTACTCTTTGTCCTTTCCTGATTGGTTTATTTCTTTGGAACAGGTTATATCCTTCAGTATATCCTGCAGTTACTACATGCCAATAATGAAAGTCATCCCACCAGATTTCAGTGCTCCTATCAAATCATTTTTGTCTTCCTATATTAAGAGTACATTTTGTTTATTTCCTATGCTCTGTGCATTAGCACAGAGTAGAGATTCTCAAACTCTGATCCTCAAGGTGTTTTGGACTTCAGCACTTCAGAAGCCTCAGCCATCTTGCCCAATGATCTGGGATTGTGGAAGTCGAAGTCCAAAATACCTGGAAAGCCAGAGTTTGGGAATCACTGGCATACAGGCATGTAAGACCATGGATCATTCTCTCCAGCTGAATCTTTTTTATTATTATTATTCTGCCCACTGTTGGGTTTAATCATATAAGAACAACCTCTGTAAATTACAGACCATCTCTTGCAAGATATCTTTCATGAATATGCAGACTATGGTCCAAGAAGTCAGGTCATTCCTGACCGCACCATCACAGAGCCAGTTGTTCACTTCCAATATTCTTCCCTTTACTCCTGGGACACATCTTTCATCTGAAAACTATGGAATAACATATGAAATCACAACCTTTACCTTGAAGTTATTTAGTTTTCTACTTAGAGACTACCAGAGGGAAGAGATCATGCTTGGTAGCATGATGGAAGGGTCGCCGAAAGTGCGCCGCAACGTTTTGAGGCACATTTTCAGTGACATATGAAAGGAGCGCTATTTTAGCGCTCCTTCCCAGGGGCACCAACGGTGCGCCACAGGATTGAGGCATGGAGATGCCTCGGTCCCGCAGTGCACCTTCCCAGGGCGGCCCACGGCCACCCGTCTGCTTAGGCCCTTTGTCATTTTCAGGGAGACATCAGGATGAAGAGTTCATGTGGCAATAGGTTTATTTACTAGTTCCAACTGGGCACTGGGTCAAAAGTAAGCAAATATTTACATCCCCATTAGCAACTGCTGTCTAAAAAAATGACTGGGAAGGATTCATAACTTCAGCATTAAATGAGCCTTTCCCTCCTCCTTCTTGCTTACCCTTCATAACACTTTTTTTTGTAATGTCTCACATTTTCAAATGCTTGTACACCATTTGACCTACTATGAATTGTAGTTGGAGTGTAGGTAACACTTTGCTTTTTCTTCTTTTGTCCAAAATGGTTATGAGTTTTGATAAGTGACCAACAATGTTGATAATGACCACAAATCTGATATCAACCAGAAATATATTGGCCCATCAGTCTCAGTCTTTACCATCAAGTTTTCTTCTTCTTCTTCTTCTTCTTCTTCTTCTTCTTCTTCTTCTTCTTCTTCTTCTTCTTCTTTTTTTTTCTTTTTTTACAAAGCCATGTGAAAAGCAACTACATACAATCATGTTGGTTTGTTTATTTATTTAGCTGGGTGTTTAAAAAAGAAAGAAATGTTCCACATTTAATGGAGTAAGGGCAAAAAGTGCAAGTGTAATGGAAGAACTGAAACTGCACAGTGCTCTCTGCAGAACTGGGAAATAATTGAAACAAAACCAAACCACAAAGATCTCTAATGTATAGTTTTTACTTCAGAAGAAATGGCAGGTAATTTGGAACGCAAAATGTTGGATCTGGGAAATGAGAAACTATGCTTCAGCAAGTTTCCCTCCCTGTGTTGTGGGTGAGGATGGGTGAGAATTAGGAATGACAAGACATTCTGGTATATTTAACAGTCTCAATTAAAGAAGCATTTTCACTACTTTTCAGAAACTGGTATGAGAAAATGAGCACCTCTCCTTTAGCATTCTCACATTTGCAAGGTGTACAGGGTGTTTCTTAGAAATAAAATGCACATGCTTTGCATATCTTTTGAATGATGCATGGCTAAAATGTGTCTAACAAAAATATGCAGTATTATTAATTGGTCAACAGTGGAATGTTACAAATACAGAGAGCCTTCCTTATCCATGAATTTTGTATCCACAGATTCAACTATCCGTGGCTTGAACATGGTCCCAAAATATATAGATTACAAAAAACAAACTTAGAATTTCCTATTTTATATAAGGGACACCATTTTACTATGCCAATATATATAATGGGACTTCAGCATCCACAGATTTTGGTATCCTTGGGGGTTCTGGAACCCAGCAGATAACAAGGGCTGACTCCATATGCACAAATACAGAAACACACATGGACATTTGTAAATTTTTTGTGTAAGAAGAAAGCACTGAGTTTCACAATCTGGCCTGAAACAAGTGTGAGAAGAAAATGCAGATCCAGGTCAGAGGAGATCAACAAAATTAAGACTGGGAGATTTTAACAACATTAGGGAGCATTTTGTTCCTCTATATACTTTTAATATGAATTTCCTAACATTAGTAAGTTTCTTCATGCGTTTGAGGAAATAGACTGAAATCTATGAAAGCACATTCTTTCAGTTAGTCCCAAAGGTGCTACAAGATCTCTCTACATACTGATTCTACAGACTAACATGGCTATATCTTTGAATTCATATTTATAGGGTCACCAGAATTTGAGATTAAAAAAACAATTTTATTAGACCATTTTGAAATTACAATGAACAACATTCATAACATTTGTAGAAGCATAACAACATCTCTACATATCAATACATTTTACATTTGATATTCTTGTTTATATCCCAACTTCATATTGTCAATATTCACTCACTTCTTTCCATTTGTCCCTTTCCCTTCTACCCTCCATCTCCTTCCATTCCCACTACTTCATCCTTTTTTTTCTTTATTTGATTCCACTTCCTCTTTTCTTCCACTTGAAACATAACCCTACTATTCTTCCACCCCATCAGATTATCAGGTGTAATAATAGCAAGACAGTCCCCATGTTGAGCTGTCCATAATGAATTTGACTGAAGCACATATGGGAGAATTTATTTTTGGTTTGTGAAGAATATACAGAAATTTATCTATTTCTTCATATGTGCAACAGCAATAAGTTGAAGTTTGCTGCTGTTGTTGATGATGTTATTTAAATGAATATGGGAGAAAACAAATCTGACAGATTTTCTCATCTCTAGTGAAGGGTGCTAGGAGCATGTTAAAAGGGGCATAAGGCTATTTTACACCATCTCCTCTCACTTATATTCTACTTGCTTTAGGAATGTTTGAAGGGGACTAGAACAAATTCAGGTGTCAATAGAGATGTACAATTTTGAAAAAAATTGAAGCCAGGGCAGGAAAGAAACATTTCTCTGTTTTTGTTGTTGTTGTTGTTTGTTTGTTTTTTCTGGGGCAAATGGAATTTTTCAGAATGGTGAAAAATGGTGAAAAGGATACTAGCATCCTTTAGCAACTGGAAGTCACTTTGTTACTTTGAAAATATAAAATGCATTTTATATATAACATGACTGTTATTGTTAACTGTCAAGTCAACTCTGACTTATGACAACTCCAAGAATAAGATATCTCCAAGTCACCATGTCACCAACAGCCCAGCTATCCATCTGTAATGTGATCTTCCTCTTTTCCTACTGCTTTCTACCTTACCAAGCATCATTCTCTTTTCTAAGGAGTCATGTCTTCTCATAATATGTAAAAGGTTTGACAGTCTCAGCTTATTCATCTTGGCTTCTAGTGAGAAGTCAAGCATGATTTACTCTAGGACCCATTTATCATTCTCTTTAGCAGTCCATAGTATCTGCAAAACTCTCTTCATGTACTACATCTCAAATTAGGGCCTTTGCAGACTGCCAGAAATAGTGCAAACTGAGTGCTCTTTAAGGGTTAGGGTTAGTGCTAGGGAGTCATGGGAATTGTCCCCCCCCCCAAGACATTGAGTCTTTTCTGTCAGAGAGCTCTGGTGCCACAATAAAATACAGTTCCCATGATTCCCTAACCCTAACCCTTAAAGTGGACTCAATTTGCACTATTTCTAACAGTCTGCAAAGATCCTCAGTTTATTTTCTTCCCAATCAGCTTTCTTGAGTTTCCAGCATAAAAGATAAAAAGATGAAATGGACAATACTTAATGTTCAATTATATATCTTTACACTTCAGGATCTTGTCTAGTTCATTCATAACTGCTCTTCCTAGTCTTCTGTTTCTTGACTGCAGTCTCCATTTTGATGAATGAGTCAAGATATAGGAAATCTGGTTATCTCGATGCTTTCATTGCCTATTTTAATGCTATTGTATCATCTGTGTTCATTATTTTTGTTTTCTTAATGTTCAGCTACCAACTTGCCTTTGCATTTTCTTCCTTGACTTTTTTCAATAATCATTCTGAGCCTTTGCAATTTTCTGCTAGCAGTACGGTGTCACCTACATACAGTAACTTGCTAATGTTCCTTTTTCCAGTTTTCAGAACTTCCTTAGAGTTTAATTCAGCTTTGCATATGATACATATAAGATGATAAACTAATAGGGTGTTAAAATGCAACTTTGTCAAACTCCCCTTGCCTTTTGGAAACCATTCCATTTCTCTGTACCTTCTCTTAACAGTGGCCTTTTCTCCTGAGTATATTGCACACTAGAAATCAAATGTTGTGGCATATCCATTTCTTTAAGAGCAATCCATAGTTTTTTATGATGTTCACAATCAAAGTATTTGCTGTAGTCTATAAAGCACAGGATGATTTTCTTATTAAATTCTTTGGTGTGCTCCATTAACCAACATATATATATTTTTTGCAGTATGATCCCTAGTGCCTCTTTCTTTCCTGAGCCCAGCTTGGACAGCTGGCATGTCTCACTCCATATGGCAAAAGCATTTGTTGTAGAATTTTGAACATCACTTTGTATGTATGGAAGATGAAGCCTGGTGATTATTACAATTAATGGTGTTCTCTTTCTTGGGGATTAGAATGTATATTGAGCATTTTCAATCTGTGTGCCTTTATTTTGTTTTCCATATTTGCTGACAGATGTTAATTAGCATTTCAGTGGATTCTGTCTTGCTTATTTGAAAAAGTTCTATAATATATGTCATGTGTTCTTGGTGATTTATTTTCCCCAAGCGCCTTGACAGCAGCTTCCACTTCACTTTCTAAAACTGTAGATTCATTTTCAAAAACTTCTTCCTTGAATTAATGTCACCTTTTAATCTTTTATATAGTTCTTCAGCATATTGTTTCCATGTGCTTATTATTTCTTCATGCAGTGTGTTCCTCTACTGGTATTAATGCATCCCTACTTTTGGTTTAAATTGCCCTTTGATTTCTTGGATCTTGTGGAAGAGTGTCTGGTTCTTTCTTTTTTGATATCATTTTCTATATCTCTAAATTGTTTGTTATAGTAGTTCTCATTGGCCCTCCACACAAATAGTTGAAAGTTGCATTCAGGATCCTGACCCTGTTTCTGTGCCCATTTACTTTTGCTTCTTGTCTGCCCTTTGCTGCTTGAAGAGTTTCATCTGTCACCCAGTCAGGCTTTTCTTTATTTTTGGCTGCAGATAGTATCTTTTTGCATTCTTGCCTCTCAATGTCCCTATGTTCAGTCCAAAGCTCTTCTGACACCTGGTCAATTAGTTTTAATAGTGCATATCTATTTTTACATTATTTTTAAATTCTACAGGGATATGCTTCATGTTTTATATTGGCACAATGATTGATCTGGTGTTTTATCTTTAGGTTTACTCTAATTTTGGATATTAGCAGTTCATGGTTTTTTTCACTATCTACTCCTTGTCTTCTTTTTGTAGAGTGAATGATTTCTTCTCCATCTTCTTCTTTCAAATGTCCCATTTCTTGTTTGACCATATCTAACTTCTCCTGATTTGTGCCTCTTACATTTAATGTTCCAACAGTATGAACTGTGCAGCTTCAGACTTTCATTTCACCTCTGAGCACACCAACAGCTGAACGTACTTTCAGCTTGAGTCCATTTCTGTCATTAGCCACAACACTGCTTGTATTTGTCCTCTGCTTTTCCTCAGTAGCTCCTTGAGTACCATCCAGCCTAGAAGTCCCATCTTCTGGTGCTATCTTTTGTTTCATTTTGGATTGTCTCATCATAGGGTTTTCATGGTAAAAAAGGAGTTTGTTTTCTTTTGCATTGTACTAGCAAGTGTTAGCTATGTTCCCAGTCTTTGTCTCTATCCTCCTCCAGTGTCACCCCCCCCCCCCCATACACACATAACTACTACTACTGATGCTCAGAAGCTGTTCGGTACATTTAGTCTCACTCCTCAGCAAAATAAATAAATAAATAAATAAATATAAAAACAAATATGAGATGGGAGATCCTACCTGCCAACATAGCCTCTCACCTTACAGGAGCACACAATCCCACTACCATGGAAAGGTAGTACATGATTGGTTGTTGTGTTTCCAATTGTGTTTATGTTGTTTCCAATTTATGGCAACCCTAAGGGACATGATACAATTATATAATTTTGTTTGCTGTAAAATTAAGTTTGATATATTAAAAATACAGTTTGGTCAACAACAGTTACAAATGGAATCTCCCCCCTTCCTCCTCATTTTCCTCCTCCTCATTTTTCAAATGAAACTACAGAGTCCTGAAATATAAGGAAACTCCAATTTTGCTACTTGATTTTGCAGTCAAAAAACTAATAAAAGCAGAGGAAATAATCAACATTGATATTACAGGGAAAAATATTTTGTCTCTTCTAGTCATCCATAGAGTCAAGCAGGCATCAAGCATTCATTTTTATAAAAAGAGTAGTGAAAAATCTGCCAAGAGCAGGAGCTGCAATGATTAGATTGCATTCCACAAAACTCTGCCTGTTATACAAACTTTAGAAATAATTTTGAAGGAATAAATATATGAACACTGTATATACACCTTTTTATTCATCATTCTGAAAAGAAAAGTCACCAAATGCTTTGTTATTATTATTATCCCATTTCCATTTCTTCCTGTGTTTTTTTTCCCTGTGAAAAACATTTTAGAAGGAAACAGGGATTTTTTTTTCTGGATTCCCCCCCCCCCCCCCCCCCCCCCCCCCCCCCCCCCCCCCCGGTCTTCACATTTCTATATGAGAAAGAAACTTGCATCCTATTAGGCTGTGGCTGGAATTGTGATTTGAGCAATCCTGACAGGTATTGTTAAATGGCTTTGCTCCATCATTTGATGTTTATCACCAATTAGCTTGTTTGACAGTTGACAGCTTCCAGCTGTTCTCTGTCACTATCGGATAACTATAAATTATGAACATACAAAGTTCCATGGAATCAGACCTCAGCCTCCACTAGTCTGGCACATGATCTCCTGTGAAGGGTGCTTCCTCTTTAAAGTTTCAAATGGGGGCTTTCCCTAGCCTTAACCTCTGGGATCTTTTAAACTTAGAAGCCAATGATCATTCCACCAACGTGTTTCAAACAAGACTTGCTTTCCATAGCTGAGCTATGATTCCTCCCTTCAAAAATTGGAGTGTGGAAAAGTTACTTTTTCCACTATAACCCACAGAATCCCAGTCACTGGGGGTTGGTGTAAAGCACTGTAAAAAAAATCAGTATCTTAAGGCAATTTCAATTGTTTCTGAGAAAATATTGCTTGTGCATACTTCCCTGCAGTGTGAACTGTGCAAGATCTGCATTTTAAATTTTATGTGCATGTGATTGATGTTCTGTATATACATGCACAAAGATATAT
>CM034701.1:189066353-189079320 GCA_020142125.1 Phrynosoma platyrhinos | reverse complement strand
GGAAGCCATTGACCAAAAACTTGACCAAGTAACACAAGATATTTCACAGATAAAAATGTCAATTCAAGATTTACAAAAACAAAAACAAAAACAAAAAAACAAGAAAAAAACAAATGGTTTAGAGAATAGAACAAATAACCTAAAACAAGCAGTCGAAAAAGGAGCATTAATGCAAACTCTAACAGAAATTAAAAGCCTTGCAAAATGTTTAAAAATAAGAGGCCTAAGTGAGAAGAAAGAAGAAGATCTCTATAATAGAGTTATTCCAGCAATAGCAGATTTTATTGATTGGCATCCTGAACAACTAGACCTGGAGATAAACAAAATCTTCAGGATCAGTTCAAGAGTAGCACAAGAAAAAAAAAAAAGGTGCCACGTGATATTGTCATGTACTTGGTATGAGAGAGAGTAAAAGAAATAATTTTACAACAGAATCAAAAAACCAAACAGGTAATAGAAGGAGAAGAAGTCAAAATTTTCAGAGATGTCCCTCAGGAAATTCTGAATAAAAGGAAAGAATATCAATTTATAACCTTGGCCTTAAGACAAAAAGGGATACCATACAAATGGGAAAAAGTGGAAGAAATCACTGTAAATTTTCGACAGCAAAGATTTATATTAAATTCAATACCCAAGACAAAAGATTTCATGCTTAGATTTATAAATGAATTGGATCTGATTTTTCCTGAAAGAAATAAAGAAAAAGGGGGGAGGGGGAAAGGGAAAATCAGATAAAGGAAAGAAACAAAACTCTGAAAAAGAATAAAGACAGAGAAGATGAAAAAAAAGGAAAACATTACATAGTTTTAAAGGAACCAATAGAAGAATCCAAATTACTAGAGCCTGAAGAAAGGGAAGAAAGGGAAGAAGGAAGGGGAGAAGAGAGCGAGGGAGAAGAGAGTGAGGACAATCTATCAGATCAATAAGAAGACTTAATAGAGGCTACAAGACTACTTTAAAGAAAGTAAGCCAAGACCGAATCTCCCGGGTACAAACCAAAGGGGGGAAAAATTGATGGAAGATAAATTTTTAACCTGGAACGTCAAAGGTTTAAACTCAATATATAAAAGAAGAAAAAAATTTCCGTTACTTAGAGAAATTAAGATTAGATCTAATATGTCTACAAGAGACACATATTAGAAACAAAGATGCTAAGTTCTTAGAAAAACCCAAATTAGGAAATGTTTTTACCTCATGGTAACGAGAAGAAAAAAAGGAGTAGCAATTTACATAAATAAAAAATATGAAGCAAAAGAAGTCTTTAAAGATAAAAAAGGAAATATATTGGGAGTCTAAATTAGAATGCAGGAATTGAATGCTTTAGTAGTAGGTATATATGCCCCTTCATAAAATCAAACTAAATTTTATAGGAAAGTTAAAATGTTAATTTTAGGCCATGAACCTGATAATGTAATACTTTTAGGTGATTGGAATGTTGTAATAGATATGGAAATGGACAGGAACACTAAGCACAAAAATAAACAAGGGAAACTTCTCAAAATATTTTTCAAACTTATGGAATATCTCTCTTTAGATGATGCCTGGAGGATAAAACACCCAACAGAAAAAGATTTTACCTTTTATTCAGACAGACACCAATCATGGTCAAGGCTAGACATGATTTTTATACCTAAAACATTAATCAGCCGCATTAAAAAAAAATAGAAATTCTCCCAAAAATTATATCAAACCACAATCCAGTGTTACTATCTCTAATCAAAAGAAAATGTGAATATAATTGGAGACTTAAAGAACACTTACTTCTAGAAGATGCTAAAATATCCTAAGTAAAGAAAACATTGAAAACTTTCTTTGAAGAAAATTTAGATAAAGGAACACCATTAGAAATAGTCTGGGAGACCTCTAAGGCTTTCATGAGAGGATTTTTTTATACAGAATGAGATAGAAAAGAAAAGGAATAAAAGAGAAAAAGAAAAACAACTTCAAGGAGTGATTAAAGAAAAAGAAAAAGAATTATAGATTAATCCCCAAAATAAAAAATTGAGTCCAGAAATAAAAATGCTTCAAAAACAATTGGACATGGAAATGACACAAGAAATAGAGAAAAAACTAAAATTTGTTAGACAAAATTTTTTTGAGCATGCAAACAGACCTGGAAAATTGTTAGCTTATAAATTAAGAAAAGAACAAGAAAAAAGCTGATATTAAAAATTAGAGGGAAAGAGGAAATTATAACCAATCAAAATACAATTAAACAAATGTTCTTCATTTTCTACTCCAACTTATTTAGGGAACATTGCAAATCAAAAGAACAAAAAGAAGCAATGAATTATTATCTTGATAGTGAGGATATACAACAAATATTAGAAGAACAAAAAAAAAAAACTATTGGATGCACCAATTTCAATAATGGAGATAATTGAAGCTATTAAAAAAAAATTAGGGAAAGCTCTGGGACCTGATGGGCTAATGGCTAAGTATTATAAAATATTAGAAAATACCTTAATATTACCACTACAAAGAGTTATATCAAATCTAAATATAGAAAATAAACCTAAATCATGGGGCGAAGCTATGATCACACTGATACCAAAAGAAGGAAAGGACAATTTAGATATTAAAAATTTTAGACCAAATTCCCTATTAAATCTAGATTATAAAAATTTCTCATCAATTTTAGCAGAAAGACTTAAAAAAAGTATTGAAAGAATGGATCCAAGAGGACCAAGCAGGATTCTTACCGGGAAGATAGACTAAAGATAATATAAGAGCAGTATTAAACCTCCTAGAATTTTATGAAAAACATAATGAAAGGAAAATGGTGATGATCTTCTTAGATGCTGAAAAGGCATTTGACAATGTAAATTGGGAATTTTTGATAGCGGTAATTGAGAAAATGGGGATAGGTCCTAATTTTATAAACTGGCTTAAGACTATATACAATGAACAAAGGGCCAAAATCACTATAAATGGGGGAAAAACTGCAGAATTTAAGATAACTAATGGTACAAGACAGGGATGTCCTCTTTCCCCCCTCCTTTTTTTAATAGTAATAGAAATACTTTTGAAAAAGTTAAAAAAAAGATAATCAAATTAAAAGCCCAACAATAAAAGGATACACATATAAGATTAAGGCATTCACGGATGACATTGTTCTATTCTTAGGAGATCCAATGCAAAGCATAGAAAGAATAAATTGTATTTTAAAAGAATTTGGTAAATGGTCAGGCTTCAAAATAAATAAAGATAAAACAGCTATATTAACTAAAAATGTGGAAGAAAAAGAAAAGAAACAATTGAAAGATGTATCAACCAACAAAATTCAAAAAAATGTGAAATATCTGGGTATAAACATGACAAATAAAAATTCTAATTTATTTAATAATAACTACAAACAATCTTGGAACAAAATTAAATTGGATTTAAAAAATTGGACAGCTTAAATCTCTCCTTAATTGGAAAAGTGGCAACAATTAAAATGATGATCTTACCCAAGATGATTTACTACTTCCAAAACATCCCTATAATAACAAACAAGATTCCTTTCAAGGATTGGAATAAGGAAATATCCAAATTTATATGGGGAGGAAGAAAGCCAAGAATAAAATGGAAAACTATGACAGATGTTAAAGAAAGAGGAGGATTAGGCCTTCCGAATTTGAAACTATATTTCCATGCTAGTTGTTTGAATTGGATGATAGAATGGATAAAGCTCCAAAATGTAAAATTATGGAATCTAGAAGGTTTAAATGCACGATTTGGTCTCCATGCCTATATCTAGTATGATAAGGACAAGATTCACAAAAACTTTAAAAACCACTATATAATAAAACCTATCTTACAAACCTGGTTAAATTACAAGAATAAATTATATCAGAAAATACCGTTATGGGTCTCACCCCATGAAGCCTTTATAAAGAGAGATAAGTTAGTAGAAAAAGGATGGGTAACCTATAATGATTTAATAGAACACAAAGAGAATAAATGGCAATTAATGACAAGAGAGGGACTTGCAGAGAAGAAAGTAACTTGTAACTGGTTCCCATATAGACAACTAACATTAAAAACATGAATCATTAAAAGGGATTCAAAAATTTTAGGATTTGAAAAAAACAAGGAGAATTTGATGACATTATTAAATCAAATAAAGGTAAAACACTTTCTAAAATTTATAAAATAATATTCAAACTTGATATGGAACAAGAAGTTGTAAAACCACAGATGGTGACATGGTCCCAGAATATAGAAAACACAATTCAATTGGATGATTGGGAAAAAGCATGGACTAAATACATAAAATTCTCAAATAGTAATATCTTAAAAGAAAATTATTATAAGATATATTTAAGATGGTACATTCTCCAAAAAAAAAAAAAATCTGCAAATTGTTGGAGATGTAAGCAAAATAAAGGATCTCTATTTCATATGTGATGGCACTGCAAGCCAATTAAGAATTTTTGGAACAAAATTCATCAATTGATAACAAAAACACTAGGTATTAATTACTCCGTGAAACCAGAAATATATTTACTAAATATTCTTAGCAGTATAGGGAAAATAAACGAGACAAAAAATTGGAAAATATTATTAAATATGATAACGGCTGCAAGGCTAGTGATAGCCAAGAATTGGAAATCAACCAGGGACTTACAAATAGAAGATTGGTTATTGAAACTCTACAAGGTCTATGAAATGGATATATTAACCCATCTGATAAATGGAAAATCAATTATGGAAAGGAAGATGGATTGGAAAAAATTAACACCACTTTAGGAAAACAAATGGGGAAAGAAAGCAACAATTTTTTAAAAAAATTAAAAAATAAGACAGAGTTAGTTATGATTAATCACATATGCACATAAAATTAAGATAAACAATTAAAAAGAAAAAAATGATGATGTTAACGTTAAAAAAAAAGCTTTTGGGATATACCAAATTATTAACGTTAGAATGAAGAAAGACAAAGATACTGATATTGAGAGAAGTAGATAGGAGGAGCCAACTAAAACGGGGACAAACCTGGTGGGGAAATCACTTTTAAGTTTAATTCTAACGAATAGTAGGGATAATCAGATAGAAGAATAAAAAGAGAAAAAGAACAGAAACAAAAGAAGAAGATGAAGAGACAGAAGAAGAAATAGAAGAAGAATGATGAAAAAACATGATTAAGAAAGACTAAGATATATTTGTTATGATATGATTGTAAATCTAATTTGTCATCTTTTTTGTGTATGTAAGACAACAAACATGTTTAACTAGATGTAATAACTTTTTATTTCTTTATTGCTTACTGAATATTTATAAAATTTTCTTGTTTTTTTCCCCTGGAAAATAATAAAAATAACATTAAAAAAGACGAGACTGGTAGCCAAAGGAGCTGTTGCAGTAAGGGAATTATGTGGTCTCTGTAGCCAGCTCCAATTAACAACGTGGCTGGAGCTCTTTGGGCCAACTTAAGTTTCTGAGCACTTTTCTTTACCTTTTTTAAAAAAATAATTTTTATTAATTAAAATCACAAAAAATAACAATTGTTATTATTTACAATTTCTTTTACTAGATCATATAACCACATTATTCCATTTTCCAGTCTCCCCTCCCTTTGCTGTGAATGCATTAGTATTTAACTATATTTCTACAAATGTCATTTTCCTATCATATACCAATTTATACATTACCCAACATAGATCCAAATGATTAAAGCCATTTTCTTCTAGCAATTATATATTATAATTATCATTATTATTTAATTAATCTTTAAATCCCCATGTTGCCATTACACCCCAAAGTTTACTTATATATTCTATTACTTGCTCCCAATTTTGAGTGAATTCCCCTAACGTTTCGTACTTCATAAGGCATGCCATTTTATCTAATTCTGCCATTTCTACTAATTTTCCAATCCAATCTTGTATTTGTGGCATTAGGTTTTCTTTCCATTTTTGAGCAACTAATAGTCTTGCTGCTGCAATCATGTAATATAATATTCTTTCCTTACCTTGGTCCAACCCCTCTTCAATCATACTCAATAAGTGTAATTCTGGTCTCATTTGAAGCTTAATATTCAATAACTCCTCAATTTTCTGATGTATAGAAACCCCAATTTTTTTTTTTTACTCTTTTACATGTCCACTATAAATGAAATAGTGTTCCTTTTTCTTTTTTTACATTTGTAACATTTATCATTTACCTTCTCATACATTTTAGATATTTTTTTGGAGTGATATACCATTTGTGTGCATCTTATATATGTTCTCCTGTATATATTGCACTATTGATATTTTTATTGGGTTTTTTTTTCCTATACTTTCCCCCATTTATTTATTTCAATTTTATGCCCAATATTTTGATCATTGAATCTTTTACAAACTCCTCTTCTGTCTCCCATTTTAACAAGATTTTGTATATTTTGGATAATACTTTCTGATTCTCTTTAACTAATTTTTTTCCAATTCTGTCATCTTTTCTTCTATACCAAAATTTATAATCTCTATTTTATTTTTTCTTTAATTTGTCTATATAATAACCAATGACATTTAATTCCCATCTCCTTTAATTCTTCTTGTGTTATTATTATATATTGAGGTTTTTTAAAGTTTCTGAGCACTTTTCAAAGGTATCCCCTTTAATTAATTAATTATTAATATTTTACATTGTATATGATGTTTTGATTACATAATTATTAATATTGTAATAACACCATTTTATAATTTCATATGTGAGCAGTCTATAAATGTTCATAAATAATTAACTATGGTCTTTATCATATGAGAAAAGAAAGGGAAAATTGATCAGGAGTGTAGTGGCTTTCTCTATGCCACTCTGCACAACATTGTAGCAATTCCATTTTCTTCCTTAGGGGAGATGGCTGTCAAAGCATTCCTTTTGTTAAACAGGAAAAATCCATTCAACAAAAGGCACAAATTGGTGACTGTCTCCCCTTGGGAAGAGAATGGAAGTGCTATGAGGACATGCAGAGTGTCATAAAGAAAGCCACTACACCTTTGACTGGTTTTGCCCTTTTTTTTCTCATGCAGGAAAATCCAAAACAAATAAATAAATGTAGAGAAGACAATGATTGAAAAGAGGTGCCAATGTAGATGTTATATTGGACCTGGAAGCGTAAAAGCAGGGTATTGTGGAATGTTTTAATCATTTGATTACTATGATTTTATTCTGTTTTAATTGTTAGTAGATTTTAATTATGTTATTTGTTTAATAATGTTTTAAGGGGTGTGTGTGTGTGTTTTATTGTAATTGTGTTTTATGTTGTAAACCACCCTGATTCGGCAAACATTGGGCGGTATATAAATAAATTGTATTATTGTTGTTGTTGTTGTTGTTGTTGTTGTTGTTGTTGTTGTTGTTGTTGTTGTTGTGAACGGACATCCTGACATTATAACCTAGCCTGCTTCATCACCATTGAGACTAGTAGCACTGGGGATGGAGAGAGAATAGGCTTGATCTTTTCCATCGTTAGATGCTTTGCCAATCTAAACTCTCGATAGTTCTTTAATTCTTTCCTTTTGCTTTATCTAGATTGCTCTCCACAAAAAGTGAGGAAGAACAAGCTACTAGGAACCTCCAGCTCTTGTCCATGTTATCACTCAGTCTCTGCTCCTACCTATTTACATATATACAAAATTATGCCTGTGTAACAGGTGTAACTCTCTGGAATGTATGCTTTATTAATTTGTTATTTGTGACTTTTTAGCATACATGAAGCTAGCTACCATAGGAAACAACATTCTATGCATTTTATAGGAAAGGCTAACCTCAAACAAAGCAGCTGAGGGAGGTAATACACAACAGGTAAATACTCTGTATATCACCTTTTAAGTTCTAAAACTGCTCTGCAAGATGTATGTGTATGCACCTCAGGGTTTGTACATTATAAAAAATGAGTGCATGACCTGGAGGTCTGGCCAAAGGGGAAAAGACAGCAGTCTGACCAATAGAAGAAAGGTGAATACTTCAAGAGTTAGAGACAAGCAGAGGAGAACAACTCTGAAATAACTTCCTCAAAGACACTGAGGCCATATCTGTATGGGTCAAATAATATGTGCTCCCCCATCCTCATGGTAATCAATCTTCAGGGCCCAGTCCCTGATTCTGGTGCAAACTGGCCAGACAGTGTCTAGATAGTTTGGCACCAAACCTGTAGTATATTTCCTCACCACCACCACCACCACCACTACAAGACAATTTTTTTTAAAAAAACTCACTTTTTGCTCTGGATCTTCCCAGAAAATATGGAGCCCTGCAGATCAATGGTGGACAGCTGTGCTGCCTGCTGCTTATGTGAGTTGCTACCTGAGGTCAAAATGAGTTGCCCAGCCATATGATCAATGCTGGACACCTTGTTTTCAGGCTCAGAAGGAATGACCTGCAGCAGAAGCAGAAGCAGATAGCACAGTGGGATGCACATGTGAACAGCAATCCATTGTCACTCTGGAGTGCCCAGATAATGGGGGCAACTCAGGGCAGCTTCAGGGCCAGAATATTCTGAGGTGCTTCTGGAGTATTCTGGCCTGTGCAGATGCCACCTGAAAGAGAACAACAAATTTGAACTCATATAAGTATCTGACACTCATGTTTGGAAGGCCCAGAGCAACCTGACTGAAACCAACAAATTTCCAAGATACAGACATCAAAAGAGTTGAAAAGCATAAAAAGAGTATCCTTGAATGACTGGACCAGGAGATGAAGCTCAGACCACCAGCACCAAGCTATGCAACTGTGCACTGATCTCCTCCCATCAATGCACATTCTCTCCTGGGTTGCCCTTCAGGTTTGAGTGAACTAAACACAATTTTGTGTGAATGAGTGTGCACATATATGATTAGGGATGTATTTCTGCTATTTGTGATCCTGGGCTAAAGTTCATCCTTCTCCCTTCCTGCCTCTGATAGGCTCCATTATTTCTCCAAACTTTGCTTTCTTCTTACTCCACCTGTCCTCCTGAACACCTCACCACAATTTTACCCTTCTCTGCTAAAAAGCTGCACACCTCCTTTTCTTGATCTGAAATTTCTCGAAGCTATCCTGAAACTGCACACATACTTCTTTTCTTTCCTCTACCCATTCAATTCTCTATCCCCCTTTGCAGATGGCACTTTGTGCCATCTTGGAGGCAAGGAAGGGGAGGGGCAGCCTCATGCTGGGCACCCTAACCCCTTCCTGAGGATGTCATTGGAGCACTTGTCGTTGCACACAAGGGGCATGCCGATGACATCCTTCTGGCTCAGCATCCAGACACACTGAGCCAGAAGAGATGCTGAAGAGGCACACACCACATTTTGCAGTGCCCTTTCCACGCCTTGCAGAAGGAGCACTATTTTAGCGCTCCTTCCAGGGCCAGAAAAAGAGTGGATCGGGGCTGAGGAATGCGGCAGCCTCGGCCCCAATCCACAGCTTCTCGGAGTGGCCCATGGCCGCCCATCTGCAGAGGCCCTATGTTAATCCGAGCATTAGAATAGGTTTCAGTACTCTACTTACTGCTTTTCCTTCCTGTGATATGCTTCAGTGTTGTATAATAAATATATTTAGTTTGGTAGGTCACACATCATTTAAACACAAGTAAAAAGATCCCATACCTCTGAACAGGGACAAAAGTCTGGTTTCAGAGAACTCAAATCAAATGAAGATTCTTTATTCAAAATTTCATACTTGGCAACATATATGTTGTTTTTGTTGTTTGCCTTCAACTCTATTCTGACTTATGGTGACCCTAAGGCAAATCTATTACAGGGTTTTCTTGGCAAGATTTGTTCAGAGGGGGTTTGCCTTTGTTTTCCCCTGAGGCTAAGAAAGTGTGACTTGGTTGTCCAGTAGGTTTCCATGGCTAAGCAGAGATTTGAACCTTGGTCTCCAGTTGTAGTCTAACATTAAAACCTACAGATCGAAAATTTCTCCTGGGTTTGGAATATTTTGGTCAGATAGCCTGTGTTCCTATAAAGGATGCTAACTGGATGGATGGATTGAAGGCCCCCAATCTTTTCCTTCTTTTCCATCTTATGGTTCTTTATCTTTGACTCAGACTTAGACTGGGCAGTTGTTCCAATACAAGACACTTTCAAAAAGAGTAATGTCCTCAAGCAGCCCTTCAAATACAGAACAGTTTTCTTTAAAAGATTATGCATAACTACTCATAGCATATCAAGGCAGGAAGCAGATGCTATCTAGTGAAGATTCTAGATAGCCACTACCTGTCAAAGTAGAACTCCTCTCTTCCAAGCAGGAGCTGACTGAATTGGCAGCTGAATCTTATTTCTATACTAGTGATAGAATAGGGGTTATCTCTAAAATATCTGAGGGCAGCAGACTGGTTTATGGGGTGGAGGACAGGCTTGAAAACAGACACAGTCTGTATTCCAAGAGAAAAGAATGGGGTTCAAGAGGAATGGGTGAGGACTGAAATTGCCAACTGATGTGGTTGGCCAACTCTGCCTAATGCTAGGGATGGCTTTCATTAGACAAATACATGAACTGAGCTGGTACAAGACTTTTGTTCCTCTGTTCCTGTTTTCCTGAAGGATTTTCCCCTGGCTTTCAAATGATGCTTTCTGACCCTTTCTTCTCCCAGACCTTTGGGACACAGGAGAAATGAGCAGCTGGCAGGAAGAGCTGAGAGAATCTTTTATAAAAAGCCCTTTGTCTCTCAGCTGTGGGATGTCAGGAGAATATTTGATTTTGAGGCACTGAGTAATATCTGTAATTATATTTTTATAATATCTGCACATCTTGCAAAGGCCACAAAACAAAACAAAAAGGAACACAATCAGGCAATGGGATTCAGAGGCCACAGGCTGGGTAGCAGGGGTGGAGAAATCTTCACTAGCATGAACTATATGCCTAAAGGTATAATGCATTTGTTGGTGTTCCTCTCCCTCCCCACAACCTTTTCCTTTTCCCTATTAGAAATTAAAATGAATTAAATTCAAGGACATGCTGGGGAATTAAAACTGAACTGTTTACTTATCCAAGTTATTAATAGTGTAGAATTTAGAACCCCACTGGTACAAAGGCAATGAACATTTGACAGAGAAAAGAGAAAGAGAGAGAGAAGAAATGTAGCTCCACTATGTTTATAACATAGACCTCATAAAGAGTACAATACACTACGATGAACTGAAAGCTAATGTGCTACCTTCTTTCACTTTGCCACTGTTGCACTCCTTTGTTATGCAAGACTTGCAAATCTACAGCATATGGCTCTGCTATATTGGCATATAAAGAAGGGAAATAATGGCATATGACTTTTATTTGGAAGTGGAAGCTGAAATAGAAATGCAAGTAGGGAGGGATGGAATACCCCAATGTCCCAGGAGTGGGCTCTTTTTGAGATAAAAGCCAAGGCATTTGATGCTATGTCAAGGATTGTTGAAATGTGTAATTCATTCCATCTGCTTTCTTTAGTGCATAAGAACAGCAACATCCATGCCAGCTGCAGATGACTGAAAGAGAGGAAAGGGAAACCTTGGCAGCTGTGCTGCATTTGTGCTGTAGTACTTAGATAGTGCTGACAAGCAGTGAGATCTAACTAATATTCAGATAGGTCTCTTCCTTAGTTGCAAGTGAACAACCTGGGCCAAAAAAAGAGCAGGTGCACATGGCTGGAGAATGCTTTGTGTTTGAGAATGTTATGTATTCCACAGGGTGGTGTCCTTCCTCTGAAAAGATGTTTGTGTAGATCAATCAATTTTTATTCACCCACTGATAATGGTCAAGAGAAAGGGTTATGGTATTGTGGGAGAACTCAACATCCTCAAGCTGGATGGGTGTTTTTCTCTCTCCCACATTCTTTTTTTTTTTTTTATCTCAATTTCTTTCTATCAGATTTCTGAATAAATTTGCAAATTTTGGAAAGTTCAAAGTAAAATAAAAAATTCTCACATTGAAAACATTATTTGCAAGGTTATATTTGGAAGTGAACAATACTTAATACTTATTAAACAATATTTATTATTTATTCATTGGATTTATAGTCTACCTTTCTCCCAAAATTATTTGATAATGTTGTAATGGGACTAATTGGTATAGAGATTTTGTAGCACCTTAGAGCTTCATGGTAAGTGCAGATGGGCCCTTTGCGGCATGTTGGAAGCAAGGAAGGGGAGGGGCAGCTGGACGCTGGGCACCCCATCCCCTTCCTGAGGATGTCATCAGAGTGACGGCCCGTCCACACGATGGGTGCTCTGATGACGTCCTTCTAGCTCAGCATCCGCACGCGCTGAGCCGGAAGAGACAACAAAGAGGCACACCACACCTTTTGTGGCACCCCTTTTGCAGCTTGCGGAAGGAGCGTTATTTTAGCGCTCCTTTTGCAGGCGGCGAAAGGGAGGATCGGAGCCGAGGTGTCCGGCAGCCTTGGCCTCAATCCTCCGCAGCCCAGGGCCACCCATCTGCATCCCCCCTAACTGGAAAAAAGAAGTTTGTAGCATGAGCTTTTGTAGACTTTAGGGGCTATGCAAACAAGCAGGAAAAGGTGACCTGAAGTGGCCTTTTCCCCAAACTGCAGCAACCGCATCACCTGCCCGAGAATGCCCTAAGTGGGGGTGGAGCAACCACAATGGGGACCAGTTAATGCAGCTTTTCTGAGGCTGCAGTGAAGCCTCATCACCCGCACTGCCAGCCCCGAGGTTTCCCTCAATGGGAATGGAGTAACCACACGGGCCGGCAGCAGCGGCTTTAATTTTTTTTTTCGTGGTCTCTCCAGCACATGCACATGTGTGCAGGCACAATACAGTCCCTTTAATAGCAATTTTAGCATTGCTAAGGACCTGGCACTGTGCAAAGTAGAGAAATCATGGTTGCCACGGCAACCGAGTGGTCCACACTGGTAGTCAGCCTGTAATTTATGGCCACAGGAGCCTCTGCCATGGTTCCTGCAGCAGCTGCATTCATACCAGATGGCAGTGATGACTTGGAGGACCCAGAAGTAAGACCTGGTAGAGCAGGTGCCACAAGACACATTGCACAGTGTACTGATGCCACTGCTGCTCTGATG
>CM034701.1:189048008-189059248 GCA_020142125.1 Phrynosoma platyrhinos | reverse complement strand
TAAAGTGGCCTCAATTTGCACTATTTCTGTCAGTCTGCAAAGGCCCTTAGACAGGTTAACCCTTTGACTTGAGAGCCCCTGCCTTGGCTAATCAACATCCTTATATACCATCTTACACAGCTAGTTTATAATTACATTAGCACATGCATAATTCAACAATTTCACTGGTTACAAGATATAATTTCAATCTCCACCTCTCCTGATTATGTTACACTTCTACTTGCCATGCGTGAACTATTTTGGCATTACTCATTAACACCTAGATTCATTAATTGGGTCCTATATCCTTAGGTTTTCTTACTTTACTCCCAGTCCATACCATCAATCTTATCTCTTTGGCTCTGAAACAATTTGCCTGTCTTCAAGATTGAAAAACAACATTCCTTGCTATCTTTTCCAGTGAAGCCAAAACTAGAAGTCTTTTACAATTGCTTTGCAAATGCACAATTTTAAACATAGAATATGAAACCCCCAAGGATCATCCAATCCAGCCCCTCATTAGCCACATAGTTTGCCACATTAGCCTTTGTAGTTTCTTTTACATTATTTCATCCCCTACATTTCCCCCTTTAAAGCTTAATTCTTTTAGCAATTATAGCTTTTCCTGTGAGCTTTTTCAATTATCATAGCATAAGCTGCAGCAGTTTCACTGACAGTATTCCTCAAAGCTTTTGGCAATATACGAATAATACATGGCACACACATACGTATTAAAATGCAAACAATTATTATTATCATGATAACTAAAACACCTGTTTTAGCCATGTGGCATCAGGTAGCCTTATGCGCCTTTTCGGCTGCCAATCCTGGAATAAAGAATTAGGCTGATATGAATATACTTTAATCATAGTTCCTGCAGTTTTTATGGGGACTTGCTACCAAGCTCAAAATTCCACCAGTTCCATATATCACTATTAAATGGAATCTCCATAAAGGCAGGAAGACAAAATCTGAGCTGCTGACCTTCCTCCTTTTAAACACATTGTAAGGGTGCTGAGTATTCTAGCTAATCCTTCCCATATATTTGTATTTGTATTTTTGTGAATAAAGGGAGGTGCCCCCAGCTATTAGACATAATCCAATCACAACCATCAATCCAATCTGACAGTGTTCAACTGAACCTGAGGTAAATGGTATCTTTTGACCCATTTTGAAACCAATGGTTCAAATACTCTCACAAATTCAGATCAACAGAAATGGTTCTTCAGAGGTTCTCCTGGGGTAACAATGGCTCCAAGATACTTTTCTGTATCTTTCTATTTGAGAATAGGTCTCAGTCATAGGGCTTGGAGACCCCCCATTCATTCAAGGTTTTTAAAGTACCAGGCTAGGGTGCTAAAGACAACAACACAAATTATTCCTATGATTGCTACAAATCTTCTTGATCAGTTTCAGACATATGTTGGACAGTGCATAGATCTACCAGCTTCTAGTTTGTGGTAGAAGCAGGGTCTATCCCTCCATTGTTTCATTTGGCTGTATACAGGGAAACAGCTTCCTGTAGGTGTTTGCAGTATGGCCTAATCTGAATCTTCTTTCCCTGTGGATGGATTTTTCAGCCATGCATTGACACACCCATTCCTAGTAGGGCAGTTCCAGGGCTATTGATGATCTCACTGCCTGTGAGTTTGCCCATTTCCAGTAGAGTCATATCCAGAGGTTAGTTGTTGTCTCCTCAAAGTTATTTTAAGGGGTTCTGAGGGTCCCTAATAGGGAGCCAAACTGGACTAGCCTTTTTAATTCTTGTCATAGTGAGAATTTGTCAGCTTCTTTAACTAATAAGGCAGTAGTTGTTATTGACTGAAAACATCCTGGCCATCCTTTTGTCACTGAATCCAATTGCTTGGAAAGGTAAGCCATTTGCCTCTGCCAGGCCCCTAGTGTCTGTGTTAATATTCCTATGACCATTCCCTGTCTCTCATGCATATACAGGGTAAAGGGCTTGGTCACATCTGGCAATCCTAAAGCAGATGCTTCTAATAAGGCTCTTTTTATTTTTCCAAATGCCTCTTGTTGTTCTGATTTCAATTCATCTCTGAATATTCTGGGCCCTTGGTTGCTTCATACAAGGGTTTTGCCATCAAGGCAAAATTGGGGATCCAGGTTCTGAAAAACCTTGCTGCTTCCAGTGATGGTCTAGGCCAGGGGTCAGCAACCTAAGACCCAGGGGCCAGATGTGGCTCCCCGAGGCCTTTGGACCGGCCCCAGGCCAGTCCTGCAGCCAGTGCCGCCGCCTGCCATTATGATATTGATTATTGTTGTTATTACTTGTTCTTGGGGTTTTCTTGGCAAAATCTCCACAGGGGTTTTGCCATGGCTTTTCTGGGGCTGAGAGTGTGTGCTTGCATATTTTTTTATTTTTTAATTATATATATATATATATATATATATATATATATATATATATATATATATTTGGTGGTTCAGCCCCCCAATTGTCTGAGGGACAGCAACCCAGCCCCCAGCTCAAAAAGGTTGCCTACCCCTGGTCTAGGCTCTGCAAGTGGTAGGGCTCTTGTAGTTAGTCTGTTTCTCCTATTAACATCAACTGTTCTATCAGGATTTTCTGAGGCCTCTGTATCATGGCTTGTCATGGTCAGTCAGGAGCTGGACTCGGAGGATGAGGAGGATGAGCCTACTCCAGTGCAGGAGGAAAGGGAGGCTCTACCAGGTCCTAATCCTGCCCTGCTAGATCCCAGCCTTGTCCTCCCAGCCCCAGAGGAGGAAGAGCAGCCAGGTCCTAGCACTAGTAGGATCCCTATGGAGGCACAGCAGCCTAGTGGTAAGGATCAGGAAGAAACAAGTGTGGAAGTGCCTTCCTTCAGACAACGCAGGGCAGAGAGTGCTTGCATGTGTTGGTCAAGGAGGCTTGCAGAGAGGCAATTGACTAACAAACCTCAGCTGACACAGAGGAGGGAATCTCCTACTTAATCACCTGGGAGAGGACCACTGAGTGGTAGAGCTTATTGCAGTTTCCTTGTGTGATATTTTCAGAACTGGCTCCTTGATCTTTGGAACCCTTGTGTGATGTGAACCTTTGAATTTGGAATGGACTGAACGCTTGTTACCTTCTGGCTGCCCCGACCTTGGACTGAACTGGCTACTGTGGACTCTGGAATCCTGACCCTGGCTTTGGTACTGATGTGCTTCTTGGGAACTAGCAGAAAGGTCTGTAGCCTGCCTTTTAGCTCCTTCCTTGTTAAACCATTCTTATCAGCATTTGTTTGTATTCGTGCTGGCTGTAGTCCAGGACATGGCTTCAATTTCCTGATGAGTGTTTTCAGGCAGCTTTCGTTCTCTAGTTCCCTTTGGCTATTATTTGCACTGCCAAGTCCAGGAACCACTATAGTTTCCAAAAGTATCTTAACTGGCATAAACAATCTCCAGGATTACTTTACAATCATAGGCTGGATGGGTTTAAAATAGGTCTGCAGGGAAAATTCTTCAGCAAGCAGGATTGCTTGGTACATCTCACAAACATGGCACATAAATAGTTAATTGTTGTCCCAAAGTGAATTTGCTAGCTTCTTGCACCAACAGAACTGTTACTATTTCAGCTTTTAAAAAGCCAGAACAATTCAGTGCTACATAATCTGTTTGACTTGGAAAGTATGTCTCTGGCTCTTTTCCAGACAGCCAGAATCTGATCCCCTCCCCCCTTTGTCTCTTGCTTTCTTTGCACTTTGCTCCTGACAATATACACATGGTTTTCAGCTTGGGGGTGGCCCCTCCAGCTCTCTTTCCTGTCTACATCCTCTGTTACCATTAAATCCACATACACTTCACTACCAAGGATCTACATCCTTGATCATCTCCTGTCCCTTTTTTCTTTCCTTCCTTGAATTGCTGCTGCTATAAGGGAGGCCTGCAATTCCAGTTCCTTTTTTCATTTCTGTAGATCCTTGTTAGAGCAAACTCTGTAGGTAACCTGTACCAGCTGGGAGAAGGACATGTTCAGACCTTTATCCATTTTTAGCTTTCAAGATAGCTGTCCTACTGACAGCCTCTTTTCTCTCAGATTCTAGAGCCGAGACACATGAGAAAGCATCTTCCAATTCCAAAACTAAAAAGAAAGTATTTTCAGAGTCAATGTGTTGTTCTAGTACAGACTGAGGCTAAACATTATGTTCTGGACAGAAGACCATATCTATCGTCTTTGGACAAACCATACACTTCTCCTCAGGAAGCAAAAAAAAAAAAAAATTCAATAAAATATTATAGTCCTCTCAGATGGGGTTATTATTATAGCAGGTTGACTCTGTGGGCCTATGCGGAGGCAGAAAAAGGCATCTTTTAAATCCAAAATTGTAAAATGGATTGCTTCTGCCAGAATCAATCCCATTAAGACCACAGACAGAATAGTGACTAACTTGGTTTATTAATCTCAGGTCTTGAACTGGATGGTAGTCCCTGGTCCCTGGCTTATGTACTGGTAGTACAGGAGTATTCCACAGAGATTGGCATTCTCTCAGAATTCCCTATATGAGCAGCCTGTCCAAGATTTTCTGTATCCTAATGATAACTTCTCTGGATGTAGGGTATTGGCGAACATGATTTGGAATCACTCCTGGCTTTAATTCTGTCACCACTGGTGGGATAAATCTTGCCATTCATGGGGGGGTTATCTTCAGCCCAGACTCCTGGCACATCAAAGGATTTCCACATTTCATCTTTCCAATATTTGATGAATTTACCATTCTTCCTCCATTGGACAGGTGATGGCTAGAATTTTTGGTACACCTGGCCTACAAAATTGGACACTATAGTGCTGTCTTCTTCAAAGGATATTTGAGTGTTTAGTTTGGACAGCAAATCTCTGCCCATCAATAGGATGGGAAATTCTGGGATATATAGAAACTTGTGAGCTACTTGATAGTTTGCTACATTGCAAATCCTTGCTCTCAAAAGGTGATGACTTTCCTCAATCTCTGTAGCTCCCACAATTTCTTGTTTACTTGTGAGAACTACTGGGAGTGGAACAACTGACTGCACAGCCCCTGAATCATTCACAAATGGGACTACTCAGTCCCTACCATCCACACTGACCATAGGTTCCCTGGGGGCGAGATTAAGGTCAACCAGTCAGTTTCAATACCATTTTTTCATTTCAGGCATTCCAATGAACCCCTCCTGTTGGGCTGGGTCAGGGTGTTGGGCCTGAGGTTAAAACACATGATCCTGTACTTGTCCTTGTTCTCTGCCTCCCCTTGAACCCCCCCCTTAGTTACGTTGTGGGTATTCATTCCTCCAATGTCTTTCTTGTTTTCATAAGGTACACTGATTCCTTCCTAATGGACCTTCTCTGCCTCTTCTGTCACCTTGGACTCTTCCTCTTGTGCCTCTGCATTCCCATCCTCAACCTCTCTGCTAGGCTATACTGGACTCAGTCAAGGCAGCAACTAACAACTCGGCCTCCTGCTTCATTTGTTGGTCCTTCTTCCTCTCTTCTTCATACTCTCAACTTACATAGATGTTCTGAGCAATTTCTACCAATTGGAATAAATTTGATCCCAATAACCTGTCCAACTTTTGAATCTTTTCCCTAATGTCAGGATTGCTCTGAGCCATGAATGTCCCATTTATCAATTTTCAGTTCTCCTCATCCTTTGGGTCCACAGGGGTAAATTGTCCATAAACATCTAGAAGTCTTCCTAAAAATTCAGCTAGCGATTTGTTTTGTCCTGGCATTACCCTAGCTGGTTTGAATATATTCATTATCTTAGACATCCAAGCTCACATGGCTTTTATTATTAGGGTCTGATAAGCTTGTAGATACCCTTCTGTATTGTTAGCATCCCACTTTGGATCCTCTTCAGGAAAATGTCCTCCCATCCAATCCTTTTCTCTCATTTCTATAGGTTTATCAGCTTTACTAAGCCACCTTACTTGTCCCAAAATCTGCTCCTTGTTTTCTGGATCTTCAGGGTCTACAGGGGTGTATTGATGGTAGGCATGTAATAGTCTCTCCAAAAACTGACCTGGGGGTTCATTGGGTCCTTATAGGACTTCTGCAGATTTAGTCATATTGACAGGTTTTGACATTTCCATCTTCATTCCCTTTGACAATAACTCGTGATACTGCTGCAGTTGTCAGTAACCACCCTGCTGATTATGATCCCAATTGGGATTCTGCTCTGGAAAGTATTCCTTTTCCCAAGTCTGGGTATTCACAGTTTGGGGTTTCCTTCATCCCCTAAATATACCTGTCTAATTATTTATTTATTTTTTGTCTAATTTTCCCTCAGGTGGCTATGCCACCCCAAATGAAGGCCATTCCACCTCACACAGCACAGGCACAATTTTCCTGAGGTCATTCTTTTCCCTCGATAATCCTCAATAAAACCCTTCTTAAAATTCTTTAACATACAATCCAGTGGAATACATGTGCTGCCACTGCCACCCATTTCCCACCCTCTAAATGAGACAGGGGGGGAAGCAGACGAGGGCGTCCGGGACGCCCTGGGATGGAGTGCTGCGGGACCATGGCATCCGCACCGAGGCGCACTGTTGGCACCTCTGAAAGGAGCGCTAAATCAGTGCTCCTTTCAGACGTCAGTGAAAGTGCACCCTAAAAGCACAGGGCACACTTTCACTGACTTATCCACCACAGCGTGTGTGGACGCTGCGGCGGGAGGTTGCCCTTGGAGTGCCGGCCATGTGGAGGACCGGCAGCTCCAAGGGCAACCTCGGGAGGAGGAAGGGCACCAATCGTGCAGCTGCCCCTCCTCTTCCTTGCCTCGGAGACGACTCTATTAGTTGTCTGCCAAGGCCCAGAGACTCAAAGGAAAAGGGAGTGGCCAGTGAGTAAGGGGTCTCACTGGCTAACACAAAAGGTTAAAATACCAGTCATTCATCACATGCCTATTCACCCAGGTATTTCTCCAGCATGAAACAGAAAACAATACAGCCACTCAGACAGCTTTCATTCACTTCACACACACTGTCCTACCACCCTCCTTTTCCCAGTTTCCTAGAGTACAGCGATTTCACTAGTGCTTCCCTGGCACTGGCTAATTGGGCTGACTCGGGGGAGCATCAGGCCCCCTTTCCACCCTTACAGAGTGGGGCTATTTAATATCCCTTCATATTTGCCTATTTTTGAAGGAGGGAGAGGCTCAGTTTTCTCATTTGATCACAGGGTTCTTTTTGCATGCACTCCCATTTGGGAAGCCATGACACAGGCTCCACAAGTTCTCCCAATGAAAGTGGTCAGTGGTGCCTAGACCTTGAGCACAACTGTTGTGGCTCCTTCTCAGGGTTGCAGAAAAGGGTAGGCTAATTCCACCTCTGTTCCTGGCCAATGCACCAGAAATGTAGTGGACAAAACAGGAATGGAGACCCTTGGAATATCCAGGAAAGTAGAGTTTATTTTTACATTGACGGACTCTCAGACAGGATAGCCCTGTGACTTGAGAGCTCCTCCTTTGGCTAATCAACATCCTTATATACCATCTTACACAGCTAGTTTATAATGACATTAACACATGCATAATTCAACAATTTCATTGGTTACAAGATATAATTTCAATCTCCACCTCTCCTGATTATGTTACATTTCTACTTGCCATGTGTGAACTATTTTGGCATTACTCATCAAAACCTGGACTCATTAATTGGGTCCTATCTTCTTAGTTTTTATTACTTTACTCCCAGTCCATACCCTCAGTCTTATCTCTTTGGCTCTGAAACAATTTGCCTGTCTTCAAGATTGAAAAACAACATTCCTTGCTATCTTTTCCAGTGAAGCCAAAACTAGAAGCCTTTTACAATTGCTTTGCAAATGCACAATTTTAAACATAGAATATGAGAACCCAAGGATCATCCAATCCAGCCTCACATTAGCCATGAGTTTTGTAGTTTGTTTTACATTGTTTCATCCCCTACACTCAGAGCAAAGGCCACCAGCTCCAAATGCTCCCTCCATGCCTGTGGTGAGGGCAGTATGATTCAAGCAGGCCAGCCAGGGCAAAGGCAGTAGGTGTGATTCCTACTGCCATGTCTCCCCACCCTCCCACCAGCAGCTCCATCAGCCCCACCACTGTCTTGCTGGCCTTCATCATCATCTTCACCAGTATTAGGAGGAGGCACACCCATCATGCAAAATAGGAGTGCCACATACCTGTCTCTCTTCCATTGTTTTGTGAATTTCTCTGTGGTGAGAAGAAAGGCAGTTGAAAGTGGAAAGAGGAATGGGGGAAAGAGATCTGGCAGGATCAGTTTAAGGTGCCAGGAGACACTCTTATGGCAACCCCATGAATTTCACAGAACCATACTGACTCTGGGTGTGGGGGAAGGAGGGGTGAGAATAGGTGTGCATGTTATATGTTGATGTTTATGTCTTTTTTCCAGGGCTTGAAAGCATTAACAGGACTTTCTGGGAATTTTAGTCCAAAAAAGTAACTTGCCTCCAGCTGTCAAACGAATGAGTACTTGTTTATATTGGCCTGCATCCTAATGTTAACGTTGTTGTTGTTGTTACTGTTGTTGCATGTCTTCAAGTCATTTCTGACATGTTGAGACTAAGAAGAATGTTATGCATTTATTTAATTATATAGCACAGTTACTGTACATGGCATTTTGTATGTAAAAGCACAACAAAATCATTCCCTGCCCTCAGATATGACACACATGAAAAGGGAATGGCAGTGGGGGAAGGTTTTATATTATGGGATTTTCTTGGCATAATTTGTTCAGAAGGGTTTTCCCTTGCCTTCCTATGAGGCTGAGAGTGTATGACTTCACAGTGGGTTTCCATGGCTGAGTGGTGATTTGGTCTCTCATAGTCCTAGTCTAACACTCAGATCCCATGGTGGCTCTCCATACTGATTCCCCATTCAGCAATTCATTTAGTGGGCCTACTGTAGTTGATAGGTTCACCTTAAGGTCACCATAAGTCACAAATGACTTGAAGGCACACAGTAACAAGAAGAGCAAGCTCATTAGACCAATTGTTTTATTGAGGGTCAGCATATAGGTATATCCCATTTATTCAATATGTCTAGACTAGTTTGGACTGACAATAGGATTCAGGATCCCAGCACTTTCCCACAGGGAGACCCATGGTCACATTGTTCAGTGTATCCCCTATAATCAGGTTACCTATTCTCAGCCAAGATGGATGGTTCAACAATACATATTATGCTGGGAATTTAGTTCCTAAATATTCTGTGGGCATCACACATTCAAATATAAGCACAATTGCTTTTAAGAATTGCCCCAAGGACAATTTCTGCTATTGCCATTATATTCAGTGATATATTGCAGTGGTTCTCAAATGGTGGGGCAGGACCCCCAGAGACATATGAACGTTGCTCAAGATTTGAAGGGCCTGATCCAACATGAGTTACATTAAATACTGAATTTACTAAAATAAAATTGTTCCAATTTGAACAATGTTATTTCCTTACAAAATATTAAAATCTAAATATACATGAAAGTGAGAATAAAAATGCCACACACTAAATAAACAAAATAGTTTTATTCATATATAGTGGACCCTTGGTATCCACTGGGGATTGGTTTCAGGACTCCCTGTGGATACCAAAATTTGTGGATGCTCAAATCCCATTAAATACAATGGCATAATAAAATGGCATCCATTATATAAAATAACAAAATAAAAAATGGTTATATATATATATATATACATTTCAAGCTGTGGATGGTTGAATCCATTAATAAGAAATCTGTGGATACAGAGAGCCAACTGTACTGCATTGAGTCGGGGGGGGGACACACAAAATCTATGTGTAGAAATAAAGCGGGGTCCCAAGGGTAAAAAAATAGAGTACCACTGATATAAGGGAATTAGGATTTATCAGTAACATAATGTTAAACGAAATCATTACTAAGGTTGATGGAGGTAACAGCAAGAGTTATAACACTGGGTAACACCAACCCTAGTGACACCACTGGACTTGAGCATTGCAAAAACCAATTGATCAACCTGGATTTGCTATGCCAGACCATACAATGATATAGAGTAGATTGACTTGGAACATGGCTCTGTCTCTGGGCACTTACCCAGTGCTATATGCTCTCTCAACATTTTTGAAAAAAACAGCTTTGAGAAATTGACCAAAAGAACTCTGGAAAAACACATTGTTAACCCTTTTTTCTCCAGTTCTTTTTATGTTCAAAATTGCTTCCAGACAGTATTTCTTGATTAGATCTATTTAAAACTGTTAAGAATCTTAATGGCAATCCCTGGATGCTAGAAGGGTGACATTTTTCTTTCCCCAAAATTTTTTATTCTATTTTATAAATACAGTCAACCATTTACCACATAGAAACTTATTATAGTAGGCATGAACAACCATTTAGCAAGTTCTATGGATAGGTGAGAAGCTATTTCCAACCCCTTATTTATTGCCAGTACTATTGCCTGTTTCCAGGAGGTCTGAGAGATTCTGTGTGTGTGTGTGTGTGCAACAAACTCTGTCATCTTTGCTCCCTCAATGTGAGCTACACCCAGTGGTATGCCACAAAGTGGAATATTTTATATTTCATGAGTCACCATGGATTAATTAAATGGCAACAATTTTATATGCACCCACTATCTTTTCTCTTAAAAGAAGAAAGCCCAACTTTCTTAGAATACTTTATCTGTCTTAAAGTGTGCTTTTATCTTACAAAAGTTTCTGTCCTTTTTTAAATACCAGAGTCTTGTTATGCTTGTAAAATTGCCTCAGGAAAAAAACATATTTCCAACTAAAATGGTACTTAGATACAAAAACTGGTGAATTTCTAAGCAATTTGATAACTAATTATGCAATCATTTTGCTTTGAATGGCCAAGAAAAGGAAGATATAGGCAATATTTTAGCCAGTTCAACCTAGTGACAAATCAAGGATGTTATTATTTGATATTAAAACTTTATTTAGTCATTTGTCATTAAATATTTTTTACAATATTGTATTGCTTTCTTTAAAATGTGTCTTCAGATATTGTAGAGGTGGAAAAATGCTGAGTTAAAAATGTGCTTTCATAAAAATGGCTGAAATGAATTGACAGCAGCTTTTATCACTAAGACTGGCACCATTATTCTAAAGCAGAGCTGGAGAATCTCCCATGATCTCTTACCATTTCTGTTGCTGGCTAGGGCTTCTGAGAGCTGAAGTCCAAAGCATCTAGAGCAGGGGTCGGCAAACATTTTTTACCTGCAACCGGTCCCTTCCGGCGGTCCCTTCCGGTGGAAAAAGCAACATGGGACATACAGTAATAGAAATAAAAATATGTAT
>CM034701.1:189003707-189016314 GCA_020142125.1 Phrynosoma platyrhinos | reverse complement strand
TGTTAGCAATGACCAATTATCTGAGTGTTAGACCAAATTGAGTGGCAGGTTATCTGTTTCTCCACTTAGCAGGCATGTCCCTAACTCAATTTCAATTTAGGGCAGTGTTGAAGGAGACACTAAGGCAAGCTAATTTGCCTCAGGCTTAGTTTTCTTCTCATTCCTTCTGCATTGGTGCAGCAACAGCTGTGGCCAGACACGGTATAAGCGAAGCCGATATTTGCCAAATTGGCCGGTGGCATTCTAGGGCATTTAAGTCCTATGTTCCGCCTTCTGGGAATAAGAATCCTGATCAACTATAATAATTGGCTTTACTTGCATTTCAGCTGGCTGTTTCCATGGCAAGATCTGGATTGTGGGCCAGAGTCTAGTCTTCCAGGCAGAATGCCAGCTTCTTGGACACCGGTGCGATACTAACTTGGGCCTGGCGAACATTGGCACTACTCAATTGTTTGGCCGCAGGGGAATGATATGGGAAGTGCTGCTTCCTTGGATCATGCAGTTGTCAAGGTCTTATCCACAACCCTGGGTTTTAGTAATACACCTGGGGAAGAATGACTTAGTGAAAGTCCCTTGTCTTCAGCTGGCAAAGCAGATGGTGAAAGACCTGCAGAAAATTAGAAAGATCGTACCTGGAGCTATACCGCTATGGACCAAGCTGCTACCAAGGCGTAGCTGGCATGGAGCTCGCAAAGATGCTGCCATTAACAGTGCTCAACAGTGGCTAAATTGTTCTGTGGCCAAACAGTTATCAAGACTGGGCATTTTCATAACTGAACATCTGGGAATTAAATTGGATAGACCTCAGCTGTCCAGGGGGGATGGGGTGCACTCTCTGTAGAAGGTTCAGAGATTTATGTTCAGGCACTCTCTGAACATATCAAAAGAGCGGTTGGGGGAGAGAGGGGATGCCTAGCTGGGCTGGCCCCCTCTTGTGGCTGGTAATGACCACCACCCCACAGGGAAATTAATCTGGATAATTACATTAATTGGGTTAAATTTGGCAAAGGTTAAATTTAAGGAAGTGGCATATGCAATTAAATGCATTACGTCATTAACTAATGACATCATATGATGTAATATGATGTCATTTCCAGTGGGGAGGGATTTGTAAATTTGTTGTTGATAGTTGTTTATATACTTTGTCACATGTGGTGAAGGGCCACCCATCTGGGTGGGTTACACCTTCACACACACATGTGACAAAGTGCTGGAAGTTTAATAATAAATCTTGTAAATAGACCCTGTACAGCAAAATAAATGTTGTGGCCTGTTTAAACCCAAAAAGAGGCATCTCGTGTCCTTTATGCCAGTGCAAAGACATGCCCCAACAAGTCGGGAGAGGTTTCTTGTTGCACTGTCCATATAAGGACAGGAGAAACCTGATTGGATAAGCTTGGCTCAATCATGTTGCTTGCCTGAATCAAGGAAGTCTCGCGGTGCTTGTACTCTCGTGAGATTTCCTCTGAGACTGTGTTCTTTATAGTTCTATGCTGCCACATGGCAGCAGCCATTTTAGAGTTGGAACTGAGCAACCCAAATCACCCACCCTTAATTAAAGAATTATGTTAGGTTACTCTCAGGCTTAGTCTGGTCACCTTCATTGGCCGGGAGGGAATTTTTCCCCCAGGGTTATCACCTTGAGTTTTTCACCCTCCCTGAGATTAATGTGTACTCAGACAGTTGGGTATGGGTCATAGGATAATAATAACATGTGTTATATTTATGTTATCATTAGCTTGTCACAACTTAGGGGTTAGGGTCTATATGTTGGAAATTTGGTTGTATTTATTCTGGGGTGGGTAATGACCCCCACCCCACAGGGAAATTAATCTGGCTAATTAAATTTAATTGGGTTAAATTTGGCAAAGGTTAAATTAAAGGAAGTGACTTATGCAATTAAATGCATGACATCATTAACTAATGATGTCATATGATGTAATACGATGTTTTTTTTCCGGCGGAGAGGGGCTTGTAAATTTTGTTGATAGTTGTTTACATACTTTGTCACATGTGGTGAAGAACCACCCATCTGGGTGGATTACACCTTCACACACACATGTGACAAAGTGTTGGAAGTTTAATTGTAAATCTTGTAAATAGACCCTGTACAGCAAAATACAAGTTGTGGCCTGTTTAAACCCAAAAAGAGGCATCTCATGTCCTTTGTGCCAGTGCAAGACTAGTTGAAGTAGTTCTGGGTCTAAGCATGAAAACCAAGTGGAGCAGGATCCAAAGCTGGTCATGCAGTCACTAAAGACAGTGGGAGTCATACCACTGTCCCATCAAAATTATTCTATTGTTGTCTAGAATTCCTATATATTTCATGCCTGAACAGGATTTTATGGTCATCAAATACTTGCAAACATTAATACAATCCTAATACAGATAATCTTTCAGCGTAAAGTGTGCATCCCAGATGCTGAAGAAACCAGAAAGCAAGTATTCATCAGTGTCAACTGTATGTTTTCTTTTTCTGTGGCTAAGCCATCCCATGCTCATTAAATGCTCTTTTGTTTTCCATGGGATTCAAAAAATTCCCTCTAGTAGAGAACATGGAAAGAAGCCTAAGTCCTTAATGAACAATTCAATAACCTCTCTTTCTCACAACAAATTCACTTACCTTTCTATAGCCAGTATTAGTAACAATCGTAGTTAAGCCTTGCATCATCATGAATACTGTTAATGCCATCCAGCTTCAGGTCTTGGCTTCAATTTTACCTTTCAGGGACAGTTGGTGTGCAGGTGTGGATCTAATAAGTAAGGGTGTGTAAAAAAAAAAGCGTGTGAGGGTGTGAATTAATAAATGAATGAAAACTGTTTTATGTTCAAAACAATCACACACATATTTTGCATAGAATAAGACTTGAACTGTGAAGATTCTTGTTTGTCCAAGATTCTCCTCATCATCTTTTCACAACACGTGAGAAAGATGATGTATGTGTTTTACCATTCTTGAAATATTTTCAAATATTCTTCCCATTCCTATTTACTAGGTCTTCTAAAGCTATTGATTTCCCCTTATGTATCAGGATCAAAATCTACTGTTCAAGAAAGATTTACCACAAAAAGAACATTCATCCAAGGGTAGAACGCCTGGTGTTTCAACAGAAATCATGCCATTATTCAGCACATCAACTGAATATTCCCAGTAAATGCATTCTTTGGCCTCAGAATTGCCTTTTGGTTTAACTCCTTGTCTTCCTCCTCAGTTCCCCTGCCAGAGTTCAACAGGAATTGTATGGCAGGATGATACAAGTATTAAAAAAGATTTCTATGTGCCATTCAGTATTTTATTCCCTTGTCATTTGCAGTAATGAAAAAACAATGTGCACGATTCCTGAAATTCCGTAGAACCATCACTTCCTGTGATGCTTCTGTGAATCATTAAGTTACTAGTGCTTGGCTTGAATTGACAAATTTCATGATACATGACAGCCACATTCCAAGCTAGGCAGGCAATTATGGCCCACCTATGAATATACTGAGATGAGAGCAGCTACTTTCTTCAAATGAAAGATAAGAGGGAGAAATCAAAATGTGATAAAACAAAACTCAGAATGGAATTATTTAATCAATATTTCAGAACTGGAATGTCCCAACCACTTCATATTCTGATTTTCTCTTTTTTTAAAGAACTTCTGATGGGTTTTTTAAATCACCCACCCCACCCCACCTACTTTGTGGCAGAATTGCAAAGAGGAAAGATGAATAGCTTGACCTACTTTACCTCTGAGATCTCCATGAGAGAGCATTTTCATAGATTATATATAATCATATAAGTTATACATTTATCATTTCCTGAAGCAAACACACATATATTAGTACACATTTTTCAGAAATATCAAAATATCAGATAATAAAATAATGAACAACAATGAATCAATCCCACTTTTGTATGTAAAGAAAAGAAAAACACAATTTCAGGCATTCCCTTTCAGTGCAGAGTAAACACATGGAAAGTTCTTGGGCAAGCATAGAGAAAGGCTCTCCATGCAGACCTGTAAAGGCTCTTCATACAATTAGGAACCTAAGAAATTCAGATTTCCAAATTTTGCAGACAGATTGAATGGGTAGGGGAGCATCTCCTCTTCAGAAAGGCACTTTCCAGATGAGAAAAATGGTGGAAATGTATTGGGGGAGGAGATAAACACTTCTCCCCATGCATTTACAGAAAATGGGAACACTAAATAGGGAATAAGAGTGCAATCCTATGGCCTTATCCCAGGGAATATGGGATAAATTTATTTTTTTTCTTTCCTGGGCTATATACAGAGCTTGGTAATTTCTTTGGAGAGGAGCTGACTAGAGATCCCTCCTCTATGCCCCTAGGGAACATCCACTTGCCTTTTCTATCTGATCTTAATTTTCTGAAATTTCAAATTTCTGAAATCTGGAGGTTAGTAATTGAATGACATGGGTGGGTAAGGGAAGACCCTGGATGCACATGACCCAGAACTCTGTAAGCCCTCCAGCATAGCTTCAAAACAGGGGATGATTCAGACTGCCTCAGGAATAATCTAAATTTTCCCCTCTCACTTCAAACAACAGGGAGAGAAATAGGCATTGAAACTGGGCAATGCCTTCTCTTTTTTTTTAAACTATCTGCTCGGGGTAGAGCCCTGTCTGGGCTTTTGTCTTGCAATATTTTGGTCTTGCATCACTCTTGTCCTACCTTCTCTTGGCTCCTTTCATTTTGTAAAAAGAAAGGAGGATATTTTAAAGTAAATTGGTTTACACTGGGATTTTTTTTATTAACTAATTTTGTATTGAGTTCCACCACCTGAATGATGTTGCATTAAGAGAGACCAAACAATATAGTTTCTTAAGCTTATTCCATGCAAGTGACAAGTCCACTGTGTCTGTCACTTCCTTTCCCTTTCTAAATCCTCAATCAGAAAGCCTCATTATAGTCCCACTTAAGGTTTAGTACCAGTTGTCAGGGGTGAAATCTCATTGTCATAACTGGTTATTTATGGCACCTGTATGGGCCTGTTAGTTATTCCTTTTACTTGTACTGTAAGCCTGATCTGCTTCTCCTGTGATCGCTCATGACAGATTTGCAGTTACATTGAAAATGATTTACTCTACACATGACTCTGACACCTTCATTTTTTCCCCTCTCCTTTTGTCATCCATCACTGTGTTTAAGACAATTTGCCAATGCAAGGAACATTCTTGAAGGTTATAATTGCCAGCTCAGGGTAATGTAACACCAAAACAAAAAGCAGAGTTCACTACCACCAGGGAGGGGAAAATTAATCTTAATAGATCACATTTGTCATTTGATTTGAGTCAAACCTACATGCTATAATCCTTTGCTCCTTTACATCACATTAACATAACAGAGTAACATCATAGCAACATATGAGAGCCAGTGTGGAGTGACAGTTAGAATAAATAATAGATATAACATTGTGGAAGGGGTCTACTATAAGACACCAAACCAAGAAAAGGTTGTTGTTGATGCTTTTCAGAAACAAATCTCAGAAATCTCCAAGATGCAAGAGTTAGTAGTTATGTAGGACTTCAATTACCCTAATATGCATTGGGAGACTCTCTAACAAATTCCTTATGTGCCTTGCACATAATTTTCCTATTTCAAAAGAAAGGGAAGGAGCAAGGGAATTAGCAATAGGAAATTGCCCCTTGAATCAAACTACTTGGTGCTTTAGGAGGAAATGGACATATAATACAAGAATTCCCAATGGTGGGACAAGGCAGAAAAGACTATAGTCCAAAATAATCTTGTATTTAAAGAAAGTTAATTTTAACACATTCAGGGAAATACTAGGTGGCATCCTATGGCTAGATAGGCTAAAGGAAAAAGACACCAGCAAGCATGGGAGTTATTGAAAAATGAGCTGAATAATGTACTGAAATGTAATTCTTCCTGACCTATGTCAGCCAAATTCAACATGTAATAATAATAATAATATGATTTATTTCTAGCCCGCCTATTCCCAAAGGGAATCAAGGGGGGGGGGGAGGTTACAAGCATTAAAATTAAAGAATACAAGAAGAATAAGGTATAGCTTTTTTTTTTTTAGCATGAAATGGAAGTTGTTGTAATTGCTAGCCTTATAAATATTTTAGATAAGAAGCCTCTTAGCAAAAATGGAGTCAACACTCATATGGCTGAATATACAGGAATTCAAATATGGAGGTTTTTTAGAACTGAACACTCAAAGACCTGGGCCTAAATGCACCTGTAAGAGCAAGTACTCCATAATTCATAATGTCTCTCAATTTTATTTTACTTTAAAAAAAATGGGTCCTTTTCATTCAAACTATTTTTAAAATATCAGATCTGAGTATATTGTTATAAAAATCAAATTGAAATGACTTTTTTTCACCCAGTTGTTAGGGTAAGTGCTTGACTAACATTTCCTGGTCCAAAAACACAATGAGCTTTTATTTGACATCTGAGAGAAAGGTATTTTCTATCTAGCTTATAAGTATTTCTATTCCCATACCTTCTTTTGCATTCTGCCATTTTGCTCTATTGGCTTAGCCCTATACACAAAATCATACCTGTTGTGGTAATACTGATGGGATCATGGGATTCCCTCCACCCATCCCAAAATAAAGCAGATGACAATTTGTGGAAAGTGAAAATTACCAGGCAGCAGAATGTATTTGCTACAGAATGACACATTCTTTGGCTTTGGAGATCTTCTCAGCATGGCCATCTCTTGAGCCCAAAAGCCATTGCATAAACTAATATTGACAAAATTATCTTCCTAACATATTATTTTATTTATATCTTAATTTTCTCCTTGTGTGGGACCCAGACAGCTCACAATAAACAACACCTTAAAAACAGAATACATTTTTTTAAAAAACTCAATATAAAATTAAAGTATAATTAAACAAACTAATTTTAAAAACACAAGTGAAAGCAGCATTAAAAGGCATTTAAATCATGAAGAAATAAAAAAAACACCACACCACCATCTCCCAATTAAAAACTCTGTCTGTTGTCACCAAATGCCTCCTTAAATAAAAATGTCCTCACCTGGAAAGATACCAGGGACATCTCCTGTGGAAGGAAGTTACACATCCTGGGATAAGCCACAGAGAAGATTCTCTCTTGAGTCCTTACCTGCAAAAGTGATGGGACCGAGAGAAAGCCCTCCCCTGCAGATCTTAAGTCATATGTCTGAGGAGAAGGCTCAAGAAAGCCCTTTGAAATTCATGGGGTCACCATAAGCAGGCAACTTGAAGGCACATGCACACACACTCAGGCACATCAGATTTTCCTGGGGTAAAATAAATAAATAAATAAATAAATAAATAAATAAATAAATAAATAATTCCCAGATGAGGTGAAATGATACTGTATCCAATGTCTTGCCTTGCATGCAGATGGGTGCGTTGTAAACGGAAAGAAATCATTAGCTCACGTTTTATCAGCCAGTGGATGATTTTAATGGAAAAGTTCCATGTCAGGCTGATACAGAATCAGACCCTGAGGATTTGGAGACTCACAGAAATGGAAATAACAGAAAGCAAGTAGATAAGATTACTTGTCATCTGTCAAAACTTGTAGACGAAAAATTAGAAAGGAAAAGAAATGAGATGTTCTTTTTTCAGCCAGTGGGACTAAAATGAACTGAATAGCAGTGCAGCTATGTATAGGCATGCTGAATGCAAGTTAAAAGCTTCCTGGAGATTTTTTTGAATCATGAAATGAAATCCCAAGAGCTTAACACAAACTGGGCAGGAGGCATTCAGACCTTTACTGAGAGGATGATTAGTGGTGATTGAAGATAATTAGATGCATAGAATTTTACAAGTATTTGAATGGATTAAGGACATTTATCCAATGTTCCAGTCTCAATAAACATTAGAAATCAAATAATTCAGATCTAGGAAGCCCAATCTACAGGTTCCCAGACAGTGAAAAAAGATCTGCACTGCAATGTTTGATAGTCTGGAAGTCATTTGCTGCTCTTGGCTCTCTGTATGTGTCCACCTGCTGAATCCAAAATGTAGGTAAAATGCCTGTGTACTTTGTGATATGGAAAGCCTTAGGTTCAGATCCAAGTAACTCCAGTCATTCAGTTATAGGGATGCTTCAATAGTTGTATCAATGCAAAATCGCTTATAAAGCAACCTGGTTGTCATCTCTGGAACTTGTATACATGAATGGAAATTTAGAGATGGCTACTGGTCACATAAGTATTAAACTGCATTCTGTGGTCTTGATCAGGAGTTGGGAGATAGTGCCAGAAATAATCCAGCTTGAGACCACTTTAACTGTCCTGATGCTAGGGAATCATGGGAATTGTAGTTTTTTCTGAGACATTGAGCCTTCTCTGTCAGAAAGCTCTGGTGCCACAATAAACTACAGTTCTCATGATTTCCTAGCACTGAGCCAGGGCAATTAAAGTAGCCTCAAACTGGATTATTTCTGGCAATTTGTACAGGCATAGAGTCTCCACTTTTTTGGCCTATAGTCTCTTTTAGATCTACACTGCATGACCAGTGCTCAAAGAGCTGTAATTTAAAGCCCTAGTCTATGCTGTGACATAAAATCTCTGGGCAATAAAAAATTAACCATTCTATGTACTTGAAAAATGTTTCAAACATGTCACTTATGGAATACTTTTAGGATTCTTCCTTCCCAAGGCTTCTTAAACTTTTACAAATGCTCAGCATTAATTATTATTCAGTATTAACACCTGTTGTATCTGTGTACAAGATAAAGTGTAGAAAACCCTCAGCCAGTATTGCCAATGCTCATTATGGGAAGTGTTGTTTTTGTGTGCCTTGTTGGTGACCCTCAAATCAGAATCTGGCATATTCTGCCATACAATTGTTACAATGGCTAATGTAGTAATTTGGAAATTTTAGTGTGTATAACTGTTGTGAGAGAATGATAGGAGATATCGTGCTGGTGTAGACACTTAGTAGTGGTGCAGAGGGGAGATTGTTGCTTGGTACTGGAATCTTCTTGTTACCACCTATGTTTACTGGAATAAAGTTCTTGCTATTTGAAATGCAGAAGGCTAGTTCTCTGAATTGTGAGGGGAAAACACAGTTCTTGGCAGGTGAAACTAACATGAGGTTTTCTTGGCAAGATTTGTTACGAGGGAGTTTACCATTGCCTGCCTCTAAGGCTGAGAAAGTGTGAAAGTCATCCACCTCCACCACTGGTAGGAATCAGTCCCTCTGATGTCAAAAGCAAGGTGCCCGGAATTGATCACATGGCTGGGCACCTTGTTGTGTTCTCAGAGGGGACTATTTGCACCAGTGGTGGTGGCCCTGTGCAGACAGCAGGACATGTGTGTAGGCAGCCACCTGGTGTCACTCTGGAGTGCTCCACAAAAAAGTAAGTCTTTTTGATGTGGTTTAAGACAGGGATGGCCTGATTTCAAAGCAGAACTGACCTCACATGACAAGACAGTCTGCATTTGAATTGGGAGTTTGACCCTCCATCATGAAGACTGGTTGTAGCGAGGGCATGGGAAAACCAGTTATTTTAGCCCATGTAGTCATGCCCTTTGTCAACTTTTTTTTTCATGGAATGGCAAAGCAAAGCAAAGCAAAGCAGCTTCATTTATATACTGCTTCATATCGCACTATGGGATGTCTAAGCAATTTACAACTGTAAGCTCATGGCCCCCCAACAGTTGAGTACTCATTTTAGTGAACTTGGAAAGATGCAGGCCTGAGTCTAGCCTGAGCCCTGACTAGTATTGAACTCGCGACCTTGTGGTCTATGAGTGAGTGGCTGCAGTACAGGCATTTAACCACTGTGCCACCAGGGCTCCTGTGCTACCATGGATGCCATCTTGAGTCAGGTAGCAACAAGTCCTGTACTTGACAAATCTATCCTGCCATTTGATGTTGCCTATGATAGGCATAAGTCAGCCACAGTTTGAAGGCACACAATAACAAGAGTAACAACAGAAGAATATTTGGATTCACAGGGAGACAAGGTAGAATGGTTCTTTCTCAATGGAATAAACTAAGTGTATTTTGGTTTCTTTAGCTTTAATCATCCCACTTGTTACACAAAAATTAGTGGCTAAAGGACCAGTGTGATGTAGTGATTGGAGCTGGAGTGGGACATGAATAGGAGATACAGGGCAAGTTCATTCTGACTAGGCATCCTTGGGTCAGACCTACCACCTGACCTCTTCTACAAAGTTACTAAAGGGATAAAAGTAGAGATGGAGAAATAGCATATAAATAAGACAGATACATGAAAATCAAGTTTATAAATAAATAGCAACCATTTATGGTACACAAGAATAAAAAAGAGTTTCTTTCTTTTAAAGTATCAGTATATGATCCAACAGTAATTTATAAGAAGCACAGTGAATCTGCTTCCCATCTTGAAAGCACTTTTATATCTTTATGCTGCACTCTTCCAATTTCCAGAGACATTCTGTGCAGATTTGTGACCTTTTTGTTCATTGGTTGAAGGTCCCTCACTGCTACTATTATGGTTCAGTCATACCATAGCTATGCAGTCTGTGTTGTGCTTGACATATTCATTTCCTTTTCTTTTTTTTTCATTTTGCATTTAGTTTGGATGAGCATTGGTCTAGAAATGCAAGTATTATCCTTGCCCACCTCCCCCAGAACATACTGTTCCCCCCCCCCTGCAAAACCATCCCCCAATATGTACAAGAAAAATTAACATCAGGGTTTTATTTATCAGGAAAGCTAATGACCAAGTACATAACTTTTGACTGAGATGCCAGGCTGAAAACCCCATAGCTGCTATCTGTGCTTACAAGGTTGCACTGAATGCAGGGGCAGCTCAGCCTTTAACAAGAACAGAATAAAAAGAGGAATGATGTTGTGGAATTCTGTCTCCTCTAACTCTTTAACCCTTTAAACTATAACTGCCACCCCAAGGATCTGACAACTATCAGCTGCAATTAAAATTCTATTGGGAGAGGATTTAGCTCTAATCTGCACTGCAGAGACATGCAGTTTGACTAGGAAGCTTATCACACAGTTAATTAAGTCACCTTACCTGATCCGGCTTAAATTTTAAATTGGGCTGCATCTGGAGCCTATCACAAGAATTTAGCTGCTGAAATCGCCACCCGGGTCCATCCCTGGTTCATCCCTACTCCCAGGCTGCTCAGCATGGCTTTTATTGAAATCGGGAGGTTTCCAGCTTGAGAAAATGGCCGCCAGAGTGGCCCTGGGAATGAGAATGGACCCAGGCAGTGATTTCAGTGGCAATAGGGTCTGGATGCCACCCAATTTAAAATTTAACCAAATCAGGTAAGGCGATTTTGGGCTTCTGCAGACAGATTCAAAGGGCCAGCCTGGAGGCAGAGATGGGGAAGGGCAGCCACACACTGGCCACCCCAGCCCTGGCCCAATGATGTCCTAATGCTGCACGCCATTACACATAGGACATCCTTCCAGGACATCCTTCCAGCTCAGCAGTTTTATGCACTGCGCTGGAAGGGGTGCTAAAGAGCTGTGCAGCAGATCTTAGGGCACCCTTTTGCCAACTCTGAAAGGAGCGGCATTTTGCCGCTCTTTTCTGGGACGGCAAATGGGAGAATCAGGGCTGCTGCTTGTGGTCTGCCTCCCCCTTAGTGGGACACATGTCTGAGGTTCCATCAGTAGCAAATTTGCAGCCACTTTAACCAGAAATATTGGGAAGGAGTCATGGGTATCATTTTTGATGGAGACAGAAGCTATACACCTTAGCATAACATATGGCTCTCCAGGTACTGTTAACGTGCAAGTCCCAGAATCTTCTAGCTGGTGTAGCCAATGCTGAGAAACAATATTCCACCCCCTCCCCCCCTTAAAAAGTTATTAAACCAATTACAATTTAAATAGGATATAGAGAGGTAATATCCTCCATATAATATATAACCATTTTAAAGATAAAGTGCAGGCGGATATATAAATGCTGGTTCAGACAAACAGAACCCAGCCATGGGGGAGGGGAACATATCGGAGGAAAAAAGTTCCGGAGGGAAAAATCTCTGGAGCCAATATATATCTGTTTATCTCAGCGTGTCATGTGCCTTGAGGCAATGCCTAAACAACAAAACAGATAAATACACTCTTTAAAAACAGACCATTAGAAAACACATTTTTAAAAAAACTTATTATTAGGGGGCTTTGCATACGGGCAGCCATGGGCCACTCTGAGAAGCAGAGGATTGGGACTGCTGCTAACATGTGCAGCAGCCCCAATGCACCCTTCTGCCAACCCTGGAAGGAGAGCTAAAATAGCGCTCCTTCCAGAACGGGTAGAAGGGGCACCCGAAGAGACGCTGCGCATCTCTTCCAGCCCAGCATGTCCAGACCCTGTGCTGGAAGGACATTATCAGAGTACTCGCTGTGTGCAATGGCGGGTACTCTGATGATATCATTGGGAAGGTGTTGGGGCGTCTGGTGTCCGGATGCCCCTCCCCTTCCCTGGCTCCAAGACAGAGCTTTGCTACCCTCGTACCTGGTTGGGAAACTTCAGTTGGTACAAAATATGGCAGCCAGAGTAGTCTCAGGAACATCTCGGAGAGACCACATTACTCCAGTGTTAAGATTTCTCCATTGGCTGCCCATCAGTTTCCGGGCCCAGCATAAGGTGTTGGTTATTACCTTTAAAGCCCTA
>CM034701.1:188972146-188990557 GCA_020142125.1 Phrynosoma platyrhinos | reverse complement strand
AGCAGACTCCCTAACCGAGCTGACACAGCTGGTCTCAGAGTTACTGTTCGGGTTGCTCAGACTTTAAGTTTTGGGTGACTTCAACATTCCACTGGAGACCAGTTTGACAAATTTGGCAGGTGCAGCTCGGGAATTCTTGGAAACCATGACAAACATGGGCCTATCCCAGTTGGTCGTTGGGCCCACACATTGTGTGGGTCATATCCTTGATGTGGTCTTTAATACGGAACAGGAATATCCATGGGTGGAGGTAATAAAAACCTCTGCATTGTCATAGATAGATCATTTCCTGGTCAAGACTGAACTAAGAGCCACTGTCCGCCCTACTTGGGGTGGTGGACCTATTAGAATGGTCCACCCTCAAAGGCTAGTATAACCAATTGTAATCCAGAAAGCCTTAGAGGGTTTTTTTAAAAAATATATTTAAATATTTTATTGGTTAAAAAAGAAATTATAAAGAGAAATACAATATAGTCACATTAGATCTTTCCACCAAATATCCTGATACAGTGTTGCAAAACTATAGTAGACATAATAAACATATCCTGATACAATACAATCAACAATCAACTTTAAAACTGCATGGAATAAACTTATTCGTGAACAAAGCACAAAAAAACAATCAGAAAAACAAAACAAAAACTATTTCAAGTTGAAGAAAATAAACCAACTTCCTTATTTGGTATGTCTTGCTGTGCTGCCCGTTTTTTGACTTCTTTAAACGTACTTTTTATTGGTCCAACTGTCATTCATTATGATACCTATTACAATTAAGACAGTAGCATAGTTACCCATTTTCTAATCTATAAGATCTTTTTTTTTCTTTATACCATATTTTCGGCTATTTTTATATTCATCAAGAACATTCCCTCTCAAAAAAAAAAAAACAAGGCAAAAACAAACAATATCTTAATATAAAATTTGTGTATACACTAAAAGAAGAAAGAAGAAGAGAAAGAAAAATTAAGATATAAGATATTAATTGTAAGTTATTATATTGTCTTATCAACAGCTGCAATAAGTCTCTCAGAATATTATAACTTGATCCCTTTGTGGTAAAAAAAAATCTTTAACTATTACCAAATCCCTATTTGAATTAGCATAACTCTTCCCTTTAATTAAACTTGTAATCCTGTCCATATCCATGAATTCCATTAATTTCATTAGCCAGTCATGGTGGGAGGGGATTTCACAAGATTTCAGTTTAGAAGCATATAAGATCCTAGCCACTGAGAGCGAATAGAAAATTACTTCCCAAACTTCTTTTCCAAGTCTTCATCATTGCATATGCCTAGTAAGAATAATTGCGGGTCTGATTTAAAATTATAACTTAACATCTCATCCAATGACATCCTAATCATTACCCAGAATTCCTTGGCTTTCTTACACTCCCACCATAGGTGATAGTAAGTACCAATTTCCTCCTTACATTTCCAACAGAGATTAGAATAAGCTTTAGAAGTCTTAGCTAACTGAGAGGAAGTCAAATGCCAGCGGAAGAAAGTTTTGTAAAAATTCTCTTTTATGTTATAATTAAGTGTATATTTTAATTTTTTTAGCCAGCATTTTCCCCATTGATCTAATTCAATTGAGTGACCAAAATTTTTAGCCCATTTCAACATCATAGGTTTAATTAATTCAGATTCAAGTTCTATGGCTTGTAATAAGTTGTAAAAATTTGATATTTTCTTTTTATCCGAAGACCAAATTATCTCTTCTAAATATTCATCCAAAATTCCTATTTTTCTTGTTCTTCTATCCATGAGAAAATGTTCTCTAATTTGTTTGTAGGACAACCAATTACAATTATAACCCTCAGCGTTTAGTTCGTTTTGAGTTTTTATTTCAAAATTCTTCCCTTGTATTTGTATTAAATCCTTATACTTTAGCCATTTATCTTTTCCAAATCTATTATTTTTAGACACCACCTCACCAACTGCTGTCCATGTTGGGAGAATATCAGGCCATTTTTGTTTAATCTTAATCCAAATTCTCAACAGAGATCTTCGTAAATAATGATCATTAAAATCCCTATGACATTTAAGTTTATCATAGAAAAGATAACTGTGCCAACCATAAATATTATCATAACCCTCTAGGTCTAAACTGTCTTCATTTTCAAGTCTAAACCAATCAATTAACCAGAATAGTGAACAAGCATAATAATAATTTTTAAGACTGGGCAATCCTATTCATTGAATCTTGTAAATATTTAAACTTTATTCTTGTTTTTTTTTCCCATACAAATTTAGATATTTCCTTATCCCATTCCTTAAAGGGCTTGTTATTAAGTATAATTGGTATATTTTGAAATAAATACATTAATTTAGGTAATACACACATGTTAATTGTGGAAATTCTCCCTAGCCAAGAAATGTTGAGTTTTGACCACCTGTTCAAATCATCTTTGATCTCTGCCCATTTTTTATCGTAATTATTCTTAAAGAGGTCGCCATTTTTATTCGTAAAATTTATTCCCAAATATCTAACTATTTTAGATTCTTGAAATTTGGATATACGTATTATTTCTTTTTTTCTCTTCAGAATTCAAATTCATTAATAACATTGTTGTTTTGTCTTTATTTACCTTTAAACCTGTAGCTTTACCGAATTGGTTCAAAACATTAAGTAAAGAGTCGATATCAGAGCAGGGGTCAGATAATGACACCATCAGATCGTCTGCAAAGGCCTTAATTTTATATTCATCCTTTTTTATTATTGTACCATGAATATTTGGATTCTTGCGTATATTATTCAACAACAATTCAAAATTTAAAATAAATAATAGAGGGGATAAAGGACAGCCTTGTCTGACTCCTTTCTCAATTTTGAAAGATAATGTCGTCTCCCCATTAACTATTAGTTTGACTTCTTAATTTTGATAAATTGTTCGAATCCATTTAGCCATATTTGGGCCAATATCTAATTTATCAAGGAGATTTTGCATAAAAAACCAATTCCTGGTCAAGACTGAACTAAGAGCCACTGTCCGCCCTACTCGAGGTAGTGGACCTATTAGAATGGTCTGCCCTCGAAGGCTAGTGGAACCAAATGGATTCCAGAAAGCCTTAGAGGGTTTAATGGTTGGTAGTGCCAGTGATTCTGTAGAAGCTTTGGTTAATATCTGGAACACCAGTCTCACCAGGGCTATCGACACAATCGCTCCCAAGCATCTTTTCCAACCTGCTTTAAATCGTAAGCCATGGTATACATAAGAGCTTAGGAGAATAAAGTGGGTTGGATAACGACTAGAGCACACCTGGTGGAAAATTCGACTCTTATCTGACAAGTCTCATCATAGGAACTTTCTTTGGTCTTATCAAGAGGCAATATGTGCAGCGCAGAAATCTTTCTCCTCTGCACATATTGCTTCTGCAGATTCCCATCCAGCAGAGCTATTTAGGGTGGTAAGGGAACTGACACAGGTTCCACCTGTGCAGAACCCATTACTTAACCCAACAACATCCTGCTGTGACACGTTTGACAACTTTTTCACAGATAAAATCCCTCAGATAAAAGCCAACTTGGATGCTAGTTTGGTAACAGAACCAAGTGATGAGGTGTCCAGCATCTCTGTTGATGTAAATTTACTGGATCAATTTCAATCTGTGAGTACCAAGGACATGGACAAGCTACTTGGTAAAGTGAGGAAGACAACTTGCCCCCTCAATCCTTGCCCTTCATGGCTGGCCTTCTGGGGGGGGGGTCTTGATGAGGTTCCTTAAGGACATCATCAATGCATCCCTCAGGGATGGGTGCATTCCATCTTGTTTAAAGGAAGTGGTGGTTAGGTCGCTTCTGAAAAAACCTTCCCTGGGCCCCCTGGATATGAACAGCTATAGGCTGGTGTCTATGGGCCTTTACAGACTCCCAGAAATAGTGCAAATTGAGGCCACTTTAAATGTCCCGGCTCAGTGCTAAGGAATCATAGGAACTGTAGTTTATTGTGGCACCAGAGCTCTCTGGCAGAGAAGGCTCAATGTCCCAGAAAAAATACCATTCCCATGATTCCCTAGCACTGAGCCAGGACAGTTAAAGTGGCCTCAATTTGCACTATTTCCAGCAGTCTGTAAAGGTCCTAAGTTACCATTCTTGAGCAAAGTGATCAAGAGGGTGGTTGCTCTTCAACTCCAAGTAGTCTTGGATGAAACCAATTATCTAGACCCATTTCAAACTGGCTTTACAACAGGATTTGGAGTTGAGACTGCCATGGTTGCCTTGACCAACAACCTGTGTCTGAGTATTGACAGAGTAGTGTGACTCTATTGGTGCTTTTAGACCTCTCAGTGGCTTTTGATACAATAGACCATCTTGGATTGCCTGAGTGGGTTAGGAATTGGAGGCACTGCATTGCAGTGGTTCTGCTCCTTCCTCTCGGGCAGGTCCCAGAGGGTGCTACTCGGGGACAGTTGTTCGGCAAAAAAAGATCTTACGTGTGGTGTCCCTCAGGGTGCCATTCTGTCCCTGATATTGTTTAACATCCATATGAAGCCACAGGATGAGATTATTCATAGATATGGGGCTGGGTGTTATCAGTATGCTGATGACACCCAGATCTATTTCTCCATGTCTCAATCATCACCCTCGAATCCCAATGGCTTCTCTCCTCTCAATGACTGTCTTAAGGTAGTAATGGGCTGGATGAGGAAAAACAGATTGAGATTAAATCCAAACAAAATGGAGGTGCTCACAGTAGTGGCCCTGAAACCAGGAATTGAGTTACAACTTCCAGTCCTGGATGGGGTCACACTCTCCGTCCAGGACTGTGTTCGCAGTCTGGGGGTGATCCTGGATTTGTCGCTCCTGATGATTAATCAGGTGAATGCAATGGTCAGAAGTGCCTGTTATCAGCTCAGCTGATATGCTAGCTGCACCCTTTCCTGGAAGTAAGGGATCTTGAGACTGTGGTGCATGCACTGGTAACCTCTCATCTGGATTTCTGTAATACACTCTACATGGGGCTACCCTCGTGCTTGGTCCGGAAACTTCAGTTGGTACAAAATATGACAGCCAGAGTGGTCTCAGGAACATCTAGAAGAGACCACATAACTCCGGTATTAAAATCTCTCCACTGGCTACCTATCAGTTTCCGGGCCCAGTATAAGGTGTTGGTTATTACCTTTAAAGCCCTAAATGGCTTGGATCCATCCTATCTTCAGGACTGCCTCCTCCCATATAATCCTCCCTGTGCACTCCGTTCCTCTGGGAGGAATTTGCTTCAGCCAACAAAATCTAGGCTGTCAGCAACCTTCCAGAGGACATTTTCAGTAACTGCCCCCAGATTATGGAATGGCCTGCCAGACAAGATCTGTCAGATCACGATCTTAAGTAGCTTTAAAAAGGCCTCTTTCAGCAGGCCTTTCCTGATTAGATCCCCGGCCTCAGGAGTTTGCATGTCCCTATCATCTTAGTGTTGGCTCTCCCACTGTTTGCTGTTGATGCTTGTAATCTTTTTAATTGTTCATTGCTTTTTGCTATTGTATCTTTTGATATTTTATGTTAAGGCTTTTTAATGGATGGGTAGTTTAATACTGTTTTAATGGGGGGTAGGGTGGGGGATGTTTTATCTTGGATTGTATGGATTTTATTTTTGTAAGCTGCCCTGATTGCTCAATGGAGGGGCAGGGTAAAAATAAATTTTATTATTATTATTTATGATTTTTGAACTGTTATTGCTAGTTGCAAAATGCTTCCTGGGGCATAGAGGGAAAATGCTTGGCAAGTTTGTGAGAAACCTCTCTAGTGCTTTTCAGTCACACTTGAGATTTCCCCTTGCATCTTTGATTCCCTCATGCATCATGCACATTTGACCATCCAAGTTCTAAAAAGTAACTTTGCACTCTTCTCTCACTTGTTTGCTAAGTGCAGAAGACCTTTGACTACTCCCTTTTAAAGGACAACTGTTATTTTGCTGTCCTAACCTGCAGCACAGAAAGCTTAGTTAGGATTATATTCTTTTCTGCTCTGTTTTTGAAACCTCTATCCTGGAAGGCTTAGCTTTGGGCTTTCATGACACCAATGCAGTACTGCGTGTTATAAGTGGAATTTTGTCCAGCTCTCAACATCAATCCTATTACAACCTGAGAGAAATCAATATACAGACAAGGGAGATCATTTGTGTCCAATGCTGGCTGTTCCCTTTCCAGTTGTAAACATGACTGTCCCATGGAAGCATAATGAGGTAAAAAAAGTCATGGGCACCTTAATAGTAGCAGTAATAAATAAAAGAGAGTCAGTGTGGTATAATGGTTTGAACATTGGACTATGACTCTGGAGACCACAGTTTAAATACCAGCCTGGCCATGTAAATCCACTGTATGACACTGGGCAAGTCACACTCTCTCAGCCTCAGAGGATAGACGTGGCAAACCCTTTCCGATGACACTTACCAAGAAAATCCCATGATAGGGTCACCTTAGGATTGCCATAAATGGCTTGAAGGCACACAGCAACACAAAATGAATAAAATAACTCAACTGTGGTTCTAGTGATGATAGATACTCTAGGAGCACTACTAAATGGGCTGACAAAACATCTAAATGAAATTGTCAAAAAGAATAGCAAAATTCCAAAAAAATGAAACCTTTTGAAGATATCACATTATCCAATGATACCTCATGGATTGGTTGGTTCCAGGATAGAGGTGCAATCACTGATGTGTCAAAACACTAGTCTATCAATTCATCATGTTATCTATTACCTACTATTTCCCCGAGAAGGGGGCTCAAGGTGGCTTACAGGAACAAAGAAATAAAAATAAAACCACATAGCTAAAAACCTGAAAAAAGTTAAGATTGAAACAATTGTAAACTATATATTGAATGAAACCATATAAAACATTAATTTAATTCATTTTTTTTTTAAAAAATTCAGCAGTAAAACAGAAAATATGTTACACAAAACAATCAGTTCCCAAATGTGTTTTGGGGAAAAAAAGGTCTTCACCTGTTGATTAAAAGAGAGCAAGGAGGGAACAATCTTGTCTCCCTAGGAAGGGGGTTTGGGAGCACCCATGGAAGAGGTGCTCTCTTGTGTTTTCCATTGAACATGCCTGTGAAGGCAGTGGAACTGAGAAAAATGCCTCCCACAAAGTTCTGACCTGTTCAGGCAGTCTTCTATTGATGGCTATTATCCTTCAGGTAAGCTGGACCTGAGCCATATAGGGCTTTATAGCCATATAATTCCCTCAGTAACATCCAGTGTGCTATGAAAACGATATGTAGTTATATAATACAATCGGTGCACTGTATCCATGGATTTTTTTTAATACACAGATTCAGCCATCCAAGGTTTGAAAATATTGGGGGGGGGGGGGGGGGGGGGGAGAGAGATTCTAAAAGCAAATTTTGATTTGGGTATTTTATATAAAGGACACTATTTTTTCTACCCTATTATATTTAATGGGACTTGAGCATCCACTGATTTTGGTATTCACAGGGTGTCTGGGGGAGCAGTGGCTCAAGTGATTAAGATGCTGACTCTGTTGATTGCAAGTTCAGCAGGTTGGCAGTTCAAGGCCTGGGTGCTGCATGATGGGTGAACTCCCATCACTAGTCTCAGCTTCTGCCAACCTAGCAGTTCGAAAGCATGCAAATGCAAGTAGATAAATAGGTACCATTTTGGTGGGAAGGTAAACAGCATTCTGTGCAATCATGCTGGCCACATGATCACAGAGTAGTCTCTGACATGTTGGCTCTTCGGCTTAGTAATGGAGATAGCTCCCTATGATCGGAAACAACTTGACAACCTTGTCAATGGGGAACACCTTTACCTTTACCTTGGAACCAAACCCCAGCAGATTCCAAGGGCCCACTGTAATTTCTTTTTATTAAGACAATAAGTTCAAGCATTCACATAATTTCACATTCATTAGCCAATTGTATTTATTATTATTATTATTATTATTATTATTATTATTATTATTATTATTATTATTATCTTATATCCAACCTTTCTCTCTACATAGGGACTCAAAGCAACTAATAAGGTGAGAATAGTACAACCTTCTATATCTTGCTGGATTGCAGCTCCGAGCAGCTCCATTCAATACTGAGGAATAATGAGAACTGCAGTCCTTATATTCCTATTCAAAGACAAGTCAGTTTTCATATGACCCATAGTGTTGATGGGGATCACAAGTGAGCAGGTCAGCTTGGAATAGTGGTCACTTGTATTTATAGCAAAATACAGGGGGATCTTTCCACTTCTTTGAATCATCAAGCCAGTATATAGATAGAAGGGGGGGGGGGTAGATAACTTGGTATGATACTTGAAGTTTCTCTCTCTCTCTGGCAGGGCTTTTTCACACTACGCAATTATAATACTATGGTTACAATTTTAACTGGCATGGATTCCTGGGATAGGTACCTCTTACCAAATTCCCAGGATTTTATAGGATTCAACCATGGAAGCTAAAGTGTAATTATAGTACTACAACTGTGCAGTTGAGAGCACATGGGGAAGGCCAAGCACATGAGCAAAGTCAAAAGAACGAGACTTTCTCATCTGGTCTTTACCTTCCCTTGTGCTCAGATGCCAATTAGATGCAACTTTTCTCAATGACCACCCCACCAAAGCAAAGCAAAGCAAAGCCGCTTCATTTATATACCACTTCATACCGCACTATGCAGTGTCTAAGCAGTTTACAACTGTAAGCTCATTGCCCCCCAACAGCTGGGTACTCATTTTAGTGACCTTGGAAGGATGCAAGCCTGAGTCAAGTATGAGCCCTGGCTATCTCGTAACCTAGTGGTTTATTAGTGAGTGGCTTCAGTACAAGCATTTAACCACTGTGCCACCAAGACTACAAGATTTACATAGTGGCATGGGACTGCAGCCCATGCAGCCTAGCAAAGTTTCTTCTGAACAGTGTGGGTATAAAAAGCATATCAGATCATTAAAACAATGTGTGTGAAGTGGGGATGGTTGTCACCACACAAAAGAAATATTCTGAGAATGTTCCAAGAAAATTCTGTAAAGTTTTGTTTTGCAGAAAAAAACTCTTTCCTTTGAGAGATCAGAAACAGAAAAATATTCTGAGAAATTTCAGTTGTTTTCTACCCACTACAATAATCTATCCATGGCATCACCGTCGATTTTTTGTAGCCACTTCTTAAATTATTGGGGAACGTGATTCTCCAGATATTGTCAGATAGCAATTCTCATCAGTCCTAGCTGGCTAGTGATGAGGAGCTGTAGTCCAAGAACTAAGGAGGACTACATTTTCTTTATGTGAAATCATTGTCTGTGTGAGAAAGGAGATGACATCTTCCTGGAACAAAGAAAGGAAGGGGCATCTTTAGTCCAGTTCCACATAGTTCTACTAGTTCCCCTTGCCAATTTACAGACAGATTTTGCCAGATCAGTATGGAAACAAACTAATTTTATTCTTATTGAGAGAGAAATCTTATATGCATATTCACAAAACAGTTGCACAGTATCACATTACCCTTTTTATGCTCCTTCGACAGTGCATCTAGATGCTGTGGGGAGGGGAGCTTTTTGATGGCCTCTATTAGGAGACCAGAAGGCTTTGCACTTGGTGCTTCATGCCAAGCCTAAATCAAATGCAGAGGCAGAGTAGAGAATATAAATTATCAAAAAGGGTTCCTCCCCCCCATCTACCCCATATTGTATCTGCAGAAACATGGATAATTGACTATAGGTGGTGTCATTAAATAGATGTCATTTGGCAGGGAGAGGGGAGAGAATGCAAGAGATTGGCGTACACCCTGGCACAGCTTTGGTGAGTGGTTGGGCTCTGGAACTGCCTCTATGGTGCATGGGACCTGGGAGGGGGTGGAGAAGTAGATTGTGCTTGAGACCAATCTGTGGGTTTATTCTCTCTTATAAAGCCAGAGATTTGTGGGGGAACCCCTGGATTTGTCTTCTAATAAATGACAATCTGGGTTGCAAACAATAGTCATTGGATTGCCCCTGGGGTCAGTTGATTCACCCAAAGAAAGGCTGAGGAAGTGGTCACAGGTTGACACTTGAGCTTTAGCTGGACCCACATCAAATTGCTTCCCCTAACTTGCCTCATCCCCAGATTCCTTTTAGTTAAATATGTTAAAGTTCAATTAAGTGGCCCTTGTTCCAACCCATCTGCTTGTATTTGGTCTCTTTATTACATGCTTGGTCATCAAATCAATTGGTTGCCTTCTAAGGATCCAGCATAGGCAGAATTCGTAATGCCAGTGTGACTTATTGGAGCAAGTTATGCATTTGTTTTATTAGTTTTCAAATAAAGAAACCATTCAAATGAAGCACTCCTATTCTTTAACATGGGAAGCATCTTACTGTCAGTCTCTGCAGGTGTACAAATATTCCATGTTTCTATAAAAAACAAAATTATGAACACATTTTATTATTTATACATTATTTAGACTGTCACCATTCAGTGAATTAGTTGCTGTCAAGATAAATGAATAGAAATGCCATTTTGATGGACGCTTCCCCCGTTTTTACATATACCAATTAAATTAAGCCGAGTATGCCTAGAGTTTCCTAATGCTTAAATCACAGAGTTATGTTTCACGTCTTCGTTAACTATACTTTTAAATTCTTCCTCATGCTCCTCAAAGGGGAAGAAAGGCTCAATGTCCTAGCATGCAATAAACCCCCTCTGTTTGCTCTTCTTGTTGTTTGCATTTGAAGTGATTGCAGGTAATTTATTCCTTTAAGTTATATCCTGAAACATAAATGCTTTTCTAAGGTCTGCTGAAAGCAATTAGAAAACTTGCAAATCTGAACTATTGAACTGCATGCACCAGTGCTGCCAGTAGTGTTAAATATGGGCAAATTGGATTAAATGTTTTCATGCAGAAAGTTCTAATAACTTGGGCAATAGTGTTCATTAACTTCTATTTACATCATTTTAATTTAGATGCATGTTGTGTGTTTTGGTGATTTGTTTTTTTTCTTTTAAAAAATCAAGCAAAAATCTAATCAGCTCAAATCACATTGTGTGTGTGTGTGTGTGTGTGTGAAAGAGAGTGTTAATACACATTTATGGCTTTTCTCTTTTTATGGTTCTCTCAAATTTACCTCAACATGGCAGTAGGAAAATTACACTAAAAAACGTGTTTTCTACCTCTGCCACAGAACCACTATAATGTTGAAATTACAAAAATATTTACTTCCTCCTCCTCCTCTTCTTCCTTTAAAAAATCAGTACGAATGTGTGCAAGCCTCCACCCCACCTTGATTCAGATTTGGCCCTTATTCAATACAGAATGATTCAGACGTAATCTGTCCCAATTTAGGCCTGAATTCAAATCAAATTTTGGAGACCTGAATTTTTCACCTCACTCTGATATGCCTTGGAAAATCAAAACAGCAATAAAAACTAGTTTATGGATATCTAGGCAGAACTACTCATTATGGATGCAACATGAATATTCACACAGAGATATTTGCACAGGAATCTCTCAGAAATTGTCCTGGGAGCAATCATGATTGGGTTGATTTTATAGTTTAAAATATACATCTAAAATTTAAAATAAATCTAAAATTTGAAATAAAATTGCTTTGATGGGTTGGTGAAGCCTCTGAGGAGGAGGAGGAGGAGAAAAAGCAAACAGCTGAGCTGTTTTTGGTTGAGGAATTGCTAAAAAAAAAAGAGAGAGAGAGAGAGAGAGAAAACAAGTACATTTGTTCAAGCCTGACAGCTACTGGATCACCAAGGGGGTCATAAAAGTGTATCTCAGTGGCCACATGTGGTCCATAAGCTACACATTTTTCATCCCTGCACTAGTTTGAGTCCACATTGTTCAGCAGGAGAAGACAAGACCAGCAATGACTGTTCCTGCTTCCTTTGTTTATTTATTTCTTTACTGTATTTATATCCCACTCTTCAGTCAGAAAGGCTCTCAATGTATTTAAAAACAAATATTTCCCTGCCCTCAGGCTTACAATCTGAAAAAAGACATGAAACAAAAGGAGAAGGGAATGGCAGTGGGGAAGGGAAATAAGTCTAGTGGTTTTTCTCTTCCTCTGAGGCCTGGACCATGGCAGATGGACTGGAAGGAGGGTTTATCTCTTACTTTAGCCTGCCTTTCTCTCCCTCTGAGGTTGGATGATGTCAGATTTCAAAATTTCAAAACAGTAACAATGTATTCAACATATAATTAGAAAGGGTAGAGTAGCAGCAGTATGACCAGGAGCGTCTGGAGAACAGCAGTGAGACAGTTTCAGCATATAGGCCTTGCCAACCTGTGATGTATGACCTACTGCATCCATGGAAAGGCTCATAGTTCAAAATTCCCTTTCCCTTTTTCCTGTGTCTGCCTTCCAAGAAACCATCTAACTTATTGACATGCCCGTAACAAAGTCTTACTTGTATATTAAAAAATACAGTCCTGGAACCAACATTTTACTGGTGTGTTTATTTTCTCCCTAAATTTTCATGATCTCATTTATCTTTCTCAGGAGGAGTGCCATATAACCATTTATCTTGAGATGTTTTGGCAACCATTTTGCCTATCTACAACCAAGTAAGTAAATAAAATGAATTCATTGTGAGTTTTCAAGCTAACACTTTAATGATTTCAATGGGCTTTGTTGTGATCTAGGACTCCACAAACTGTATACTCTTTACTACTCAGGTATCTATTTATGTTACCTTCCAAAGCCACCAGTGAATCAAAAGGATTAATGTTTTCAAATTTTAATGGTCTCTGGTTTAGCTGAAGTCAATAAATCTGTCCCTAGAGTTAACAAAGTGCTTCTACGCAAATGGTTTCACAATGAACAATAGAAACTGCCAGTTTGTGTTTCTCTAAAATATAGGGTTCACATGGGGATTAGGAAGCCGAATGGGTTTCTGGGGAATTAAAATAATAGGGTCTGAATGCACAGGGTGGAAGCCATTTTTCTGTAAGAGAGAATTCTGAAGGGACCCATGTTGCAAAAGGAGTGAGCACAGCACACTAATGTTAACCAAATGTCTGAAGTAGTAATCACTTTGGGAGAAAGATGTAATAGAGTCAGAAAAGTGAGATGCTACACTTGTACTTCTTCGTAAATATATTTTGGTTAAAACTAAACAAGTGCTGGAGATAGAGTTCAGTGCCATAGTTCACCAATAACAGGGCCTCAGTCCAACTGTTGATTCCAACCAGTTTTCAGAGTTGGGAGCTTTTGTTTTTGAAAAAGGGCCCGCTGAGCATGGCTGGGACCCGGGCTTCAGTTGTCCAATGGATTCGGCAGTGAATTGCAATGCGCTAATTCCCACCTCTATCCTAGGTCCCAGCTGCATCCCATTGGGCTGCTGCCAATTTTAAAGCTCATGTAATAAGCTGCACACACACACACACACACACACACACACACACCATAAATGTGTACTGCCAAAATCTTAAGAAAAGTGCTAGTGAACTTGTAAACAAACCTTGTGTGTGAAATTTTACTAATCCAATAAACAGGTCTGAACTTAAAAGAATAGTGAAGACTACTCTTACATAATATCTTCTACATTTTAGAGCCTAAACCTGTCCATTTGAAGGGGAACAGACTTGAGCTTTTAAGAAAGGGTGAATATTGTGGTAAATTTAACTTAGTTCTGCTTAAAATGAAAACTTCTATAGGAAATTCATAACAACAACAACAACAACAACATATGTACATGTAAATGCATACAGAGAAACTCCCTGGACCCATTTATCTCACTTTTGGCAGCAAAATTCTCTCTTATAAAACTACTCTAGCTATAGACTTAATTTATCTACATTCTAATAGAAGTCATCAAGTTTTGAGATGAGATCTTGTTCATCACTTTCATTGCATAGAATTGCATAAGTATAGCTAGATAGCAATTCTGGACTGCTGCAAGAGATAATATGTGTTCCTAGCTATGTATCCAAGTATACATCACATTCTAATAAGCCTTTCACTGTGAGGAGGCCTTATCCACTGCCAGTTGTATATCTAAAATAACTCATAGCTCCTCTTTACCCACTGAGTTACTGAGATGGCAAAGAAGCAGGCTACTCTTTTTTTGCCACTTTTGAGGAAGGTCTTCTGGTGTCTGCATATGAACACTTTGGGTTCCAAAGAGTTTGTCTTAATGTTGAAATTATTAATTCCTTCCCAAAAAATGAATGAAGACTTGCCCATGTTTTATAGTCTTGCATTCGATAAATTTCATTTATTATAAATAAGAAGGAGAGAACAAAGCAAACATAAGCAATAATCAAAGGCATTCATCATTGAAAGTCTTGACTCATCTGGTAGTCTTGCTGCTCTTTTCCTTATCAAGTGGCTTTCTTCCTCTTTGGTTTTAGGTCATGTTCATTCTGATAAAAGATATACAAAGAGGAAAAGACGGAAATAAACTCTACCTCAACCCCCCAAATAGCTACAATGTTTTCAAGAGTTGTTGAGGTACCAAATTGCATATAACAGGTTTATTAAAAATCACAAAGTACACTGTGACTTTTAATAAGGCTGTTCTGTGTAATTTTGTTCTTTATAAGCAACACAAGATAGATTTCATTTCAGTAAGTTGATGCATGTTATATACTAACCAAATCCAGAGAAAATGATGAAGGGATTATTTACTTATTATATCTAGAAATGTAATAGGAAGATAATGGAATTGCAACATAGAATTTTTTTCCTAATATCTCAAAAGGATTATTGAAGGTGGAAGGTTATTACTGGATGCATATGATCCAATGCTTATTTTATTAGGAATCTGATTATGGGCACATGGAAATTTTTCTTTTGACAAACATTTGGTTAAGTTTGTGACATAGTCCCATCCATCTCATATTTTTTAAATTGGAAATGTGAAAGACAAGGACAAATCAAGGGAATGTTCTAACATAAAATGACTCCAAAGTAAGACTGCCAATGTCATCTCTCCATTCTGATTTCTCTTGCATCCTGGAGGCAAAACTTGTTTACATGATCATGTAACCTGAGATGATAATCTCAAAGCACACTTCATTCTCTGATTTGTTTGAACAAATTCTGAAAGATAAGAGTTGTGCAACACAATAGTTAACCTATTCATCCAAAGGTTAGCCCTTTTGTGTTCCAGTGGAAAAGCTTTCTGCTTTCAGTGTCCATAATAAGCAGTGGATCAACACTTCCCACGTCATTAGGGCAGCAAATCCACTCTAGATGTATGTAAAGGAACAATCCAAGGTGCTGAACCAGTACTAGGGATAAGATTAAGTATCTCTGTTGTCTATATAGTTTAGAATAAAACCTAGAGAGAGGATTTCATACCCCACTGATTTGGCATCCAGTGGCTCCCACTAAAAGTAGGGGTCAATGTAATCTATCTGTTGATTTGGACATTTAAAACAAACAAACAAACAAAGCAGTATATAAAAATAATGATAGATCAGACTGAAGGTCTTTTTGGTCCAATCTCCTATTTGTACTATGTCAGTCAGTTGCCTATCAGAAGAAAAAGAATGTGATTACATTCTTTGCATAAGGAGGGCCATAAGCCAAGAAAAATGGACTGAGGTGTAAAGACTGGCCATAGGCTATGGTTCAGAAAGAGTGTTGTTCATAGGTGCCATGATGGAATTTTGCAGCTGTGTAAACAAGAATGTCTGAAGATAAAACATCACCTGGACTGGAAACTTTCCTCAGTTAAAATATACTTCAAAACTGAGAGCTTATCTCTTAACTTGGAGCTATGCAGACAGGCAGCTCTGGGCCGCCCCTGCTAGCGGCGGATCGGGGCTGTGGCAACCACACCCCATGGCCCTGATCCTCCCTTTTGCCATCCCTAAAAGAGCGGCAAAATGCCACTCCTTTTAGGGGCAGTAAAAGGCCACCCTAAGAGCCAGCACTGTGGCTCTTCCATGCCCTTTCAGTGCATCGTGTCTACACACTGCGCTGGAAGGGTGTCCTGACCATGTGTATGGGCATGTGCTATCAGGATGGCATTGGGGTGGGGTTGGGGTGGCCAGAGTGTGGCTGTCCTGCCCCACCTCCATCCTCAGACTGGCCCTTTAGGCCGGTCTGCAATGACCCAACATCTCTCTATGAAATAAGGTGGACCATGTCAGTCAAGAAATAATTTAAAAAATCTTTTGTGATAGAAGATATAAGAAGTTTATCTTTTATTGTTTTGTGCTATGACTTTACCATAGAGTAGGGATGATAATTCTTGACTTTCTCTGTCCCAATGGGTGTCGTGAAAAATCCATCTGTTTTCTTCCTGTGCTGTGGGGAGGTGCAGGGAACCCCCCCACACCCGAGATGACAGGAAGCTTGTTTTTTTCCCCCCCAGCTGATATGTACTGGCTAATGGTGCAGCTGTTTGGCAGCTGACAATCTAGTCTCCATTTTTCCTGCAACCTCCCTGAAGCCCAAATCCTTACAAAAGACTGTGAAAAGATGTTTCATTTGTCAAACCAACTGGCTGGGAAGAAAAGCAAAGCTGTCTTTTCACAACCTCTAATCAGGAAATCTGTAATAGACTGGGACTTGAGGGGAGGGAAAATACATGGAAAACAGCAACCAGATTGTCATTTTCCAAACATCCACAAGTCTGCATCATCATTCACAGAAATACTGACTAGAGGCTTTGCAAATAAGTTTCTTCTGTCAAACCAGCAGGAGGACCTGGGAGGAGAAAATGAAATGTCTACTTACATCCTCTAAGTCAGGAGTATCTTGAAAGATTAGAGGAGTGAAATTGTGGATGTTTGCCAGAGATGATCTAGTTAATGTGTTTTTTCTTCAAATCCCTTCTTCCAAGCCATAGTCTTTCACAAAAATCCTGACTAGAGGCTGTGAAAAAACCCTTTCATTTTCCTCTTTCCCCCAGTTAGTTTGACAGCTGAAACATCTTTTCACAATCTCTTGTCAGGATTGGATTTGCATGAAAAACATAAACTAGATCATCAGCTGACAAACATCTACATCTTTTCACTCCAGTCCAATTTCCTGCCACAACTGTCCTCTCTATCTTTCACAGAAATCCTGGCTTGAGGCTGCAGTTCTCAAATGAGAGCTTTCAACTTTTGGTAACTTCCATCCTCTCCCCAACCCCTCCTTCAATCTGGCTTGACAGCTGTCACATCTTTTTGTAGCTGACAATTTCTGTGCACATTTGGGACTGGAGGAAAAGAAGGGAGGGAAATTTGGGAATTTGGGAAATCAAGGCATTCCCATCCTATCCCTACCATAGAGTGAAAATAAGGTTACTGTTATTTATTTATTTATTTATTTATTTAAAATTAAATCAGTTTTGATTTATGTATGCATGTCTTTAGTAAGTTGATTATAGTTTAGTACGTTGATTACAGTTTAATTCACATTAGTGCTAGAGCTAAAGAATCCAAAAACTTCGTTTGAATTAAGAGTTGCCAATCACATGTATGGCACTGTGGCAGCACACTCAGGAGAATCTTTTAGACAGTAGGCTTTTTTTATAACAGAAATTACTTAGTTGGGACTGCCTGTAGTGGACAGTTCTCTGACAAAGCACATGGGTAAAAGACTACACAGAATGCTAAAGCTGGTATAATTCCTTTGCTCCACACAACTCAACTGGGCTTAATGCCAAGAGGAAAATAGATAAGATAAATGGTACTTCTCATTCAAAGAGGAACTAGACCACAGTCCACACCTGGTACTGCAAGTCTCGAATAGGCTAACTTTTTCTGTAAAAAGATAGAAGCTAGGGTTTGACAAATGCATACAGAAGAATCGAGGTATGGAATATAGTTTATAGGCCAGACATTAGACAAATCAATCTAGACACCAGCATGCATACATTAATCCTGCCAACACATTCATATCTTGTCTTATGGGAACAAGAACATATATAGCACACTTTTATGCTTACTAAAGCTTGAAAGTGGGTTTTAGGAACCAAAGCTGTGCATATGTGATTTAATATTTGGTAAAATCATGCATGTGCATGGTAACCATTTTATATAAAGGTCCAGCACACATGGAAAGATGACCCAGAACAGACAATTCTGGGTCATCTTTGTCTGTTCTTTGCCAGACAATTTTGCTCAGCCTGCTACACAGAACTGACTTGTTTAAAACTTTTTCTGCAAGCATCAAAGAATCTTGAACTGTCCACAGGAGTGGTAGATATTATTTCCTTTCTTTTTTTTTTTAAGCTGGAAATTTAAAATGCTTAAGTTTGCTAGACTAATATGGATGTTTGATCAAGCTAGGATTTGTTCCAGATTTGTTCCTATTTTCTTAGATACTAGTTGCCATTTATGATGTTTTGATTAGTTTTATTAATTATTTATCTTAGCCTTTTATGCTAGCAGTCACATTACAGCTGCTTTAATTACAATGCTTGATGCTACCTTCATTTCTTTCAAAAGAGAGAGAAAGAGAGAGACTGAATGAAAAAACTCAAGCCATGTTATATGCCAGGGGTCGGCAACCTACGGCCCCCGGGCCGGTTCCGGCCCA
>CM034701.1:188896243-188942645 GCA_020142125.1 Phrynosoma platyrhinos | reverse complement strand
GGTGAATGCAGCGGTCAGGAGTGCCTGTTATCAGCTTCAGCTGATATGGCAACTGCGCCCTCGTCTGGATATGAGGGATCTGGAGACTATGATGCATGCTCTGGTAACCTCACGTTTGGATTTCTGTAATGCACTCTACATTGGGCTACCCTTGTGTCTAATCTGGAAACTTCAATTAGTCCAAAATATGGCAGCCAGGTTCTTACGGGAACATCTAGGAGAGAGCACATAACACCTGTGCTGAAATCTCTCCACTGGCTGCCAATTAGTTTCCGGGCACTGTACAAAGTGTTGGTTTTGACCTTTAAAGCCCTACATGGCTTGGGTCCATCTTATCTTCGGGACCACCTCTCCCTGTATGACCCCCCCATGCACTCCGGTCCTCTGGGAGGAACCTGCTTCAGCCCATGAAGACTAGGCTTTCGCAGACCTCCTAGAGTACCTTGTCTGCGACTGCTCCCAGGCTTTGGAACAGCCTGCTGGATGAGATCTGTCATATTACTACTCTGACTGCCTTAAAAAAGGCAGTAAAAATGGATCTTTTCTGGCAGGCCTTCCTGGAACATCTCCCTGATTAATTGATGATGATCATTTGCTCACCCTCTGGCCACCATGACATGTTAACCCAATATAGTTTTCTGTTTTAATTATGCTGTTGTTTTAATTCTATGCTAGTTAAATTCTGTTTTATGGGGGGGGAGGTTTGGGGCAGGGGTTGAGGTTTTAACTGTTCTTTTTATTTGATGTACGCCACCTCAATTGCCATGCAGAGGGGTAGGATATAAATTATCATTATTGTTATTATTATTATTATTATTATCATTATTATTACAATGTGGAGGCAGCTTAGGGAGCTAGGAATGGACATGAAGGCACTAGACAAAAAACCAACAATAGAATTCCTGATGGTTCTGAATCAGGCCATGGAAGAGAGATGTAAGGATGTTCCTACACCCCTGAACCTGGAAGAGACAGATAAGAGCTTCCCAGGATCCCCTCTGTCACTGAGGACATGGGCAGGGTCTAGGTTCCCCTGGGCTGAGAACCCTCCTGCTTTCAGAAAACACAAAAAACCTCCAGTAAAACAACAACAACAACAAAACAAAAACCCTGGCATCAGTCACAACCAATACTATCAGGGCCAGGGACGAAGCGCCAACTACAACCCCAAGAAAGTTGCCCCCATGTCAACTGTTGATAACCACCCTTACTCCAGATTTTTGAGGACATCCCATAGTAGATGTGAAGATATGAACCATCTTCAAAAACCAGTGCAGCTTTTAGTTGACTTCGAAGACACTGTTAACAGATAAGTCCACCCCGACTTAGCTAAGTCAGGCTCCAAGACCCCAGAGCACATGGAACTGGTGGGATATGGGAAGGGCCAGCAGCAAGCTGCAATTTGTAAGGAAATTCCACTGCAAGTCAGTCCCATCTTGGATCTCATTTAGAGAAATGCTAGCCATGTAAGAATCAGGGCAAAGATGAAAGCAGCTTGGGCATAAATTATTTGCAGGACCATAGATTAACCATAGACCTGGCAAATGGCTTTTTCTGGCAGCTGGAAGAGGGCCCTTTGCAGATCTCTGCCATACACCAGTGCAGCACCTTAAAAGCCCCCATGCCTCTCTTCCCTCTGACCACTGACCCATGGGTGTCTGACTTCTCAGAAGATTAAAGACAAAATCGAATGTGTTACAGTCAAAGGATCATGTGTACTGATTGAAGGAAAAGATCCCCCTCCCCAGAAACAATATAGATACCCCTAGGAGGCTAAAGAAGGGATCGCCAAAACCATACAGGGGCTGTTGAAATGAGATGCCATTATGTCAATGCAGCACATCTATATGGCCCATTTTGAAAGCAGATGGAGTCACATGGAGGATGACCATAGACTTCCGAGCCCTCAATGCACACCCCATAGCCCCAGTGGTGGTGAAATATAATGAGATCTTGGCTGCTATAACAGCTGGGGCAAAGTTCTACTGCATTATAGACTTGGTCAATGCTTTCCACTCTATTCTGCTACAAGAGAGCTATTTTTACAAATTTGCCTTTGAATTTTGGGGTATCCAACACATGTTCAAAAGCTGCCACCAAGGGTTTCACTCCAATCCCAGTATTTGCCATTTGCATGTGGTAAAAATGTGGACAAAATTGTGCCTCTCATCACGCCTCCACATTTTATCCTAAGTGGTTAACATACTGGTGCACTCAGAGTCAGAGGAAAAGATGGCAGAAGTCACCAGAGAAATCTTTGAACACAGGATTCAAGGCAAATAGGGAAAAGGCACAATTAGTCTAGACTCATGTCAAGTACCTAGGGAAGGGGTAGGCAACCTTTCCCCTTCAAGGGCTGAGGGACTTTAGCTCCCAAAATCCCAGGAGCTATTGGCCAACATGCAACTATTGGCCAACATGGCTGAGGCTTCTGGGAGCTGAAGTCCCTCGGCCCTTAAAGGGGAAAGCTTGCCTACCCCTGACCTAGGGCTACACCTCCAAACAGAATGTAGGACACTAGACTCTCAACAAGAAGAAAACATTGGCAAACTCCTGGCACCAAAAGATGTGGCCTCATTGAAAGCCTTGCTAGGAACCTTCAATTTCTCCAAAGAGTCAATTGAAGTTTTTGCCATCAAAGTCAAGCTGCTGTATGTGTTGCTAAAGAAAGGAGCAGTTTGGAGTTGGGAACCAGAGCAAGAGAATGCCTTTGCCACCCTAAAAAGAGACCTAGCATGAGCTCCCACACTTATTCACTCAGATATTAGCCAGCCCTTTTACATCCAGCATGCCATCTCAGATAATGACTTAAGGGAAATGCTCTAACAGCTTCAGAATGGAGTACAGAGATCAGTAGCCTACAATTCTAGGAATCACTTGCTCATTGAAATCAAACTCAGTCCATGTGAGAAGAACTGTTTGGCTCTGGTATGGGCTCTTACCAGATGAGAATTTAGCATAGGTGGTGCTAGAGTTATTGCCCAGACCCCTCATACTCCTCTAAAGTTTATATTGTCTTGGAAAGTGTACAAGTCCATAACTCTAGGATAGTGAAATGGACCTGGAACTAATCAAGAGAGGCATAGATTATCATAGGCAGTCCAACAAGCCTTCTGCTCCATACGGCTTGGTAGTTACAGGGTCAGCTCATGAGTGTCCATTGCCCCCAGTTTCAGAGGACAGATGGCCTATAAAAGCTGGAAGGCCCCTCCAAGAAGCTTTTTAACAGGGATTTCAGTGTTGGTTCTATGATGGGTCATCATCCTGCCTGGAAGTAACCCACTTAACAGGGTACAAAGCCATCAATGTAAGTGTTTCATACATACTCCAAGGGACAGTCCACCCCAACTCCAGTCAAGCCATTGAGGTAGAAGCCCTCCACAGAGTATTGGAATTTGAGTGCCCTGATGTTCCCTTAGCTATATATACAGACTTCCAATGGTCTCTAAATGCAGCTATAGATTGGTTTCCCATTTGGATCATTAGGGCATGGAAAACCAATGATGACAAGCTTGCCACACTGAAAAGTGGCAAATTGTGGCACAATTGCTCCAAGAGAGAACCGCTCACACATTGATCACTTTTGTAAAGGTACACCACAAAGGAAATCACATAGAGGCCAAATGGAATAACCACACAGATGTGCTGGCACCCGAACCTCCAAGTCACCTGGCTCCCATCAATGTAAAACCAAAAGAACCCCTGATGCCCCCCACTCTAGACTTGGAACAGCTTCAAAAAGGAGACAGAGAGATCTGAGAGTTGATAGAAATAGGAAGAGACCCCACGGGAAGATACAAGATAGAGCAGAAAGAAAGGGTTTGGAGGTCTATAGATGGGAAAGAAAACTATAGTTGGATTGTGACAAAGAACTCCATGGAGACCTCATTCAGTTTGTCTATGAAATTGGACACAAGAGCAAGCAAGCCACTTTTGGGAGAGTTAGGGAGACTGGTTGGTGGCCCCAGATGCAGTCAGAAATTGCCCAGTGGGTGGATAATTGTTTGTCCTGTGCCATAGTCAACACAGATCAAAGCAGACCCAAGGCTCTGATCCACCACCAGAGAATTGAAGGTCCACGAGCACATCTCCAAATAGATTTCACTGGCCTGCTACTGACCACACCAAGACAAAACAAGCACTGCCTCACAATCATAGACACATTCAGCAAATGGTTTGAGGCTTTCCCCTCTAAAGACAATACTGCCATCACAACCACCCAAATTTTGTTTAATCACATGTTTTTAATGTGGGGTATAGCATGTGTGTTAGATCATGATTCAGGAACTCATTTCTCTTGGGAGGTCATGCAGGAAGTCTGCAAAGTGCTGGGAATTCACCAGAATTTCAACATTGCATATCACCCCCAAAGTTCAGGCACATTGAAAGGACTAACTGGACCCTTAAAGAAGTATTGAGGAAGGTAGAGAGAGCCTCTGGAAAAGATTGGGATGTTGATTATCCTAATGACCCTTAGAGGAACTGTAGCTTTCCATGGCTTCACACCACACCGGGTCATGACAGGATGATCATGCTGGAGGCTTTCTGGCTGAATACCACTCTCCCCTCTGATTTGGAACTAGTAATATTAAATCAGGAATTGGTAAGGTAATTAATGCAAAGCATTAGTCAGATCCAGGTTGCTGAAAAGTTAGTGAAAAGCATGCAAACTGCGAGGTTGCTGAAAAGTTAGTGAAAAGCATGCAAACCATGGACCACAAGTTAGGTTGGGTTAGGAATCCCCAACAGTGGGACCCCGGACAGTTGGTAATGTATAGGAATTTCTTGCAGAACAAGCATGCTCTATCAGCAAAGTGGCTTGGTCTGGTGAAGATCACAAAGAGGGTTTTCCCAGAAGTCTACCAGGTCTGCATCTCCAGCAAGAAGGAAGACAAGCTTAAATACTTCCACACCCCTCAGTTGAAAGAATGGAAGGGGAGACCCATCCCTGTGAAACCCGTGAACAAGACTGGCCAGAACTGCCCTTAGTAAACCTGTCTGAAACTTTTCTGCACTGTGATGGAGGATAATTCAACTCCAAAGCTTAGTTATGCCTCTCTTTTTTTCCCACAGGGACAAGAGATAGCTGTGTAAACCTGGATTTTATGGATTATATTATGGAGAGATGCAAGTGCCATCCTACCCACCTATCCCACTCAATTTGACACCAGTTGGGAGCAACATAGAAGCAGATTGCCATTGGGCACCCCCTTATCCTGGAATTTATGACGTTTTAGACACCATGGAAGAGGCAAGCACATGGTATGATAAATGATTCCCCCTAAAGGTAAAAACAAGGGTTTATGTCACAGAAAGCAAGACCTTCACATTGGAGCTGCTCCTATTTGGCCCACAAGGGCACACATGGGTAGGAGCTGACACCAGGAGCATTCCTCTAACCGCTGGATTTTAGAATTACAACCGATTCGATCCTCCACTAGGTAAGGTCCCTGCTTCTTTTTATACCTCTCTCATCTTAGATTCAAAATGCTGTTGTACATGGACCTGGAGAATAAGGCTGTTCACCTGTGTTAACATCACACGGATGCCAGCAGGGTGAAACATAGGGCCATTGCAGACCGGCCCAAAGAGCCAGCCTGGGGGTAAAGTTGGGGCAGGGCAGCCACACACCAGCCGCCACAATCTCAGCCTGATGCTGTCCTGATGCTGTGCAGCAGTACACATGGCGTGTGCCATCAGGACGCCCTTCTGGCACTGCGTGCAGACACGCTGTGCCAAAAGGGCATGAAAGAGGGCTCTTTTGCTGCTTTTTTAGGGGTGGCAAAAGGAAAGATTGGGGCTGCAGAATAGGGTTTCTGCAGCCTGGATCTGCTGCTCCCTGGGGCGGCTCTGCATCAGCTCATATATTGCCATAGCATGGGCTGACAATACATACCCATATTTTCTCCTGAAGTTCTCAAGAAACCACCTATGTACTTGGGAAACATAGTCATCCAAAAGGACATGGCTGCCTTTGCCTATTCAGAAACACAGCAGATAGTGACCACCATGGTACTAAATTTGACCACAGTAAATGTGGCCAGGAAGATCTCCACTTGTAGCCCTCATTTAAAGGCAGCGTAGGCTCAGTGGGAGCAACTAGAACAGATGTGGCATCCTGTGACACACCCACTCTTTAAATCTAGAAGGGATGTGGTGGGAACAGTCCTAGGTTGTTTGGGAGTGGGAGAAGGTGTTCTAAATGCCATAGACTCAGAAGTGCCAGCAAACAAATTTGGGTAAGTAGGATCCAAAACTAAAATTTAGGGGTTTCAATAGCTGTAGGTCTCAAGAATGTAGCTCAAGGGATAGACCTGATTGGTCATATCTTGTTCCTGCCCTACATTGTCTTCCATAACTCCATATCCATTGGAAGGCATCCAGAGAGCCTACCCGCTGTCTCTCCACCTCGAGCAATTGGAGCTCTGCTACAGAATTCCTGGCTGCCATTTTATGGACACTGTTTATGCCTCCCAGACAGCATAAACACAGCCATAGCCCTGCATCATCCAGAGATGTCCACCATCCCACTGATGGCATACCAAGTTCCCATTGCTGCTGTCCATTCCAGATGATGGTCCAAACCCTTTATAAAACTTCCACCAATCCTGCTCAAAGTTACTGGACAGTTTGCCATAGACCTGGCTGGACAATACACAGGTTGCCAGCTGATTCCGGACAGCATTCCATTATGATCATAGACAATAATACCTGGACTTGGACTTGGCCATTGTGGCTAATTCATAGATTCAGGGGGGAAGCAGACGGGCGGCCCTGGGCCGCCCCGGGAAGCTGAGCCACAGGGCCGAGGTATCCCCACACCTCAGCCCTGCAGCGCAGCTTCGCCGCCCTTGGAAGGAGTGCTAAAATAGCGCTCCTTCCACAAGTCACTGAAGGTGCGCCACAAAAGGCTGGCAGCGCACCTTCAGCAACTCTTCCACCACAGCGTTTGTGGACACTGCAGCAGGAAGGCATCATTGGAGCACCAGCCCTGCAATGGGGCTGGCGCTCCAACGATGCCTTCGGGAAGGGGTTTGGGTGCCCACCGTGCAGTTGCCCCTCCCCTTCCTTGCCCCCCAAATGGCCCTTTGTGTCATCTGCTTCCCCCTCAGCCATTCCTCTGTTGAACTTTTTTGGTCTATTGAGATCAATTTCAACTGGACTTCACAACCCTCTGTTGCGATTGATCAGTGCATTGATTGATTGGTTTTGTGTTAATAAAATCATGTGTGAGTAGGCTCTGGATGAATGCTCAACCTCCCTTTCCCCACCAAGGTTTCACTGACTGCAGTACTTCTTAAAACTATGGCTAGGCTTCACACTTCATACCCAAAGATTTTCATGGGCAAAAGTTAATTTGAAAACATTCATCCCCACATTTATAGGCCTGAATGTTTTTTGGGGTAGGGAACTATTTCCAATATTGAGATATTCTGAAATTTTGGTGTGTGTCTAATTTTTCATATGACCCCAAAGCAAGGGGACATGTCCGCACCACACCCTAAGGTAGTCAAACAGGTAATGCCATTGAGGGAATAATTCCCTGGGACAGGCTAAGTAGATAGTTTGGGAGTTGCAAATGGGACATTAACACCTCCATTATCCAAAGGATGTCAATCAAGCAACCATTCCCACCTAGAATACCACCAGACCATGACTTCACCCACAGATATGGAAACATTTTTATCCAGAGGGTAGATTTATCCCATAAAAGACCCCCAAACCCCCTCACCAATGTGTTAGTCTGAATTTCAGGGGGACACTCTGTTTCTATGAACTCTGAGTAGCTCCAGTGCTTCTGTTCCTCATCACTCACCAGAACCGTGACCCACAACACACCAACCAATTGAATCCAGAAACAAATCTCTTATGTTAGTTCTGCCTTGAAACTATTCCAAGCTAACCCCTGATTTCATGAGCCTTGTATGAGAGCGTGTGTGTATGTGATTTGCTGTGGCATTTTCCCCCAATAAAAGAAACACTTCAATTATAGAATTCTGCCTCTGCTCAATTCATTTGATACTCCTTTCTATTGGTATAATAATAATAATAATAATAATAATAATAATAATAATAATAATAATAATAATAATAATAATGATGTTTTATTTATAACCCACCCTTCTGGTCAGCAATCGGGGAGGCACACAACAAATTAAAAATACAGCAGGTAAAGCCTCCCAATAGGAGTCAAGATGCATCCTATGGCAAGTTCTGTCAGATGAGAGCCGAGTCTTCCACCATTCGTGCTCTAGTCGTTGTCCAGCTCGCTTCATTCTCCTAAGTTACTCTGTGTACCAGGGCTTATGATTAGAAGCGGGCTGGAAAGGATGCTTGGGAGGTATACCAATAGGGAAATGGTCTTGTGGGTCCTTGTAGCCAACCCAAATAATTAAATTTGAGCTAAATAAAATTCCCCTAACTAGACTTTTGGCTACATGGGGATCTGGGCTATATATACTCAGGATCTGTCTCATGACAATTTCTAACCTGGGGTCCAGCCACAGAATTATTGCACTATTATTACACTTTAATTATCATGGTTGCATCTTTTGAGTCTGTGAGCTTTATGGCTTGTTTAGTCAGAGGCAGCATTGGAACTCTCTGGCTAAGGAATTCCAAATGGCCCTCTCTCAATTGCTAGTCCCAGGATGGCATGGGATGTTGCTATGGGAGTTCAAGTGGAACCATAGCACTATAATTTTATAGTGTGACTGAACTCCTGATCTAAGTGCCTGTCATCATTCATATCACTCTGACATGAAATGTCTCCTTGCTCAGACTGCCACTTGTGGGAGATGGTGGGTGCTGGGATATAACTTCCTCATACTATTTCAATGTTAATCTGATGTTGAGCACTACATAGCCAGGTCATGGAGGGATAAAAGGAAAAATGATCAAGTCTCAACCATTTCTGGTGATTTTCTTATGAACTCATTTATTTTAATCTTTCCAGACACTTCAATAGAATAATTACATTCTCAAATCTTGACACAACTGTGTTCCCATTACCACAACTGTTGTTGTTGTGTGCCCTCAAATTATTTCTGACTGATGGTGACCCTAAGGAGTTTGTCACACAGGGTAAAATTAGTAGTTTAAATGGTGATTAACCCATCAAAATCATGCAATTGAAATTAAAACATGATTAAAATGTGATTAACATTTTCACACACAAGAGCCATTATCCTGGGAATAACCAGGGAGTAACCAGGCAATAAACAGCAAAAAATCATTCACAGGAAAATCTTGTGAATGATTTGTTGCTGTTTATTTCCTGGTTATTCACAGGATAATGGCACTTTAATCGCTTTTCACTACAACATTGTGTGAAAACCATCAGCACAATTGCACAATTATCACAGAATATTCCCAGGAATACTACACTTTGAACTCAATGTGGTGTGAAAACGTTAATTGCGAATGCATGATTTTGATGGGTTAATCACTATTTATACTTCCAATTGTTTCCATGTGATAAACAGTGAACCTATCATAGGGTTATTTTGGCAGAATTTGTTCAGAGGGGATTTACTCTTGCCTTCCTCTGAGGTTGAGAGAGTATGACATGCTCAAGGTCACCCAGTGGTTTTCCATGTTGACTGGGGATTCACACCCTAGTCTCCAGGGTCATAGTCCATCACTCAAACCACTACACCACATTAGCTTCTACACCATGATTGTTACCTTACCTAATAGAGCAATCTAGAGGTAAGCTTCCACCATCCATTACATCTACCTGCTATTAAGATATCTTTTTTTTAAAAAAAAATATTAAAGTGTTTAACTAGATCAATTACTTGTTTGTTTAAAATGTTTACAAACAACCTTTCTTCCAGACATAGAAGCTGGGGGTTGATGGGCAATGTAGTACAAAACAACCAGTAGGCACCAGGTTAACTATCCCTGAAGTCCTTTCATAGTACATGGTTGCATCCTTTGGAATCCTGCTATTGATAGTTCAGCCAGAAGCACCAAAGGAGCTTTCTGGTCAAAACACCAAAAGCCATTCACTCTCAACTGCTAATCCCATAGGATGTTGCCATGCCAGTTAAAGTGGAATCATATTAGTATTATTGTGCAGTGTGAAAGGATTCTTTGTGAATGTCTCCATGAAACTACAACTTTTTTTCTTGATCTCGGAAGATTACGATAATCCAGGATACAGCTCCAGAAAAGTGGCGCAGATAACTAATCCTTGTGTAATATCTCCCTGCTGAGGTGCTCGCATTGGTGTTTTGTTGTGTGAGGATTTTTGTTAAAAGCAAACAAAAAGTACGTACCTGCTGTCCCCTTCTTCCTCTCCTCACCACGATGAAGTGACTGTGTAGGAAAATGCCAGCACACCCTTGTTTTGCTTGTATTTAAAAAACAACAGAGCATAATATTATTTGCCTTTCCCTATTCATTATTGATAAAATCGACTTTACAAGACTTAATTAAAATGTGCTGTATTGCAGCAAATTGGGGGAGGGGGAATTGATGTGTTGAAATTAGTGAATAACAGAGAATTAGTGATAGTTTTGTGATTTAATTAACACAGTTTTATCCAGCACTGGGCCATCTGGTACCATTTCAGAAAAGGCAGGGGCTGACTTGCCTCAGTTTATGTACATCCTTCTTGTGTGTAATTTGCATTTTGATGAGATGATTTCTTCTCTCCTTTTCAGGCAAGCGCTTGCTTCACCTGGGAAAGTCTATAAAGCTCTAAAGGATGTTTGGGGATGAAAATAGCAATATAAATGGCAGCGATTATTATTATTATTCCCTGCTCTGCTTTCTTCAGCTATTACATTTTTTTTAAAAAAAGGCTTCATGCAAAAACACAGAGCCAAACCAAATAATGGCCACTTCTGTTCTCAAAGAATAATTCCCCTTTATAAAACTCTTTGTGATGAAAGCTGGAGTTTCAAATCCAGCAGCTTCAGAGAACTCATTTTCTTCTGTGTCTCATTCTTGTCTTATTTTCCCCTCACTTTTCTGGAAAACAGTGGAATATATATTGGCCAAGTACTGACACTGAGGCGTCATTCATCCCATACATGTGCATGAACTACTGATTATATCCAGTGACTATATAAAACAGCATTTGATGAATCAAGGCTGACAACTCAATGTGTATATTGACTAGTACTGTGACTGAGGTAGTATTGGATGAGACAAAATTTCAGTCTTTACAGAGCCTTAAAATGATGCATCATGTGGAGAAAAGCCTCCCAGCAGTTACAATGGCAACCAGTTATCAAAGCAGTCCATTCCTGGCATTCGTATAGTTGAAAATTTTTATGTTTTCAGTTTGTTCTTGCTATGAATTGGCAAAGTTGTATGGTGGTCATTTCACTGTTTTTGAAATAGAAAGAACAATTTGAAAGTGGGGGAAACTGAAGGGCAAAACACATGGGAAGGATAACAAGGCCCATTCCCACCCTGACACTCACCTGGGATGGTGCTGCTATAAACAGGTATTCAGATGCATGCATACTGCCATGCTGTGGTGCCACCATCACCACCGTTACCTGACTTGTTGCCACTGTTCTCTGGGAAGGCCCCTGCTGAAGCAGTGTTACAACAGCGTATGTCACTAAAATTTCATTATGGCCACTGGAATTTAGCTATGCCTTAATCATTGCAAAAAGAAAAGAAAAGAAAAGAAAAGAATTACAAGAAAATCATTATCACATCATTACAACTCATTATTTATATCAACTACTGTAAGTAGATACTTCAAAGGTTTGCCCTCTAGTAAGAAAGAAGAACAAGAGCTTATTATTAATGATAAAAAGGAGCAATTTTGTTGACTTCATGAAATACTCTTTAAGCCATGACTCACGGCAATCCAAAGGTTCATCATGGTGGCTCTTAGGCTCACTCAAATGTCATTTCCTAGAACACCAAGGAAGTCCTTTCTTTCCTTCCAAATGAGAAAAATGAATAGGTTTCAGTTCACTCTACTTGATAATTGGTATAAATTGCTTCTCTGGACATATATTTTTGTTCTTTGGGATGGTCTCCTCTTTTATTCTTCTGTGATTCATCCTTGCTCTTTCCAGGTCACCACTGAAATTTTCTGCCTATGATTCTATAGTCTAGCCCCCCTTTCTTCCATTCTATAAATGAGAAACTAGGATCTTTTAAATGATATTTTAATATGTTTTTGATGTGTGCTTTTAAATCAAAGTTAGCTTAATTGTATTTTAATTTTTGTATTAAGATTCTTTAAAAATGTATTGTGTTTTTAAGGTATTAATATACCACCTTGCACCCTGTATTGGTGGAAGGGGAATAGACATCAATTTAAAAAATGAATAAAAATTAATATATCCCAAGTCATTCAGGAAGTTCCTCTTAGTCAGTCATCAGCCAATAATTCCAGTATGAAATGTGACACTGCATAAGAAGAGAATATTTGAACCTTTTTAAGACACACTGTCTTTCTGACTGCATTTTCTTTTTGTAAAGACTATCTCTCACTTCTTCTATACTTATTTTATTCATAAAATCTACCAATAATTTATTAAAGACTGCTTGTCACTATGAAATACATTGTATTTGCTGGCTTTTGTGAATGCAGAATTATTACTCAAATAATTCCTAAATCCTTCTTGCCACAGGCTATTTCAGAAACACTTCCCTTCCCACATGCATACACACATACTCATATATTTATGGCAATCATAATCTGAAGAAAGCTGGTGAAATCTATCACAAATATATTAACATGTGGGAAAAGTGAGTAAGGGAAGACAAATCTGATACCATCTGGTGGCAAAATGAAAAGTAGGCAATGCAACATAACAGTAAGGAAAGCTATTCTGTGAATATTAAAAATTAAAATTGCCAGACTTTTTTCTTTCTTACTATTCTATAGTAAAAGTTACAGTGGATTGGGTAGTACTACATTAAATAAAATGGTGAGTCATGGGTCAGAGCCACTGGATTTAGAATGTTTGTAATATATTATTTATGAAGTCATAAAACATCTAAAGCAGCAGTTCCCAACCTGAGTCCCTGCTGGGATACTAGAAAACAACATTTGTTCAGGGATGATCAGGGATCATGGGAGTTGTAGTTAGGGATGGATGAATATGTCAGTTTCACTTTCTACCACATTTTATTTTAAAAAAAAATACCACCAAGTTTTTTCTGTCCCATATCAAAATGTTTTAAATCTCCCCTACTCTTGGTGACAAAATCAACATTTACAGTATTTTAGATGTTTTCTGATATAAATGAACTGATCAGAGTTCCAATTTTTTTCTAGTTGATGAAACAATGTGGATCCAAACTTGGGGACCAATGATCTAAAGAACAATAAGAATTATTAAAAGATTATTATTATTATTATTATTATTATTATTATTATTATTATTTTACAGACTAGAAAGGTATGTGACCATCCTTTCTAGGATTTGGGTTGAGTAATAATCTGTCCTGATCAAATGCTTTGGATTTTATGAACATAAACTTGTCATATGATAAAACTGATTATTCATATATAGCTTGCAAAATATTGTTGTTGTTGTTGTTGTTGTTTATTCAACAGAATAATCACATTTCCTGCTTCAGGCTTACTCTAATATCCTGCATTAAAATCAATTGCATGCATTGCACCTGCACTTAGGTGGGGTACAGACAGGTGGCTCTGGGCTGCCCCAGGAAGCGGCAGATTGGGACCGCAGCTACCCCACACTGCTGCCCCAATTGTCTCTCTTGCCATCCCGAAAAGAACGGCAAAATACCACTCCTTTCAGGGGTGGCAAAAAGCAGCCGTAAAAGGCAGCATGCAATTCTTCTTTACCCTTTCCAGTGCAGCGTGTCAAAACACTGTTCTGTAAGGGTGTCCTGATGCCATGCACCATGCGTAATGGTGCGTTGTGTCAGGATAGCGTTGGTGTGGGCTTGGGGCAGCCAGCATGTGGCTGTCCCACCCCATCTCTGCCTCCAGGCTGGCCCTTTGGGCTAGTCTGCAGAGGCCCTTAGTTTTACAAGTGAGAGAAAGTGGAAAAGGAAATGTTTCTGATAGTATTGTACATTATATTGCACAATGTACATTGTACAATGTATTGTAGATTGTTCAAGGAACACTGATTACTGGATGGCGTGAAAGTGTAATCACTCACTCATTTTTTAAGGGTTGTGGCAAATTATATCAGGATCTAGTATACTCAAATGGTTAATCATGTGAGAAATCCCCCTGTTTTTCAATTATACCAATGCCAGGAATGGACTGCTTTGATAACTGGCTGCCATTGTAACTGCTGGGAGGCTTTTCTCCACATGATGCAAAATGCAATTCATCTCAGCCATGATCTCGTTAGATAACCTTTAATAAGTTACAGTTTGTCAGTCTCAGTAATGCCATCTGCAAAATGGGGATAAAATATTGTTCTACTTTTGGGAATGTTGGAAACATTATCATGGTGATAAAGGTTAATAACTCTGAGCAGCTTTATAGTAAATCTCTTTTATTATAATACATGTTTTCTCTGTGTTACAATACATGTGTTTCCAATACATTGTTACAATACATGTATTGTTTAGCACTGAGATGCTTTCTCTGTTGCTTGTGTTGTTGTTATTGTTGTTGCATTCCTTCAAATCATTGCTGATTTATGGTGACCCTAAAGCAAACCTATCATAGGAAATTATCAGTCATGAGGAAATTGGGAAAGAAAACGGCATACTCCCAGCAAAGTCGTACAATTGCACTGTAGATTTTCAGAAGATGTTGTGATTATTCAGCACTTATCCCATGAATATCCAGGAATGCTTCAGCAACAAACCATTCCCAAGATGTCCCATGGATGGTTTGTTGCTGGAGCATTCCTGGATCTTCATGGGTTAAGTGCTTGATAAGTGTAATATATCTGAAAATCTTCAGCATGGTTGCATGAATTTGTTGGGAGTAAGCCTTTTACTACCAGCTTTTCCTTCTGTCTGATAATCTCCATAGGTTTTATTGGCAGAATTTGTTCAGAAGGGGTTTGTCCTTGCCTTTCTCTGAGGATGAGAGAGTGTGACTTGCCCAAGGTAAATGCACTGGGTGTCCAAGGCCTACCAGAGATTCAAACTCTGGTCTCCCAGTGTCCTAGACCAACACTCCACTACACCACTCTGGCTTTCTGCTTGTGTGTGCATGGGGGGAAAATATTAAACCAGTTTTGAACCCCAACTAACATTGATTTCCAGTTACTGCAACTTTTCATCCAGAAAGCAGAACTGGAATATTTTTCTTTTCCAGGTAGGCTGGTGATTCAGTAAAAAATGTTATTAACATCATCACTTTCAGATCTTATTTAAGAGAGATTCGTTTTTTGCAGTTATCTTCAGATCAGACTCTGGAGTCTGGAGAGTAACATTAAGATTGTTACATTTTGTTTTGTTTTTTTCCTTGTTTTGCACACCACTAGGATCAAGAAGGATCATATACAAGGGGTAAAAATAAAGCTTTGAAACAGAACAAAACATGTATTCATTGGGAACTAAGCTGTAAAACTATTCCCATTTATAAAGCCCCAACTTAATGTAATGCTTCCAGACTGCAGTGAAAAGATTGCTCTCAAAGGCTTGTGATCCATAGCTGAAATATTTTGTTTTTACACTTCCATAAAATATTGTCTCTTTCATTTTTACATTTTGATGAAAGATTAGCTCAGTATGATGAGTAATAGGAATCTGAATAGGGAAGGAAACAAACATATCAATCTGAAATACACAAACCTTGTGCTTGACCAAAAATCTTCTGTTATATGGAATATATAAATTTCTTACTTAGTACATCAGTCAGGCAGGGGTAGCATCCTGGAGCCTTCAGAAAACAGGTGTTAGGCCTAACACATTGCCCATGCCTCCTATAGCTTGTACTGTATAGTCTATTTTATTTACTTTTGAGAACTGGAGAATAAAGAATTATTTTTTAAAAAGTAACAATAACTATTTTGGTGGTCCCCGGAATAATGATGACAACTATTTGAATTTTAGAAGTAACTTTTCCAACTCTGTTCCTGAGGATTAGGTATGGGCTCTTGACCATGTAGACAGGTGTCAGCTGTTCAACCATAAATGTATGGTTTGGGAGCTATAAAAGTGTGTGAAGCATCTTGCATATGTTCTGCCTGGGTTAATTTTATTTGGGCATGATTTATGAAATAAAGCCCAGATTACCTAGCCTAGAGGCCCCAGAAACAAGTAGGACTTACCATCAGGCTAGATGGTGAGATGAGAGTGAAGGTCTAGTAGAAACTTCAAAGAAACTTCTATTTTCAATTCTAGTGATTCATTGCACAAAATTCAGAGTGTTACCCTATGCCAGTGGTGGCGAACCTATGGCATGCATGCCAGAGGTGGCACTCAGAGCCCTCTCTGTGGGCATGCATGCCATTGTCCCAGCACAGAGTTTGCCAGAGTTCATAACTAGACAGCCATAGGGACACAGCACTTTGCAATATATAAGTGCATTTTGGGTTACAGTTTGGGCACTTGGTCTCTAAAAGGTTCACCATCACTGCCCTATGTTGTGACAGAGACCTGAAGAATTTGGTTCAAATTCTTTCTATTGTGTAACAAGAGCCAGGCTGCTCATGGGCCTCTGCAGTCATCAAAGTACTAATTGTATTTTTTTATGAAGGTTAAGCAATTGCCTTTAATTAAAAATGTAAAGAAGGAATAAACTGTACAAGCAGGCTACAGCAGGAGTAATGCAATCTGCAAGGAAGAGAACAACAATAACCATGAAATGAGAAGCATGAGGACTATTCATGTACCCACTTGTCAATACTTAACTTCTTATGTTGCATATTTCTGATGGGTATTACTGTTAAGCTACTTTGGGAACCAAACTTGGCTGAAAAGTGGAATATAAAACAAACAAAGGGAATATATGTTTGGAGCTCATGAATAAACAAAAGATTGAGCTCTTTTTGTTGAATTAATGAGGCCTTCCTTGCTTGATCTTCATTTCCAACAGTGCTTTCTCAGTCTTTCAACTTCCTTGAAATTTCTCTGCAGATCCACTAAAAGCTTATTGATCTTCATGATAGGTGAGGAGTTTGATTGCCAATTCAAATCATCACAAGGGGAGGAGAAGAATCAATATCACTTAGCCGTTCAAAAATGGCTAGAGCTGTTAAATGTGTAACTCTGAACTGAAAAGATAACCACAAGCAGTACCTCCTTTTGACCTCTAAGCTGGACCATCTGAACAGGCATACACTTTAACAATCCCCTAAGGAGATGAAATGCAGCCTCAGCTTCACAAAGGAAGAGCTACTCATCCTGCTTTTAATAAGGCCCAATAGATATGGATAAGCTATTAGATTTCAAGAATCTAATAGCATATCCATATTAGATGCTATTCTAATGAACTTCCATTTCAAATGATCAGAAAATGCACAATATACAAACCTGAACCTTAAAACAAATTAGATATCTTACTATGCATATACTCCCTAAAGTACACTATACTCTTTTCATGAAAACCTATTGTGGACTAAATTATTATTATTATTATTATTATTATTATTATTATCATCATCATCATCATCATCATCATCCCACCCCTCTGCAGCGCAATCGGGGTGGCTTACAACATTAAAAACATCCATAATACAGTAATTCCCTAACCCGCCCTCCCCTTACAAAAGTATTAAACTAGTCAATTTTTAAAATAGAAATGCACTAAAAGCCAAGTCAAACAAAAAGAAATGACACAGCGGGCTGAGTGGTGTGATGACATCTGCGGAGGCTGATAGCCAAATCCTAGGGCTGGGATAACAAAAACAGAAATAGATTGTTTCTCCAAGGGAAGAGAAAATATGGATGGAACGTGATTTGTATAGCTCAAGAATTCACATCTGTTAAGTCCTGTGAAATAATCTCACTCAGCTGCAACCTGTAAGTTTAACATCTCAGTTCTAAAGTTATTCATTTATGTTTTCATTCTACCCATGAGTTCATCTAATAGTGTCAGAGTGGGGGGGAATAGATGAAGCATGGTTGCCTTGACCAACGACCTGTGACCCTGCTGGTGCTATTAGACCTCTCAACAGCTTTTGATACAAAAGATCACAGCATCCTCTTGGATTGTCTGAGTGGGTTATGAATTCGAGGCACTGCATTGCAATGGCTCCGCTCCTTCCTCTCAGGCAGGTCCCAGAGGGTGCTGCTCGGGGACAGTTGTTTGGCAAAAAAAAGATCTTATGTGTGGTGTCCCTCAAGGTGCCATTCTGTCCCTGATGCTGTTTAACATCTATATGAAGCCGCTGGGTGAGATCATTTGGAGGCATGGGACTGGGTGTTATCAGTACGCTGACAACACCCAGATCTATTTCTCCATGTCTCGATCGTCGGCCTTGAATTCCAATGGCGTCTCTCCTCTTAATGATGGTCTTAAAGCAGTAATGGGCTAGATGAGGAAAAACAGATTGAGATTAAAACCAGACAAAATGGAGGTGCTCACAGTAGTGGCCCCGAAACCAAGAATTGGGTTGCAACCTCCAGTCCTGGACAGAGTCACATTCTCCATGAAGGACTGTGTCTGCAGTCTCGGGGTGCTCCTTGATTCATTGCTCTTGATGACTAATCAGGTGAACATGCCTGTTATCAGCTTCGGCTGATCTGCCAGCTGTGCCCTTTCCTGGAAGTAAGGGATCTTGAGACTGTGGTGCACATGCTGGTAACCTCCTGTCTGGATTTCTGTAATGCACTCTACATGGGGCTACCCTCGTGCTTGGTCCTGAAACTTCAGTTAGTACAAAATATGGCAGCCAGAGTGGTCTCAGGAACATCTAGGAGAGACCACATAACTCCAGTATTAAAATCTCGGCAGTTCGACAGTGGAACATACTCCCTCGGAGAGTAGTGGAGTCTCCTTCCTTGGAGGTCTTTAAGCAGAGGCTGGATGGCCATCTGTCAGGGATGCTTTGATTGGGAGTTCCTGCATGACAGGGGGTTGGACTGGATGGCCCTTGTGGTCTCTTCCAACTCTATGATTCTATGATTTCTCCACTGGCTGCCTATTCATTTCGGGGACCAGTATAAGGAGTTGGTTATTAACTTTAAAGCCTTAAATGGCTTGGGTCCAACCTATCTTCAGGACTGCCTCCTCCCTTACAATCCTCCTCGTGCACCCCGGTCTTCTGGGAGGAATTTGCTCCAGCCAATGAAATCTAGGCTGTCAGCAACCTCCCAGAGGGCATTTTCAGTAATTGCCCCTAGATTATGGAACAGCCTGCGGGACAAGATGTGTCAGATCATGATCTTAAGCAGCTTTAAAAAGGCTGTGAAGATGGATCTCTTTCAGCAGGCCTTTCCTGATTAGATTCCTGGTCTCAGGAGTCTGTGTGTCTCTACCATCTTAGTTTTCAGCTCACCCACTGTCTGTTGTTGGTTGTTATAGTCTTTTCAATTGTTTTATTGTATTTTTGTTTTATTGTATTTACTGATATTTTATGTTAAGGCTTTAAATAGATGTGTAATTTAATACTGTTTTAATGGGGGGAAGGGTGGAGGATGTTTATTTTGGATTTGTATGGATTTTAATTGTTGTAAGCCACCCTGATTGTTTGATAGAGGGGCAGGGTAAAAATAATTTTATTATTATTTAAACCCAAACCAAAACATACAATTGATTGAAGATAAACTAAAGGCTTGTCCACAGTGCTCAAAAAATCTTTAAAAATCTGTCCTTCCTTGAATCTGAGGTGTTAAAGCCACACAACACCTGACCATATCCACCCCAGATTTGGGGTATCCTACTTTATCAAGGAGTTTTTAAACGTCACAGTTTTCTCTAGAGTTTTCACTACCATTTTACTGTCTAAGCCAGTTCCCATCCCAAACTGTGAGGTTTCTCCCTAATCATTCAGTTTTAGGTGATCACATTTAAAGAAAATACACAGAAGAAACAAGCAGAGCAACTGCTAATGCTGTTAAGGACTGAAGATCATATAAAATAAAAGTGCTCCAACTGCCACCCAGAGCAACTGCTTGTGCTGTTAAGGACCTAAGACCATATAATATAAAACTTTTTCAATTGCTACCCAGTAGTTCAAAATAGATGCGGGCCAGATATCCCTTAGGAGGGAGTTCCACAATCAGGGCACCATACAGCTGAAGCCCTATCACTTGTACTCACCAACTAGCCTCTTAGAGTTGTCGGCTATGCAATAGTTCCTCCACTGATAATCTCAAATTTTAAGCAGACTCATATGGAAGCAGTAATCCTTCAGATGTCTTGGGGTCAAACTATTTAAGGTTTGATTGGTCAAAACCAGCACACTAAAGGGGGTTGCAGACTGCCAGTAATAGTGCAAATTGAGTCCACTTTTAGGGTTAGGGAATCATGGGAACTGTATTTTATTGTGGTACCAGAGCTCTCTGACAGAGAAGGCTCAATGTCTTAAAAAAAACAAAACAATTCCCATGATTTCCTAGCACTAACCCTAACCCTTAAAGTGGACTCAACTTGCACTATTTCTGGCAGTCTGCAAAAGCCCTAAGTCATCTGGCAGGATGTCTCCTCCTTCACTTACTTAGAAGTACAGCCAATCCTGACTATCATGATTCTTAATCTGACCGCAGTAAATGTGGCCAGAATGATCCCTGCTTGTAGCCTGTATTTAAAAGATGCTTGGACTCAATGGGAACAGTTAGAAAAAAGATGGGATTCAGTAGCACATCTGCTCTTTAGAACCAAATGAGATGCTGTGAGAGTGGCGCTGGGAGGTCTCAAAGTAGGAAGAGCTGTTTTAAATGTCATAGATTCAGAAGTTTTAGTTAATAAATTGGGGTTAGTTGGAACAAAAATAAAAGATTGGGGAGTCTCCATTGCCACAGGGCTTAGTAACGTAGCAAAAGGGGTGGATCTTATAGGTTACATCATGCCACAATGGGTGGGCATAGAAAAGGAAAAATTTTAAACCTTGAATGCTCCTTACAAAAAAATAGTTATAGTTTGTCTATTGCTATTTAGTGCACCCAAATTCAGAGCAGCTTTATTGCTTTTTCCTCCCAGCTCGTACAAGCCACCTAAAGAAGCTGATACATGCTGAGGTTCTGGGTTTATTTAGAGATAGATGCCTTGACTCTCTGGAATATCCTACAGATTTAATGAGAGAGATAGGAGCCCATTTGGCTAATATGACTTTGAGAATTGGAATTTATCATGAATGGGTATGGAATCCCCGAGTGATTCACCCCGTCACACACCTGGGGTTGCCGTTAGCCAAAGCAAATACAATCATCTTGCCTGATAAGTTGTTTCATTGGACAAATGGTTCACATCTGTTTGATTTATCTGGGTGCATTAAAACAACTCAGTAGATACATTGTTATAATACTCTAGAAGGCATTCTTGTTCAGGATATGCATGAACATGTGGTAATCCCAGTTCAAGCAACTATTTTGGTACAGATGATACATGATTATTTTTGCCTCAGAACTCCTTGTGAATCTCTGAGTATTTTGCCTTTAGAATATTCTTTAGCTTTAGAAAGGAGCATAGGTAATCCCTGCTTCTGTAGGTTGAATTTAATTGATTGTTTTGGCAAGGAATTTTATTTGCATGACATAGTTAAAGATTATGCAGTGGATTCCACATATCAGATAGACTCAAGTAAAATTCAGAGGCTTCACCTTGGGGATGAATTGAGAGTGATGAAATGGTTATGTCTACTCAGTAATCTGAGTGAGGCTGTCAGAAAAGTAGAAAGGGCAGAAGCACAAATTAAACTCACTGTTGAGTTTAGAGGAGCCAAGCAGATCATTAAAATAACACAATATATAGAACAGTGCATTTTGCACTCATGGTGGGGAGACCTAGATTGGTCCATCATGGGTCAAGCTGTAATACATATGATGTCTAATCCAATCCCCATAATATTGTGTGTCCAAATTGTTACAGTAGTGGGTTTAAAATGTCTCATATGTTGGGGCCATTTTGTTTTGGTGAGCTTCCTGGTTAGGCAGGGAATGCTGGGAGATTATGCAGATTAGCCAAATTTGGGGGCAAAAACTCCCCAAAACAGCCAATTTAAAGACTTTTAAAACAGGAGGCCTCGATATTTGTGAAGTGTTACTGAAGAGGATCTCAAATCTAGGTCTATCTCAGTTGGGGTAAGGTCATTGTGACTTGGAAAAGTATTGAAATAAGTGGGGATGGCATGGAAAATATCTGGAAAATCATTGTGGCAGTCACCTCTGTCAGAGGTCTGACCCGCCGGCTACCTTTGGTGATGATATTCTATGCTGACACTAGCATTTAGGTGTGTGGGTCAGCCTCAGCAAGGCAACATGCCACTCTCATGAGAGCAGTACATTACTTGCTGATAAGCTGCTACAATCTTTCAATATTTGCAGAGCAAACATTTCACCAATACAAGAAATATCATGAACAGAGTATTGCTTCCATGGCTGGCATTTTCTTCCTAGTAGGTGGGGGAAGGAAAAAGCTAAACTCTCCCATCCTCCCAAAATGGTTTAAATAATAGAATTAATTTCCTCTTCTTTGCCTCAGCTGTAAGAGAGTCTTGAAGAGGGGGGCAAGGTTTTGTGATGAAGATATACATATATGGGGCTCTTCTCCAACCAATACGTACACTCAGCACATCAGCCCCCTGCTATGCATATATACACACTCACACAACCCATTTGTCTGCCGTGTGCTATGTCTCTGATAAATCTGAACTTGACGTAAAGTTGGGTGCTCTAAATGCCAGATACCAGCCCCTTTTACTGATATGCTTCTTGCACTTATTACTTTCCCTGTATCATGTATACGCCAGCCTGGCCCAGCAGGAGGCTGGAGGTGGGGAATTTCTTTCCTTTCCTTTCTAAAACTTCAAGGCATGTAAATATGGTTAGAGGTCCTATCCTTTCCTCCTCTTCTATCACATTTACCCACTCCTTGCTCCTGTGGACTCTGATACTCCAGAGTGCCTCTAGTACAAAGGGGGTGGATGGATTTGAATGATTCTCCCCCAGATGTCTACCACACCTGCAATGCTGTACAGCCCTATGGGGCTTCCAATCCTGTTATGCCATTTCTGCCCCCCCAACAATGCTGCACAACTGTGCTGCAAACCTAGATGTGCCATGCTTTGTTTCTGTGACCTTCCATGGTCCTCTGGAACCAAAAGTTGTTGTGGTTGTGTCCTTGATGTGTTCCAGTGATGACTGCAATCCAACTGATGACATACCTAGTCAGCAATTCTATAATTGTGCTCCATCTGTTAGGGCTTCTAGTCTGAACTTTTTCCAAACTTTCACCATTTGTACTCAAACTTGCCAGACTGCTTGCTATGGTCTTTGCTAGCCAAAATGCAAGTTACACATCATTCATGGACACTGTTTTAATTTACATCAGTTTATTGAGACCAGCCAAAACTGAACTATATAAACTCAAACTGGTTCACAAATGCATTTGAAGGACATGCTTTTGACTACCTTACCATTAATACTTACTGATAGCCTTTTTGCTTTGACTATTGAAAGTTTTACATTTATTACTTTGCTAACCAATACGTAAGCTACATATTGTTCATGGACACTGTTTCATTTGGGATGTTTGATTACTTTATTGTTTGTGATATATTGATTGCTTTTACATTTATTGATTGCTTTAATTTGGTGATGTGAATACAAATGAATGGGTTCCAGATACACCCCCAATTCGATCCATGCAATGGATTTCACTGGCTATGATATTACTAGAGCCCCAGCTAAAACACCTCAATTCACACCCCAAAATTTTCTTGATAAAGATAATTCAGAAACATCTCAGTCATGTGATCACTTACCCTTGCCAGGTTGGGGGGGGGATATTACAACCACTGGAAGTCTTCTAATTCTGTGGTGTGTGTGTTCCCTTTCTGTGACCCTGAATGGACTTGGAACTGGAAGAACCTAAGAGTGGCAGGTCATATACCTAGAGTATCTGAATAACAGATCATATATATAGTTTGAGAGCTGCAAGGGAAGAATTCACACTTCTAAGACAGGAGGGCCAGGTGATTTACAGCAGGATGTTTTGCACCCAAGCTGGAGAGAATCCATTAACAATCCCATTCCCACCTTTAATACATCTGTCTCAATTGATCTTTCCCATGCAGATTTTGCCCTTTGATGTCTCTTTGCCTCAGGCTATTTTTGCCCTATATGAGGAACCAAATTTCCTTTGTTTCCTTGGACTAGCTGGAATGCATGATGACTCCACATCACTTTGAATTCTGACTAGCTGCTGTCCCTCTCAGCACTTCCCAAAATGGCCTAGTCCAATGCCAGACCATCCAACTGGACCACTTGGATTCCATCAATAGTAAGATTCACCGTTAATGGAGCCTCTTGATCTATTCTAATGTTCAACCCTTTAGTCTTTAGCTCTTCTGTGTGTGTGTGTGTGTATGTGTGCACATATTTGCATTGGTGTGTGTTTCCCCTGAATAAAATATAATTAATATAATACAAAGAATTCTGCCTCTATGAATTTCCTATTCCAGCACCTCGCTATACAGGTGGGAATGATTCCAAGGGACTGCTTGTAATTCAGTCCATTAATTAAGCTAATTAAAAATTCCCCTAGGGGTTTATAGGTATAGAAGGAAGGATTGAGATCTTTATCAAAGCACTAACCTTCAGATCATCGAATCATAAGATTGGAAGAGACCACAAGGGCTATCTATTGCAACCCCTGCCATACATTATTTGTTTGAAAATCTGCAGGGAGATTTTTCCTGAAAAATCAGGCACATGAAGAGGAGAGGCCACATGAATACATGCAGTTCTCCTACATACATTCAGCTAAAGGTGCTTTGACTTTTCCCCCAATCCATGCTGATCCATAGTATTTGAAGAGATTTGGAAGAGATAAGAGAAAAATGCCATGTGCCTATGAATGAATGAGAAAAAGGATGAGAAAGAAATTAGAGCTATTTTGTAAAATGCTATGAATGCCCACTTATGTGGGTTTTGATAAGAAGAAATATATGCACCATGTAACCTTTCTTCTGTATAACGACACGAAAGTCCAAGATTTTACTCTTTGTTTACTTTTCATTCTGAATTACTTCCAATCACCCAAGCTTCTTTTTTGATGATTTACACACCATCTATATTGGCATTGATTTTTTATTCCTTCATCTTGTAAACATATTTTCAGCACAAATTTCAGAGAATATGCAGTTATATTCATGTGTCTCAGACATTGCTCAGGCATTGTCTCAACATGCTACAGACCCAGTAAATCCTTTTTGTTATAATGGGGATTTTTTTGGAGAGCAACTGTAAGCAGGTAAGTGTGGAACAACATCTTAGTAAGAAAAAGGGATTACCCAAACCATGTTCCCCTGTGACATTTGTATGAATTGGACTGGTTTTTAAGTTACACCATTCCTTTTCTGACAGTTATTCTCAGCAAATGTTTTTTTTTTCTGAATGATATTGCATGTAAAAAATAAAGGGTGATTCAAAAAGAATGGTTCAAAAACAACAGCTTTACTTTATCACCATTCTCTGAGTCACATTCCATTCCATTCCATTCCACTTTTCTATTTTCCTGTTTCTGCTCCCTCAACTCATCCAGACTCTAAAAAAATCCTTTTTGGGAGAGACTAGAGGATTTCCTGAGAACAAAAAACAATATAGAAACTTGCTTCTTCTGAACTTACCTTGGATACACACTTCATGGATGCATTTACTTCAACTTCTATGCAAGGGATTCATTTTTGTGTACTTGTTTGCTTTTCCATTTTGAATACAGAGCATTTAACAATAGAAGAAACAATAGAATTACTACAGCTATTAAATTAGCATCCAGTAGGAGAAACCAATAAAGAAATAAATATGAATAAATCAAGCAGTTGTGTGGGCAGATATGTACATTTACATTAAAATAAAGAAAACTTTATAGATGTCTGTTGTTGTTTTGTGTACCTTGAAGTTATTTCCAACTTACTGCAACCCTAGGGTAACCCTATCATGAGGCTTTCTTAGCAAGATCGGTTCAGAGGAGGTTTGCCATTGCCTTACCCTGAGGCTAAGAACATGTGACTTGCCCAAGGTCACCCAGTGGGTTTCATGGCTGAGCTGGTTATTGAACCCTGTTCTCCAGCATTGCAGACCAATGCTCAAAAAACTAATATAGAAATATTTTCAATATAAGCAACAACAAATCTTACATTCTATAATCCCACATGCCCCACTGTGGGAAATACATGGCATACATTTTCACAGAGACATATAATTCAGTTGTCCAAAACCCTGCTGGTTTAAGGCCAGCATCAGACTATTTCATGTTGTCACACACTTCACAAAGCCAGAAAAAAAAATGGAAAACTAAGCTTGATGCCTTTAAACACTTGCTCCACAATCAGGGCATTGATGCAGTGCAATGTCACAAACTGTACTTGCTCATAACTTACCTTCCATACTATCACAGTTTGCCTTTGTCTTTCAGGTCCAAATGCAAATGAGAAAGATGAAGAACGTGGACCAGCAAAGATGTTTCATATTTACTGCCAATGTGGCAAGTGTGTGAGTGATCAAGACAAAGAAAAAGAACAATGCAAGATAAATTAAAGGTATTTTATGAATTTTTACTTATCCAGATTAATATGTGGGGCTTTCCTGCCTTATTAGGATTTCCAATTGAATGGAGTATTTTACTCACATTCAAGAATATGAATAGAGGGCCCTGTCACAGCTGTGAGAGCAGGACAGTGAAGAAAGTGGATACAAAAAATATTGATTCACTTGAGATGTCCTGGAGAAGAGGGCTGATGATACCATAGATAGTCAGCAGAAGAAATCAAGCCTGAAATCTCCCTGGAAGCCAAGATGATTGTATTGAGGCTGTTATACTTTGGCCACATTATGAAAAGGCATGCCTCATTAGAAATGACAATAATTCTAGGAAAGGTATTGGGAAATTGAAAGAGAGGAAGATGGCAAGCTAGATGGATAGACTCAATCAGAGAGGTCGCAAGTATGAATTTACAGGACCTAAGCATAACATTGGAGGACAAGGGGGCTTAGAGAGGTCTCATCCACTGGGTCACCATGAGTCAGGGTTGACTCAAAGGCAGTTAACAACAAACAACAAAGTGTGAACACCTCTAACATCAACCCCAATCTCTACTCATTCTTTCCCCACCATGTAGCAATGGTTAGAGCCAGGGAGACTGTATTTATTTATTTATTTATTTTGCTTTTTGTTTTCAGAAAGAGAAATGAGGTCTCGAGTCCCCACCACATGCAAAGAAACAGCAAGGATTGGGTTATATGCAATGCATTTCTGCTTTCATATATGTAATGTGTCCTGTAAATTCATACTTGTGACCTCTCTGAGTCTATCCATTTAGCTTGCCATCTTCCTCTCTTTCTATTGCCCTCCAACTTGATCATTCTGTTTGGTCCATTTGCATATTCCAGATGAATTAAAATATGTATTATTTTTTAGATGTAATGTGAGAGTTGGACAGTGAAGAAATAGGATAGAAAGAAAATAAACTCAGTTGAGAATTGAGATGTTGTGCTGGAGAAGAGTGTTGAGGATACTTTTTGTTAACTGCCCTCAAGTTGATCTCGACTGATAGCGACACTATGGATGAGACGTTTCCAAGACCCTCTGTCTTCTACAACCCCATACCCATGACTTCCTTAAATGAGTCCATCCATCTAGTATGTGGCCTTTCTCTCTTCCTATTTTGGAATTTAGAATTTTGGAATTCCCTGGTATGCTCCATTAGCCATCATATGTTTGCAATGTGATTTCAGGTGCCTCTTCCTTTCCTGAACCCTACTTGGACCTCTGGGATCTATCTTTCCATGTATGGTTAGAGTCTGTGTTGCAAAATTTTGAGTATAATTTTGCTTGCGTGGGAAATCAGTGTTATGGTCCTGTAGTTGCTCTAGTCTCTTGTGTATCCCTTTTTGTGGATGGGGATGTATATTGATTGGTTATTGTTTTGTTTTCCATATCTGTTGACATATGTTGGTTAGTGATAGACTTGACTCTGTCAATGTGGCTTGCAGCAGTTCAATTGGAATATCATTTGTTCCTGGTAATTCGGTTTTTGCTATTTCTCTTACTGCAGTTTCCACCTCACTTTTTAGAATTTGGAGTTCAACTTCATATGACTCTTTATTCCATGTGTCCTTCATTTTGTTATCTCTTTTGTATAATTCATCTTGGTATTGGATCTAAGATCTTTTTATTCCTTCCTGGTCTTGAATTATGTTATTTTTATTGTCATAGATTGTCCCTGCCATTGGTTTGAATTTTTCTTAGATTTCCCGGATCTTGTGAAATATATCTCTTGTCCTTCCCTTTTTGTTGTTGTCTTCTATTTCTCTGCATTGGTCATTCTAGTAATTTATCTTTACATACAAGCCGTTGTACTGTTGCATTCATAATTCTTAGTTCCTATCTTCCTTTTTATTTTTTTATTTTTTTTATTCTCTTCTTTTTTTATTGCTTATAGTGTTGTTGTTTTTCTGTCATCCATGGTTTTTTCTTTTTCTTTTTGTTTATAGAAAGTGTCTGTCTGCATTCTTCCTTTAGTATGTCCCTGGCTTCAGACCATAGTTCCTCTGGTTCTTGGTCTATTATGCTTAGTAGTGTGAATCTGTTTCTTTTGTTATCAGTAAATTCTGTTGAGATATTATTTAGATCATATTTTGGTATAATCAATGTTTTTGTTTTCTTCTTGAGTCTTACTCTTATTTTAGTTATGAGTAATTCATGATTTGTGCCACACTCAGTGTCTGGTCTAGTCTTGGCCACCAGTACAGAGTTCTGCCATCTGTTACTTCCAATTATGTAATCTTTTTGGTTTTTGTATTGAACATCTGGTGATATCCATGTGTGTAGCCTTCTTTCTGGTTGTATGAAAAATGTGTTTGCAATGAGTAGGTTGTTGGCTTCACAAAAAGCTATTAGATGCTCACTTGCTTAATTTCTTTTCCCTAATCCAAATCTGGCTATTGTTTTTGCTTCCAACTTTTGCATTCCAATCTCCAATAATGAGCTTGACATCTTGTGTTGGTGTGCTATCAATTTCCTCCTGTATTCCTTCATAGAGTCTATCAATTTCTTCATGTTCTCCTTCTGTGGTTGGTGCATATACCTGGATACTGTTAAGTTGAGGATATCATGGACAATCAAAAACAAACAAACAAATGGGTCCTAGAACAGATTGAATTGGAATTCTCCTAGAAAGCCAAGATGGCCAAATTGAGGTTGTTGTACTTTGACCATTTCATGGAAAGGCATGATTTATTTTAAAAGATGATAATGCTAGGAAAGGTGGAGAGCACTAGGAACAGAGGAAGTCCCCATGCCCAATAGATAAACTCAATCAGGGAGGCCAGATACCTGAGCTTGTAGGACTTGAGCAGTGTTTGAGAACAGGACATCTTGCAGATGTCCCCTTCACAGGGTCATCATGAATCTGAATTGACCAGAAGGCAGTTAACAACAACAAAGCCAGAATACTGTATGGAGCTATACAGTGAACCCTATCTTGTCCTTCCACACAGTCCCAATGCACTGGGAAGCAGCCACTGTAGATGATGGGGGTCTATTTCTCTGTCACACAGGAAGCAGCTGACTGATCTTCTCATACATTCTTGTGAGCAATCTCTGGTGTGACAGGCAGAATAAGAATTCTGCAATGTATCATTCGGTAATATGACAAGCTGCGTGTCTTTTGAATCTCAGAGCCCTCTGAAGAAGTCATTGAGGATCCACTGGGGTCTAATGACCTCTGACCCTGTGATACCCCTCCCCATTTCTGGAGAGGATTCAGTGCATAATTAATATAGAACATTTAATTTTTTCAGGGTTAAATCAGGGCCTGATAGGCCAAATAAGATTTTTTTTTGCACTTGTCAACTTAAAGGCAGAGTCCTGTGATTTTTTGAAAATAACATATTTGTACATCAGCTAGTAACCTAGGCACATTCTACATAAAATGTGACATTAATGATGGTGAAAATGATGATAGTGATGCTAATTTATAGATTCTTGCCAAGAAAATATATTGGAGGAATGTCAAAGGAACCTGAAGGATGTTTGAGTGTTCTAGCAGATTTCTCTAGAAGCTTCATATATTCTTTGCTGAAATATATGTAGATGGCTACCAATTTAAGAAATGTAAATAATATGGGATTTCAGATTAAAAATAAATTTACTTTTTATAAATGTGTTGTAGATATTTGAGGGTGATAAACTTCAGTTTTAGAATACATGAATTGCATTATTGCTAACTTGAGGTTTAGAATAGATGAACTACGGGGGGTTGCAGACTACCAGAAATAGTGCAAATTGAGTCCACTTTTAGGGTTAGGGAATCATGGGAACTGTAGTTTATAGTGGCACCAGAGCTCTCTGACAGAGAAGGCTCAATGTCTCAGGAGGAAAAAAAACAATTCCCATGATTCCCTAGCACTAACCCTAACCCTAAAAGTGGACTCAATTTGCACTATTTCTGGCAGTCTGCAACCCCCCTACATTACTCATTTTGGTCATTGTTAAAGGGTGAAGGAACACATTTTCTAATATCATTTATTAAACATTTAATGAAAAAGAGCTAATTGAAACTCTTAAACAAAGAAATGGATATTTCCAGAAAATATCTATTCAACGTGGGTTCTCTCAATATCAGTTGCAAGAAAAATTGAAATAATTGTTATAGGTAAGAAATTGATTAATGATTAATGTCCATCTCTTTCATGGGTATATAATATGAAAGTGTATATTGCACTGGCACAAAGGACATGAGACGCCTCTTTTGGGTTTAAACAGGCCACAACATTTATTTAACTGTACAGGGTCTATTGATAAAAAATAAATAATAATAACAAATTTGTCACATGTGTAAGTGAAGGTGTAACCACCCTAGTGGTTGGTCCTTCACCGCACGTGACAAAGAAAATAAACAATCATCAACAAATAAACAATAAGCAACCCCCCCTGAAATGACATCATATTTCATCATATGACACCATGTAAATTTTATGACATCAAGCATTAAATGCCTACATCAGGAAGTCAATTTGTTTTATGCCAAATTTCTTTCCCAATTTTAATTAGCCAAATTAAATTATTCTGTGGGGTGGGGGTCATTACGCGCCACACAATACAACTCATAATTTCAACTCATAGACCCTGAGTTGTGACAAATATTTAAATATAACAGATTAACACCATGACCCATTCCCAAATTACATTACTTAACATCATCAAAGGAAATCTCAGGGAGGGCAAAAAACCCAGGGAAAACCCTGAGAAAAAATTCCCTCCCAGCCCCAAAGGCGACCAGCCAAAGCCTGAGAGTAAGATTAACAACCTATTATAAAGGGTGGGCAGGATGGGTCGCCAAAAGCAAAGAGCGGAGCAATGTTACTCTCTCCGTCTCAACTCTAAAATGGCTGCCTCCATGTGGCAGTGCAGAGCTATGAATAACAAACTCTCGCCCCAATTCTCGCAGAACCAAAACACTGCGAGGCTTGGTTCAAATCAAACCTATTGGGCAAGGTGCACAGGTGTGCCTATTCCCCTGCGTGCCTTGACCAACCAGGCTTCTCCTATCCTTATTTGGCCAGCACAACAAGAAACCCCTCCCAATGTGTTCAGGGGTGTCTTTCTATAACTTTGTATCTATAAAATCAGGACTTTAAATATGCTGTCCCAAACTTTTAAGATCAGTACCACCATTCTGTATTCAACAGACATAATAGTTTTGTCTTGCTGTTGTTTCCTATTATTGCAGATCTCTGATTAATTGTCTGTTGTATACTTATGAATTAGTTCCTTTAGAGAGGTATTCCTGGAAACTTTCTAACTCTATCATTAGTCTTTGGAATCAAATTATATGGTTGTTCTAAAACCAGATAACAAATCTGCTTCCTTTCAGATTACGTTACTCTGTCTATCTACATTAAAACTACTCAACTAGCTGCTACAAGTCAGGAACAACACAGTAACATAAGGAACATAATAACAGCAAATGCAACTACACAACAATAATAAAGATGGTATAATTCACATACATATTTTGCATAGCTCTGAGTTACAGAAAATCTCAGAAAGAAGTCATAACTTAAAATTGTTGACATTTTCAAGAGGACTCTTTGTGGGGTGGGAATCATTTATGACATTGAGTTGGAGAGCTGGTAATTAAAGCTAATCCATATTTGACCCTCTCAATGAAGATGTGCATACTTAGAAGTTTTCCTGTGCCAGTAGTGGCCATTGATGCTGAGAGCTACCACCAATCATTTATTTTAGTGGCTTCTCAGCTTACACCTAAGACAAGCCCTTGCCTTTACTTGCTTAAGGTGAAGAAGAGTATTCCATCATTTTCTTTCTTCTTTCCTTCCATCCTTGTGTTTATGGTGACAGTATTTTATGAGTCTTCCCTCTTTTAAGCATAGGCAAAGGCAGCTCATGTTACAGAGAGAAAAGGAGAAAGGGGGGAACCCCACCCCCCCACCCCCCCAAAAAAAACCCCAGCCAGGACAATAATTTTCTTAATTATCTTTGACAAAAAGGGCAAGAGTACCTAATGGGAGTGGCAGTTCTTCTATTACAGTGATAAAGGGGAATGTCAGTGATAAAGGGGAAAAAGAGTAATTGTGCTAATCAATAATACAGATTTGTATTACATTACTGAACAGAATAATATTTGGAATGGAGAACATGATGTGCAGGGATGTTCAGGGATGTGTCGGGATATGAATTGCAAATAATGATATGTGTACAATGCACAATTATTCAGATCAACATCATCAAAACTCCATACCAGATCTTGCAGATAAGTGCCTGATGTCAGTCTCCAGAAACAAATAAAGGAGTGATCATTCCCCAATAATTTGAGCCTAACGTAAGGCTCAATGAAGATGCTGATGTTTAAACATTGTTTTGCTCTGAAAGGAGGATCAATACTAGAAGAAACCATGCTAGTCATAATGCCTTCCAAAACTTCTGAGGTGATTGGCCTTCAAGTCTGTACTCCACATGAATACCTAAGACAAGGACTTTACAAAGCATCTCCAGTTCAGAAACTTTACACTATCCTTGTAGAATGGCAATACTGGGGGAGGGGGAGCAGAATTGAATAATTTCAGAAGTGTAGAGATTGTTCTTAAGGAAAATTCATGATACAGTGTAAAAAGAAAAAGTTCCAGCAATATCCAGTAGTATGCAATTGAAATATGAGGCTATGCATTTAAAAATCTGCATGTTCTCTCAAGATGCCTTTTAAGATATGCCTTCATATAAAAGTCTCGTCCTGCCACATATCTGAAAATCCTGCTGTTTCACACAATTTATTTTCCCCCAAAGATTCTTTTAAGTAGAAACTCACAGGCTACACTAGAATCTATATTATTCAAATGTAAACAATAGGAGGTTGAGTGGGTCAGATGCTAATTTCCCCCTGCTGTGTCTCAACTTTTGACATGACTATATGTAGCAGAGAAAGAAGTATAACCAAGGGGGGTTGCAGACTGCCAGAAATAGTGCAAATTGAGTCCACTTTTAGGGTTAGGGTTAGTGCTAGGGAATCATGGGAATTTTTTTTTTCTGAGACATTGAGCCTTCTCTGTCAGAGAGCTCTGGTGCCACAATAAAATACAGTTCCCATGATTCCCTAACCATAACCATAACCCTAAAAGTGGACTCAGTTTGCACTGTTTCTGGCAGTCTGCAACCCCCCCCCCCCCCCCCAAGTTCAGTTAAATACTTTTATATACCTCCACTTCCCTGGCCACTTAAAATGGGTTTGTAAAAAATCAGGTTGTCTCCTGAAACCATTAATGCTAATAGGATAAAAGACAATTTCTATTGCTTATGAAAGGAAAGGAAACCAAAGGTAGCTAACTCAGATGACTCATTGAATCAACTTATCCAGTATTAATTCCTAGTGGCTAAATAAGTTACTCTCAAGAGCAACTGAGATCAAAACCAAATCCCCCAAAAGAGGCTGTACCTTTGAGTGCTTTTAATTGCAAATATGCCATTTTCAATCCTTGGAATCTTCAGGTTGGGGTTAGAGCTGCTGATCATCAGTTTAGACCAGCAGCCTTTGCAGAACTGGCACACCAAATAGCTAGAGCTCACAAGTAAACATTGAAAGTAACAATTTTGTCTATACTGCATTCATTTTGAGGGTAATGAGGGCACAATGATGATCCTTTTGAAAGTTAATTACCAGTTAGCATTCAATGACACAATGAGTAATGTTTCCTTATTACTTTGAAATAAGGGGGAATGCTTTGGAGGCATTATTAGGGTTTTCCCCAAAAAAATTCTGCTCCCTCAAAAGCAACAAGTATGTGTGGAAGTGTGTGTGTGTGTGTGTGTGATGGTTTACTCCAGGGGTAGGCAACCTTTCCCCTTTAAGGGCCGAGGGACTTCAGCTCCCAGAATCCCAGGAGCTATTGGCCAACATGGGACTATTGGCCAACATGGCTGAGGCTTCTGGGAGCTGAAGTCCCTCGGCCCTTAAAGGGGAAAGGTTGCCTACCCCTGGTTTACTCCTTTTTGCTGTGGGTCCTTTGACTAAACAGCTTTCCATACTCGGCCTTTAGCACAAATATCCCTTGTGGGTTCCTTCTTCTTATTCTCCTCCCCATATGTTTGTATCATGGTATTGGTGCTGTTGAAAAATGGCCAAAACCATTGGGATGGAATAAAAGTTAAGAAACCATGGTGAGAAGAATCTTGGACAAATTATAATTTTCACAGTTCAGGACATATTCTGCACATAATGTGTATGTGTTGTTTTCTACTGAAAAGAGCATGTTCTGCACAGGGAACAGCATTTTTTGTGCAGAAAACCGTTTTCTATGCAGAGAATACTGCTTTCTAGCCAAATCAGCCATGTGAGATTTTTGTATAGAATAAACCCCAAATTACCGTAATCTGCAGAGGAAATAGATAAATGTATATATATATTCTGCACACACAAAAAACTGGTTCTTAGACAGAAGGTTCTGTAATTGGGGATTTATAGTGCACAAAATGTGTAATTGGTTGGTTTGCATAGAAAACAGCATTTACTGTATAGGAAATTTTTTTTTTCCTGTGCAAAAGATAATATTTCTCCAAAGAAGTATTATTACTTATAGAGAAAATATTGTCCCCTATTCATATTGTCTCCTATTCAGGAAATGCTGTTTTCTGTTCAAAATGACAATGTGTAAATTCTGGGCAGAGTAAGTCCAAAACAACAATAGTCTTTGGAAACTATGTGGCTTTTGTAGACTTTCTTGCACTGTTAAAAATGGCTAAAATTGCTTCCATTGATAAGAAAATGAATGACATATTACATCCAAAACCATCAATTATCTGAATAACAATAATTATGGAAGTGCTCAGCAATATGAACCAATGGTGCGGCTCAGTCTAAAGTGGCTTATTATGATACCTTCTGTTCAGTTGAACTAACACAAGGCATCTCATGGTGAGAAAGAAGCATTAGTTGTACCTAAAGGGGACTGATTGAAAACAATAGTACTTAAGTTGTGACTAACAAGACTATTAATGCAGGTAGGGTTTAGCCCAAAGAACTTAGAAGTCATATTAGACAATTGACATACCCAGGTGGCTTTCCAATTTTAAGACAAAAAGGGAGATAAAAAAAATCTGGTTTATGAAGAAGCCATATGGAAATGCTTCCAAAAAGACAACAACACACAAAGTCACTCCAGGGAAAAACTATAAAATTGTAACTTTAAAAAAAAATCAAAATATTTTGTATGACTCTATAAAAAGTGTGTGTATGTGTAGGGATTATGTTAGAGATTGAACATTTGACATTTTGTAAAAGATGATGCACAATAATAAAAAAAAATGGGCAAAAGGAACTGACAGCATTTTGAGGGGAAGCAACGATAAACATCAGTGGGCCAGTCAGTCTTTTGAAGAGGAATTATGAGTATAGCATTGTGGAAAATAGCATGTCAGTCATCAGTTCAGACATTTATGCTGTTATGTGAACTAATCATTCAGAAAATTTAGCCTTGCAAAAATTACACATCTACTTACTCAGATAAATATTACATGCTGTTAGAGATGCTTGAGGAATTTGATCTTTATGAATTCAGTATCAGCTGACCTGATCCTCACTTGTCATTTAAAATGTAGATTGGAGCTTAGTTTTAAAACTGGTTTTCTTACTACCTGTACTTTCAGATACAATACGTGACTCAAAATGTGTTTGAAAAGGCATTAAAAATATGAACTAGTTAGCCTTACCAAGAGCAGACCCTTTGAAATAAAGGGGATTTGCTGATTAATTCTAAATAGATCTACTCCAGTTAGAACTAAATTTGATTTTCTTTCCATGGTATGGGTGTCAAGAAAATTTTTCTCATTCTTGAGAAATAAAAATGAACCAGTTGATTACCACAATTTTTTTCATCCTTCAGAGCATTATTCCCATTTTTATTTTTTTAATTTTTATTCTTAGAACTTATTATTTATTATTTTTATTATAACATAGTTTTAAGAAGAAATGTTTTTCGCTCACGTAAAATATAGCTAAAGCAAAAAAAAACTTTTTTTTGCATAACTTGGATTTTCAAAGAAAAAAGGATTAAAATATAAATTTGATTTTTTAAAAAATAAAATAAAATAAAATACAAAACCTTTCATAATTTTATCCTGCTGGAGGAAAGTTTTTATTATGTTTTTAGGGGAACCTCCCAATCCCTACTGTATATATTTAAAGTTATGTATTTAAATGCAAATTAAAAAACAGCTTCAGATGAATGAGGTAAGATGTTGGAATATAGTTTGGAGTAAATAAAAGCAGAAGTAACATGGACCAGAAATAGACTATTTCATCCATACACTGTCATTTGTCATTTCTGAGGAAGAAGTGTCCCTAGTAAGAAAATAATAAGGAAGGCATTGAAACTGCACTACAGGACAAATTATACAACATGTGGGAGAGCTATTTCCAAGAGCTCTTTCATTGCTGCTTTGAAGATTAGGAAAGGAAAACATTATAAATACAGAGTCAACTGATGTCAAATTGTGATATTATATCAGTGACATATTATAGCTACTCAGCATGAGGAGGAACATCAATGTCAAAGCACTTCAGCCCCACTGAAAAAACATCAGATAAATACACAAATGCAAGTTAAATACTCATGTGAATTTCTCAGCAGAATGTGGAAAGTGTGGTATTTGTCCCTTCCTCACTTCTGCTCGTAGGTAACTTAATTGTTTAAGTAAAGAAACTGAATTATATATATATATATTAAAAAGGACAACTAGATATAGTTCTGTACTCTGGACTGATCTGGAACTGATCTGGACTGATCCATGCTTATCTGGAGAAATTGAAAGAGCCAGATTTTCATGGATATGAGTAGCCTCCAGTTGGTGTGCTTGTGCAACCCAGAGTGCACAACACTGAACCTCTATGCCTGGAACAGACACCACAGAGGCACTCGGGGATCATGCAGGCTGGAGAACTTCTTCTCATGCTCACAGAAGCAGCAAATAAAACAGCATGCTGGGTTCTCACTAGAAGACTTTTAATCTTTGTTCCAATGTTTACAATTCTTGCTCACACTGGCAGAGTCTCTCACCAATACTATACACCACACCATCCACCACACAAGGTACAGAAGCCCCTCTCTTATATACATGTTCAGAGCTGGAACTTCTAGTTCACCCCCTTCCTGGTGTGTTACACTCTATACCTGTCCCCCATGTGGCATGACTATGCACTTCTGCCACTTGGTGATCTCATGTCCTACCAGGATCTCATCAGTATCCTGTGACTCATCTTGCTCCAAATGCTGAGTCATTATGGTAGCTTTTTGACCCAGAGTTACCTCTACACCTTTGTCCTACATTTAGACATTTTCTTGGATGCTGCCATCCTGATACCTCCTAGATTACAGGCTTCTCTGTAGTCATAGAGAATAGGAGTCTGAGAGAGAGGAACTGAACCTTTAGAAAAGACACATTTGTTTCTGGGTGAGCATATATTATCTTAAAATGAAGGTATACCTCCAGAAGAAGAGGACATATGGATGTTGGGGGATTTAAAATAGTTGAGTTTGTGATGAACATATGGATAGCATGATGAATTACTTGTAGGTGTAATAGATGTGGACAACATATGTGTGGACAGCATGGAAACAATACTGGGAAGTGCCAGTGATAATGTCCATCAGTACCAAATATATGAATAAATGTAGCTAAGAGGTCCTAGAAATCAAATTTAAATTGCAAAGTAGGAAGCTGAAAGCTTGGAAAATAGACCAACTAGACTAGATGAGATGATGGGGTAGAGTGGTGGGGTAGACTTCTCTCTCTCTCTTTCTCATTGTGTCTCTTTCCCCCTCACCTTAGATCTAAAGATCTCAGAGCAGTGTACAATAAAATCAACCCAACCAATTTAAAATAATTTAAAAGAATAACAAATAATTTAAGCATACTAAAAGAATATTAGACAATTTGATGAATTAAAATGACGTTTTAAAAAGCAGTTTAAAAAATTGAAGACAATATAAAACTAAGTACTTGTGCAGATATGGATGAAATCAATTAGGCCCCAAAGCTTTAGTAAGAAGCCATATTTTTCACTTGGCACCAGAATGGCACCAGATTCTAAGGAGAAGTTATTCTATAAGGACTATCATAGGAGAGAAATGCAGAATTCCAGTCAAAAATGTCCTAAATGCTTGGGATCTCAACACTTGAAAGAGTATTTCTCCCTATGTATACCTGCACCAGGATGATGGTCTTCTGGAGGGAGTCTTCTCTGTATCCCACCAGTGAAGGTTATGACTGTGGAAGGATATGAAGGAGGTTCTTCTCAGCTGTGGCATCCCGATTGTGGAGGGGGCAATACTTCCTTCATTTGAATGCTAAATAATTTATATTGTTGGAACTCAATTGATTTGTCCCAAAATACACCTACATGTGGATTTTAACCTTTAAAATCTGTTTTAATCGGTTATATTATTTAATACATTTTTGTATGCTTAATTGATTTCTATTGTTTTAGGTTTTAGACTGCTCAAATTGATTTTACCTGTATATCTCAAGAAATATAGTGAGATAAAAATATTTTGATACTTTAACATTTATTATTTGGAGTGAACTAACTCAATGCCAAGAAGACCACACCCTTCCAAGCATCCCATACTACTTGTTAATTCAAAGTGATGTTGTTGTTGTTGTTGTTGTTAACTACCTTCAAGTCAATCCTGACTCATGGAAACCCTGTGGATGACTCCCTATCCTCCACAACTCTGCTTAGGTCCTGTAAATTTATACCTGTGATCTCCCTAATAGAGTCTATCCATCTAATGTGAGGTCTTCCTCTCTTCCTACATCCCTCCATCTTTCCTAGCATCATTATATTTTCTAATGAGTCATGCCTTCTCACGATGTGGCCAAAGTATGACATCCTCAGCTTGATTATTGTGGCTTCCAGAGAGAGTTCAGGCTTGTTCTGTTCAAGGACCCATTTGTTTGTCTTTTTGGATATCCATAGTATCTTCAACACTATTCTCCAGCAACACATCTCAAATGAATTGATCTTTTTATCAATTGTCCAGCTCTTGCATCTTTCATGGTAATAGTATACAATGGCTTGTACGACTCTGATTTTTTATTGCTCAGTTGTATATCTTTACTCTTTAGGATCATTTCTAGATTTTTCATATATGCCCTTCCCATTCGTAGTCTTCTTCTAATTTCTTGACTGCAGTCCCTGATTAATGTTTGATCTAAGGTATGGGAATTCTTTTACCATTTCAATTCCCTCATTGTCTAGGTTGAATGTATGTAGGCCCTCTGTGGCCATTTTTTTTTTTTATGTTCAGCATTAAGCCTGCCTTTGCACCTTCTTATTTGACCTTCCTTAGTGATTGTTCCAAGTCCATGATGCTTTCTGCTAGTAGTATGGTGTCATCTGCATATCTTAGATTGTTGATATTCTTCTCTCCTATCTTTTCTCCTTCTTTTTCATAGTCTGATCCTGCTCTTTTTGTGCCTGCAAGTTGAACAAATAGGGTGATATGAGGAGTCTTGCCTGACCTCTTTTTCAATCAGGGTTTTACTATGGAGTTAACGATCACACTGTTATCATGAACTAAACTAAGTGGTTAGGATCTTGTGATCAAAATGTTATAATCTTCTAACCATGAGAATCTTTCAAACAGCAAGAAGTCATTCTGCAAAAAAAGAGAACTAGATGTTGGATAAAGAACCTGCTGGGAAATATAAATTTTGTTTGCTCCTTAGTATTGTCTCTCATTTAATTAATGGATAACTTGGCTAATAAATCCATTCTGACATTAAGTGAATGTTGAATTTCCAACATATGTCAACCAATTAAGTTAAAAGAAATTTGATTAAATTGTCAGTTTCAGTTAGAAGATTTCCACCTTAATATCATTTTAAAAAATGTTGATGGACCAATTCTTAAACTGAACCCTGGGGGTAGGCTGAGAGGAGCTGGAAAGCATCCATTTGAGGTGGAAGGTGAAATTGTACCTTATTGTCCAAATTGGGAATGTGCAGAGATACACTACAGATATATGGTACAGGAAGGGACAATAAACTGCAGGGTTCATTTTTTCTCTTCCCTCTCAGAAGGTGAAAATACCAGCTAACTGTTAAAAGGTAAAATATAACACAAACCTCTGTCATAAAGTAAAGTTTTCTTTCCAAAGGGCTAGTAATAGATTGAGTGAATATTTCAAATTATCCAGTTAATGTGCAACACTGATGGTCCCCTCCTTTCCAAAGTGGATCGTAGGTTCAGAAAAAAACTGACTAATTCCAAAAATAGAATCTTTAGAAGCATAAGAATTTATCACTGTTCAAGTATTTATAAATAAATATCTTATTTTCCTTGCTTATCAAATAATTCTCAGTATCTAGTACTTGGGCAGATAACTGCATCTCTCTTTGCTCTCTATTACAAAAGTATAATTAAGTAAGCATCTATCACAGTCCTCAGGCACCTGTTGATAAACTTAAAATTATAAATGTGTTAGACCTTTCTTTCTAAAATTAAGTTTTAATGAGTTTGCCCAAAGGGACATTAAAAAACCTTTAAAAACTTTTCTTGGATGTTTATTGAAAATGTGAAACTATTATGTAGCAGAGGTAACTTTGTAGCTTCCATCGATCATAAACACCATGGAAATGGCATTGTGGCTGCTTAGTTATTATTATTTTTTTCTAACTAGCTGAAGTATAGCCAGAAGTATAGCCAGAACAGCCCAGGTATGTAACTAATAGTCTTTTGGGCATCCTATTTTGCCAATCCTTCCTTTATACTCTCACCTATCTTACTAGAATTATGCAGGGACAATGGGGGTATGGTAGAAATTACCAGGACCCAGCCATCTGGAAGGGGTCCAGGATCCAACAATGTTAAATATGCTTTTGTTCTTCCTCGTAGTATCATTATTTGTCCATTGTTTATGGCACCCATTACATAACTGATAAATTTCAAAGAAAATAATAATGATATATACAATTATGTATTATAAAATACCGAATAGCAATAGCAGCTTCATTTATATACCACTTCATACTGTGCTATGCAGTCTCTAAGCAAGCTAATTGCCCCCAACAAGCTGGGTACTCATTTTAGTGACCTCAGAAGGATGCAAGCCTGAGTTGAGCCTGAGCCCTGGTATTGTGGTATTGAACTCACAACCTTGTGGAGACTTAGATAGTCCACCCTTGTTGCAAGGGAGAGCAGGACTGGAGCCCAAGTGGGGGAAAGGAAGTAATGGGTGAGCAAACGAACACAGGAACTCCAGCAAGTTGTTAGGAGGGGATGAAAGAGACATGCAGGTGGCATCAGAATAAGCCAAAATAAAAATGCAGAAGCTTTGATGGTTGTGGCAGCAGCTAAGGAAAAAGTCCCAGAAACAATCAGTCCATATTTGTCTCAGCTGCCAGGAGAAGAAGGAAGAGGAGCAGCACCTCAACTACCATCTTCACTTCCACAAGCTGGGTGAACATCTCTCCAGTTTTTCAACTCTTCTGCCTCTAAGGCTGCATCCACACTGCAGAAATAATCCAGGTTGACACCACTTAAACTACCATGGCTCAATGCTATGGAATTCTGGGAACTGTAGTTTGTTGTGGCAACACAGCTTTCTCATAGAAAAGGATAAATGTCTTTAAAAAACTACAATTCTCAGAATTCCTTAGTATTGAGCCAAGACAGTTAAAGCATTGTGAACCTGGATTATTTCTGTAGTATGGATGCAGTTTAAGAGCAGTTCCTGAATATCTTCTGGCTGACTGAGATTGGCTGCTAAGGGGCACATGACATGGCAGAGGAATAACCTCTGGGTGCCAGTCAAAGGATGTTATCACACAGGGCCAAAAGCAGTCCCATCCCAGTCGCATCCCCATCCCATTGCGGTTCCTTTTCAATCCAGAACATACCGGCAAAAAGAAAGCAGCAGCATTCCGGTATCATTCTGGTCGCGGCAGAAATGTAATTCCCAAAAGAATCCGGCATTCAAAAGAATGGGGATGATGCCGGATGATGCCACAATGGGACGGGGATGGGTGCGACGTCATGTGAAGACATGGGGAAAAGAACCGCAATGGGATGGGGATGGGACGGGGATGGGCGGGGTTTCTCTGCGACGTTGTGTGAACACAGGGGAAAAGGAAGCGGAATGGGACGGGGATGCGACGAGGATGGCACTGCTTTAGACCCCGTGTGATAACGTCCAAAGAGTAAGGTAAGTTAGGTGGCTAGAGGTACAATGCTGATTGTGGCTTGTGGGTGACTAAGTGCTCCACCCTCCCCACAAAACTTGAGGGATGTTGAGCAAATGAACAAACTACCAGGGACTGAAAAAACTAATTTCACCAGAACATGAGCCCAGCCTCAGTGCTCCTTAGCACTACATCTGAGAACCTTCTTCCATTTTTCCATCCACTGATTTTCATTAAGGAGATGTAGTACCTACAGTTGATCTGAAGGCTTCTTAATTTCCATGCTCTTCCCTGTAGTTTGAAATTGACAGAATGGCTCAGTGGAGCACCCATCAGCACTAGAGTTTTCATGGCGGTAAGAAATGAACCAGTTTGATGTCAAATTGTGGGGCAATGAATTTTAGAAAAGAATACTACCTAATACCCCTATGTTTAATAGAAATTTCTTAGAAGTGATATTTCTTTTGGTTCCTCAAATCAAGTCAGGATATGTAAAGCATAGGATATATAAGCTGTGTGATCCAAATTGTTCAAAAGAGTCAAGCAACTTATGAAACCATTTCCCTAAACAATTGTGTGAGAGCTGAATGAGTGACACTATATGGTTCTGAGTTAAGTTTTTAGATACCTTAAATGGAATAATAATAAGAGCCCTCCCTCCATTCCATCCGATGTCATCTGGGGGAGAGACACTAGGCCCAACACCATCGGGCTTGGAATAAGAAGAACCCTTACTTCTTAAAGGACGGGTGGCATTTGGGATTTTTATGTTCTGTTTAGATTGTATTAATATATCTGTATGGAAATTTTAATGTTGTAAGACGCCCCGATTGCTCTGCAGAGGGGCTGGATATAAATTATTATTATTATTATTATTATTATTATTATTATTATTATTATTATTATATGACAGATGCCAAACAATAAATGTTGAAGTAATGGTAAATATATAGATGATGCAGTGGCTCAAGTGGTTAAGACACTGACTCTGTCAATTGCAAGATTGGCAGGTTGTCAGATTAAGGCCCAGGTGCTGTGTGATGAGGTGAGCTCCTATCACTAGTCCTAGCTTCTGCCAGCCTAGCAGTTCAAAAGCATGCAAATGCAAGTAGATAAATAGATACCATTTCAGTGGGAAGGTAAAGAACATTCTGTCCAATCATGCTGTCCACATGACCACAGAGTAGTCTCTGACAATGCTGGCTCTTCAGTTCAGTAACGGAGATGAGCACCACCCCCATGGTCAGAAACAACTTGACCACCTTGTCAGTGGGGAATACCTTTATCTTTTAATGGTAAATATAGTAACTGCTAAAAGGAAACATATTTAGAGGTAGCCATGTTGGTGATATAGAAAAGTACAATAACATCCAAAATCCACAAAATCATGATACCTTTATCGGGCCAACCAAAATGCACATTCTATATGTTGCAAGCTTTCAAAGCTTCATTGGTTTCTTCATCAGGCAAAAGTCTTAAAAATGATACAGGTGAAAGAAAGTGTGTGTGTGGGGGGGGGATGATGATGTTAATCATAGCCCTGCCTTTGGTCAAGATGCTGTGGTTGTTGTCCTCAGTTCAAATGGTATGGAAGGGTATTCATGCAAATGGACCCCTCCTCCTTCTGGCCATATGGGTACTGGGGTGAATCTCAAAGTCCAGGAAAGAAACTTTAAATTCCATGAGCAAGACAAAAAGCTACTGCATTTGAGATCCAGTTTGTCTTTGTGTGACTGCAAGCCCTTTGCTAGGCAGAGAACACTGAATTTCTCAGGAAGCCTCGATGCTCTTGCATAAGGAAAACTTTTAGGTGTTGTTAATGTAAAACATGCCAATGAGGTCTCTCTTTTTTAAAAAATGTTTTACTGTTTCTTTAAGGAAAGAGAGCCAGATTGGTGTAGTGCAGGGGTAGGCAACCTTTCCCCTTTAAGGGCTGAGGGACTTCAGCTCCCAGAAGCCTCAGCCATGTTGGCCAATAGTCCCATGTTGGCCAATAGCTCCTGGGATTCTGGGAGCTGAAGTCCCTCAGCCCTTAAAAGGGAAAGGTTGCCTACCCCTGGTGTAGTGGATAAGTGTTAGACTACACTTCTGGAGAAGCCCTGCCTAACAATGGGAACCCACTCTGCAAGGCACACTCTCTCAGCTTCAGAGAAAGTCAAAAGCAAACTCCCCTCAAAACAAATCTTGCCAAGAAAACCCCACAATAATTCATCTTATAAACTTGAAATGACTTGAAGGCACACAAAAACAAAAAATAAGGAAATAAAATTGCAGTGAAATAAAAACTGAGAGATGGTGGACATTTTCCAGAAGAGGTGTTTCTATATGTTTATGTTTGTAGATTTGTTACACAGATTTACATGACTGTATGAAGTTCAAGAGTGGCTATGTTTCTGCTCCTCTTTTCATACAGTTACCTCTGTATATATATGAACAGTCCTGGGAGAAATATTAGGACATTTAGAAGGTGCTTATACTGTCAGACCCTTGTCCCTCTAATCCACAACCATCAGCTTTGACTTGCATCAGTTCTTCAAGATTACAGACAGGAATCATTACAAGGTCTACCTGGAAATGCCAAGGACTAAGCCTGGTCTACATGAAAACAATGCACTCTGCCACTGAATTGTCGACCCTCCCCACATTCTCCCCAGTGATAAATTATATGTCATGTCACTTGGTTCATTCTCAAGTACTGAAATTACTATCAAAGTCAATGCTTCTCCGGAGTTTATCACGTGAGGAAAATGAAAGTTTAAGCTGGACAGAACTTGGGGTTATCCAGGCTATTAGCCACAGTTGCTCAATTGGTTTTCAGAGTCTTGGAATCCAAACAGAAAGTGACATGAATCAGGGAATAGTCATTTTCAGGAAAATACTGTGTTTTCATTTCTATTTCATTCATGAATTCACTTTCTTTGTGCAATTGCTATAGTGTGAAAGCTATTTGCAGGATTCTCCCCATTTTTATGCTTGTTAAAAGATTTCCCATGGTTCTTTGCTGCTTTGTTGTGCCGAGAGGGACACAGCCTTTTATGCTCTTAAAGCATCAGCAGGCGCATGCACACACACACACACAGAGCTTGTATCTCTCCCTTGTGCATGGCTCAAATGTCTCCTCTTCTTCCAGCCTCAGCCTCAGCAGAAGGGACACACACACACACACACAGAGAGAGAAGTTTTCCCTTTCCTTTCCTACTTCTTTTGAGTAATGTTCTATTTTTTTTCACTTTGGGGCAGGTTTACTTCCTGGCTTTGTCATGCCCAACTGAAAACAGCTTATGGGGCAAATAATGTTTTTCTCCCATTTTCCTTTCCCTCTGGTGTGTGTGTGTGTGTGTTTGCAAGTGGTTTGTGTTGTTTTATAGGAGTTTGCACATGAAAACCTCATCCTTCCTTCCTCTGAAGCAGCTTCTGGGGCAAAGACTGCTTTCCTCCCCATTTTCTCTTCTCTCTGGAGTGTGTGTGAGTATGCACTTGGAAATGACAGTTTTAAGTGTTACTTATGGTGATGCAACTACTGCTTCTTTGTGTATGTGCAAAAAGTTCTTTCTAGACCATCAATGGGATTTATCCACATCTGTCTGAAAATCAAATGTGTTTTCTACCCACTTTTTCACATTAGTAATGTTGCATCGGCACAAAGGACTCACACGCATTGTTATGGGTAAA
>CM034701.1:188877745-188888418 GCA_020142125.1 Phrynosoma platyrhinos | reverse complement strand
CCACCCCCATCCTGGGTGGTTCAATGGGCTCTTCCTGGGGTCAGAGGATATCCTCCCATCCCAGGAAGAGCTGTCTGAAACCATAGAAGAGTAGTGTGGGGGCAAAGTTATAGAGACCTTTCTGGGAATGGAGTAAACAGATCCTTGGCAGGTCAATTAAATTGACAGGGACAATGCTTAGGAGTGCCAGAATCTATTCCTTCACTCAGTTGGAGTGTATACCATGTCTCCCATTCTGACAGCTAATTTTGCATCAAAGGTTTGGTTTATCGGACTAATGACTACTACAAGCAATTGAAAGCTAAGTACACTCATTAGTTGTTGATAGGAATATATCTTAGTTATAATGATCCATAAGGTGATTTTTTTTCACATGAATGTTTCATAGCAATATTACAAGTATTAATGGACTCTAACTGCTACTGTTTTAGAGTTAAAATACCTTTGTGTCTCTCTTCCAGTGTTAAGCATTACTGTAGATCCCGCTAGTATTTCAGAGTTAAAATGCTTTGTGTTTGTCACTGTCACACTTAACAGGGAAAGTCAATACAAATTGTTTTAACACAGCCATTCCTCTTTGAGGAACACACATAGGGTGATTGTTCTGCAGTTTTCAATTTCTGGTGATACAAACTTAATGGGACATACAATGTACTTTTTTAAAAAATCACTGAGCATAAATACTTAAACCCCCACATTTCTAAATAAATTTTAAGCAGGTCCACAAAATAGAGTTTTTGGGCCTTTGCAGACTGCCAGAAATAGTGCAAATTGAGTCCACTTTTAAGGTTAGGGTTAGTGCTAGGGAATCATGGGAATTTTTTTTCCCCTGAGACATTGAGCCTTCTCTGTCAGAGAGCTCTGGTGCCACAATAAAATACAGTTCCCATGATTCCCTAACTCTAACCCTTAAAGTGGACTCAATTTGCACTATTTCTGGCAGTCTGCAAAGGCCCTTTGTTGCTCTTTTTAGATCAGGGTTGTTCTTTTTGTTGTTGCATGATATCAAGTAATTTTTGACTTATGGTAACCCTAAGACAGGGGTTCCCAACCTTTTTGACTCATGGAGCCCTTTTTAAGAATCAGTATATATGACAGAGCCCCTAAGAGGCCTACCCTATGTCTTACAAGTTAATGGTGTTTAGAGGTAGTGTTATGGGGATGGAGAGGAAGATGGAATAGATTGTAATTTTCCTGGAGCAGCTGTGGAGCACCTGGGACATGCTTGAGGAGGCCTAAGGGCTCCTTGGAGCACAGGTCGGAAACCACTGCCCTAAGATGAACATATGATGGGGGTTCGATTGTGATCTAGCAGTTTTTTTCCCCCCAGCCTTGGACCAGGAAGCATCCCTCTATCGGGGGTTGCAGACTGCCAAAAATAGTGTGAATTCAGTCCACTTTTAGGGTTAGGGTTAGTGCTAGGGAATCATGGGAATTGTTATTTTTCTGAGACATTGAGCCTTCTTTGTCAGAGAACTCTAGTGCCACAATAAAATTCAGTTCCCATGATTCCCTAACCTTAACCCTAACCCTAAAAGTGGACTGAATTCACACTATTTTTGGCAGTCTGCAACCCCCATATGTTTGCTACATTTCACTGTTCATTTGAACGGATGCATGTCATAAGCTTGCAGAATAGATAAGCTAACAAACTAGATGCAGATTACTAACCATGTCATGTGAGTCAGGTGGTATAATGGTCTGAGGGCTGGACTAGGACTCAGAGACACTAGAGTTTGAATTCCCAATCAGCCATGGAAACCCATTGGGTGACCTTGGGCAAGCCACAGTCTTTCAGGCCTTCAAGGAAGGTAATGGCAAACCTTCTCTGAAAAAAGCCATGCTGTGAAAATCCTAGGAGAAGGTCACCATAGGTTGGAGATAACTGGAAGGCACATAACAACATGACACATGCTTCAGTTGAGGAAGAATTTCTATTTTTTGGTATCTGACTTTGGGCCTTTACAGGCTACTAGAAATAATGCAGCTCGAGGCCATTTTAACTGTCTTGGTTCAGTGCAAAGGAATCATGGGAACTGTAGTTTATTGCAGCACCAGAGCTCTCTGACAGAGAAGGCTCAATGCCTCAGAAAAAACTATAATTCCCATGATTCCCTAGCATTGAGCCAGGACAGTTAAAGTGGCCTCAAGCTGCATTATTTCTGGCAGACTGTAAAGGCCCTTTGTCAGTTTCTATTTGCATTTTGTAAAGATTTGGGGGGGGGGGGTTGCAGACTGCCAGAAATAGTGCAAATTGAGTCCACTTTTAGGGTTAAGGTTAGTACTAGGGAATCATGGGAATTGTTTTTTTTTTCCCTGAGACATTTAGCCTTCTCTGTCAGAGAGCTCTGGTGCCACAATAAAATCTAGTTCCCATGATTCCCTAACCCTAACCCTAACCTTAAAAGTGGATTTAATTTGCACTATTTCTGGTAGTCTACAACCCCCCCTTAGAGAGTTCATTTCTTTAAAAGACTAAGGGTGTTCCTATGAATACTACAGTTATTTTTGGTATGAGATGAACATCCTCCATTGCTCTCAACTCTCTAAAGAATAATATCTGTGGAGAAGGAGAATTCATGTCTGCAATGAGCATACTGCATACCTCCAAATGAACACTTCTTCTGCAGTGAACCCCAGTGAACTGAGACGTACTTCTGAGCAAGCACACATACTCCTGTACTATATAGGAAACATTCTGTACATGGGATTTATTGTGATTATTGAGGTTCATTATGAACTGCTAAATGGCATAACATTATGTAAGTGTTAAGGGATGCAGTGGCTCAAGTGGTTAAGACGCTGACTCTGTTGATTGCAAGACCAGCAAGTTGTCAATCCAAGGCTTGGGTGCTGTATGATCAGGTGAGCTCCTTTCACTAGTCCCAGCTTCTGCTAACCTAGCAGTTCAAAAGCATGCAAATGCAAGTAGATGAATAAGTATCACTTCGGTGGAAAGGTAAACAGCGTTCTGTGCAATCATGTTGGCCACATGATCACAGAGTAGTCTCTGACAACACTGGCTCTTCGACTTAGTAATGGAGAAGAGCACCGCTCCCTACACTCAGACATGACTTGACAACCATATATAAAATATATAATATATTTTGCACAAATACCAGGAAACAAAGTACATGGCTGGGAAGGGGCAACAATTTGGTGCCTTAGAAGTCTCTCACACTACATAAATATAGAACTTTAACTGCCATGGCTGCATTCCATGGAATCCTCGGATTTGTACTTCAGTCTGAAGCATCAAAATAACTCCTGGTCGAGGATTCCAAAAGCTCTTACCAGGCTTCCATGAGATGGAACAATAGTAGCTAAAGAGGAATCATAGCACTATAAGTGCATAGTGTGAAAGGACTGTTGGTCTCATGTTGGATCTCTTTGAGAATACTCAATAATCACAATAAATCCCATGTACAGAATGTTTCCACATTAGGATAGCCAGTCTAAATTAGAATTTCAACACTGGTGAGATCGTTTGACATGCTATGCCATGACAAAAAAACAAAATGAAACAAAACAAACAAAAGCAAAATAAAAAAGGGTTTCCACCACATATGCAACCCAGCTTAGAAGAATAATACTGAGATTTATATACAATTTATGTACAGAATTATGTAGAGTTTTATCTGGAGTTCAAATATCTAAATGGATTTTTGGAAACTATTTTGTACAGAAATACCTATGTTATTTATCAGTGAAAATTGTGTAAAACCCACCAATTTTCCCACATGTATTTCTGGTGTGGGGGTGGGGGTTTGGAGGTGAGGATGGAAATTATTTATTTTATGTTAAAACCATGCTTTTGGGAGGGGCATTTTCTGGAAGTACACATTTTGTGAAAACTTCCATTATTTTTGCACCTTCCATATGTGTTCCTGGAAGGAGGGCTGCAAAAAATATATATGCATTTTTGCATTAAAACCACAACTTCTGCTCAATGCCCCCCCCCCAAAAAAACCTCAGTTTTAATGCAAAATTGGTGGTGTTTTGCATAACACCCCACACCTGTTTTGGAGAAATATGCCATATAGGTTTCTGTAAATAGTGGGATTTGTTTTTAGAAAGTGTGTTTCTGTACAGAATACCTTATTTTCTGGCATATAAGACTACTTTTTTGCCCTGGAAAATCTTCTCCAAGGTTGGGGGTCATCTTATATGCCAGGTGGAGGGGGGGAAGAAGAAGGGGTGGCGCGGTGGGAGGCAGGAGTAGGAAGAAGAGAGGAAGTCAGGTTAGAGGAGGAGGAGGAGGGGGGAGGAAGTGGTGGCGTAGTGAGGCATGAGGCAGGAGGAGGAAGCAGCAGTGGATAAGAAGTGAACCCCTATCCTAGGGTTTTCTTGGCAAGACTGGTTCAGAGGAGGTTTGCCATTGCCTTCCTCTGAGGCTGAGAGTATGTGACTTGTCCAAGTTCATCCAGTGGGTTTCATGGCAGAGTAGGGAATCAAACCCAGGTTTCCAGAAAGGTAGTCCAAATCTCAAATTGCTCAACCATGCGGGCTCCTAATCCTATGTACTACCTATGAAACAATTGCAGACTTTTTGTTGTTCTTGTGTGTCTTCAAGTCCTTTCCGACTTATGGCAACCTTAAGGCAATCTTATCATGGGGTTTTCTTGGCATGTTTCTTCAAATGGGGGTTGCCATTACCATCCTCTGAGGATGAGAGTGTGTAACATGCCCAGGGTCACTTACTTGGCCACAAATTGTACATACCCCAGAATGCATCACCTAGTATATTGGCAGTCCTTCCCCCCCCAACACTTTCTCATTTTCTCCTGTTTGAAGAGGGGTCGTCTTATACGGTGAGTATATCCCAAACTCTATATTTGAACTGAAAGGTTGGGGGTCGTCTTATACGCCCTGTCGTCTTGTACGCTGGAAAATACGGTAGTTCCCATCAAAACAAAAACAAAACAAAAACGAAACCTTTTGGATGATGATGATGATTAATTATTAATTTTATTCATTCATTTCTTCCAATTCAGTTGGGCTTACAAAATATTTTAAAACTATACATATTAATTTCTAGACAAAATCTGCATAGAAATGTCCATTTTCTCCTGCAGTGGGTAGAAATTGTGCAATGCATTCATCTTTGCATGTGACAATGAAATAGTCAAAGATTTACCTCTTTACCTAACTATGGATGAAAGAATGCAAAAGCACCCAGAACCTATACAATGCTCTCTCAGTTCAGTCAAAATCAAAAATTGTTGTCCATATGGCACTTGTTTCTTTTTTATTTGTAAGTGCCACAGAAATGAATTATGACTTCTTAATAGAATCACTCAGTGAGCCAGTCAGTAAAATAATCATTCAAGACAAAAACTACTTTGCCTTCTTTTGATGTAAGGACATTATTTACAAGGGTTGATGAAGAAAGTGGAGGGAGGAAGATTCATTATGTATTTTTTCATAGGTAATATGCTACCTCATTGAAAACAGTAATGAATGGAATGCACACCTTTATTTCATTGGTTACTAAATGTGAAAGAAGCCCTGTCCTGCATCCCTGAAACACAAAAGAAATATGGAAATGACCTTGAGTGTTTTTTGTCTAAAGGCTAAATGAAGGGGGCTTTTTTCTCCCTGTCTACAGTGACTGTGAATGATTTGGTCTGTTTTTGTAAAAGCTGACTGGAAAAGGGCTTGAGTTATTTTGTGACCAGGCATGAAAATAGTTTAGATTGTATAGAAGAAATAAACAACATCATTGGCACAGCTACAAGTACAACATCATTGATATTGCTGCAACTTTGCCTGCTATTTTATATTGCAACAGTACTGGACTAAAGACAGTCCAGGTCATAGACATGAACTATGTAAGAGTGCAGATGATAGAACCAAATCCAATGGTCATCATATAGATGTGCTCTATCTGTTGCAGCGCTTTACTACTTTACATTGCAGATAAAGAGTGCAATGCCACTGAAATAATACAATGGCTTGTGTACTACAGTGGTAGTAGTCTATGCATCCTACAATGTATGTACCTTACAGTGGTGGTGGTATATGAGCATCAGACATTTTGACACATACAAACTAATCTTTAATATTTGGTAAATCCCTTTTCTCTTGAGCAATTTCACACCACATGGCATTTTGTTCCATAAGATCTCCTAGCCACCAGGAATAATTGGGCAGGTAAAGCTGAGGAAAAGGAAGCAGAAAGAACTGCAACTCCCTGTTCCATCTGAAGTTCTTTCTGCTTCCTTTTCCTACTGAATTCTAGTTTTTCTAGTCATACTAAACCATCTCTGGCCAACAAAATTTTATTCCATCATAAATTGCTTAGTCTTTATTGTGTTACACATCCTGTTGTTATTTTTGTTGTTGTTGTTGTTGTTGTTGCTGCTGCTGCTGCTGCTAGTACTGTTGCAGTTGCTGCTGCCACTGCTGTTGTATGCATGAGACTAAAATGGATGGCAGTACTGTATTACCACATCAGTCATAAGTCCACCCTAAATTAGAGATACAGGCAAATTTTATTCTGCAGCCAATTGATGCAATTTGTATTTCTCATATTAAAGGTGTTATCTGCCAGATTATTTACTTCTCTGAGTTTCATTGTACAGTTCTCAGTGGACAAAAATGCATACAAAATACAGCATGGGGAGGGGAAGTTGTGTGCAAAAATGTGTATACTGTAGATATATAATCCAAAATATATAAAATTTGGTTATGATTATTATATATAGAATTCCATTACATACACATATATTTAAAAGTGTGATCTGCAAATTGAGTGGAATCAACTTATGGATGAAGAACTTCCATGAAGTGAAAATAAACTGCTTTATGTATCCTTACTCTGGATCACACAGAACATTTCATTTCAGTGGTTGCATAGGAAGATTAGAAGTAGTGGGCATGCTATCTTTCATAGAAGTCTCTCTGCCAATTCTGATCATTCTATTAAAGCACCCCCAATTAGCTCCCAAGGAAATCTAGGACTTCCTAGGACACAGTTGGAAGATACTGTGATAAACAATAAGGTTAGACAAATGACTGTACATATACACTAAAGAGACACAGAGAGAACAAGTTAACTTGCAAAAGATTTCTTTTTTTAAGGACATTATATATTCAGATATGACCAAATATTATAACTTGCTCAGAAAGCATTTCTTTCACCCTTTTTATTAAAGAAAATCTGATTCTGAATTTCTGGTGTAAAAGCTTGTAAAACTCCAGGTGTCTTTGAAATGGAAGGCATTACATTTAGTTCAGCGAGACTCAGAGAATAGAGAAGTGATTGAAAGTGAGCAAGAAAGTGAGTGTTCAGAGAGAAGACCAAAATTACCATTCTCCACATCATATAAAATTTAGGTAGAGCTGTTCAAGAGGCATTGAAATGACCCCCAATATAACCCAAAGTTCAGCCTTATTCAAGACAGACTGTAAGAAAAGCAAATTCATGGTATATGTCACTTAGACCGAAATGAAATTTTGCTTTTATGGAAGGGGAATAAATGATGGAAAAGAGATGAAGAACTCATAATTTATTGACTCTTGCCGAGCTCTAATATCATTTTGTGATTGGTTAGGTCTAGGTATACAACATCTATAATTTCATGATGTCCAGGCTCTGAATTCTCACTGCTGTGTTTTAGAGAGAGTATACAAGACTTTGGAGCCTGAATTGCTAGTTATGATCTAACCCCTTGAATATCATTTCAGTGGTTGACTATGGTTAGAAGGGGGATCATTACAAATTCTGTTTAGTTTAGGACATGTATGTACTCTCTGCTAGTTATGACTAAAGACATGTTCTACTCTTGCCAGCAAAACCTGTAAGGGGTTAAGAGAAAGTTCATATGTCATCTCTGCATTGCCAGCAGCCTCTCTCTGGATCATTTTGTACAGGGGTGTAGGTCAGGGATAGGCAGCAGTTGTGACTGGCAACTGAGTTGCCAGGTCAAGGCTATCCAGGTCTAGGAACAGTCAAAGGAAATAGGGCCCATTCATGTTACATGAATGATGTTACAAGGGGCAGGTATTACACACAATAAATTAAGCATCAACCACAGTTGTACAGACTATGCTATTCTTCTTTTTTAAAAAACAACAACATAAATAAATAAATAATCAAGTCTAATAAACAAGAAAATATACTTGGGTCACATCATGAGAAGACATTAGAAAAGACAATAATGCTGTGAAAGGTAGAAGGTACTAGAAAGAGAGGAAGGCTGTACACCAGGTAGATAGACTCAGTCAGGGAGATGATGGACCTAAGCAGAGCAGCGGAGGACAGGGATTTTTGGAGATGTCCCATCCACAAGGTCACCATGAGTTGGGGTCAACACAAGGACAGTTAACAACAACAATACACAAACACACACAAACACACTTTTGAAGTGAGCCCTCTCACCCTGGGATTCCTAGTCCCTTGATCTGAAGACCAGAGAAAGATACATAAACCTTGAGACCTGGCAACCCTGCTGTGGTGATAGATTTTCTCTGGGTTTCTCTATCACCAGTCAGCACTCCTCATTCATAACTCTTTTTGTGCACTAATGTTGTACAAACACAACAAATATACAGCCAGCCAGAGATCTTGGGCTCCATCTGGGAATGAGGGGAGATGGGTGTGAAATTATCCCTCACACAAAATTCAAACTTGTTCCTTCTCCAGGACTGCTCAATCTTCATTAAGTTTCTTTGTAAAGGAATAAGTAATCTTAGCATTTTTCTTTCAGTTGTGAAAAATTCTTTGAAAATTGAACAGACTGTATGTCAGGACTTATTCTATGTAAAATTCACAGGTGGTATTTTAATACAGAAAACAACATTTTCTGCACAAGGGGAAACATTTTCCTAGCAGAAAATGCTGTTTTCTGTGCAGAAAAGCACAAGTGAATTGGGTGCAGAATAACTGCAGAACTGTGAAGGTTCTCATCAATCTAGGATTTGTTTCATCAGGGTTTTCTAACACTAGAGAAATAATGTTTGGGTTTAAATCATATTTAGATGTATTTCCATCCTTAAGACACAATTTTAAATGTAATGTATCTCAGGCAACTATGCAAGAGGGTCATCCCACTGAACAAACTGCTTTCTACCAGTGGAATTAGAAGAAGGTAAAATCTCTTTTACCCCAGCACCCCACTGTGAACCCCTAAACCTGCTCCAGTGGGAGAGGTATGTATGAATATTTGGTATTTATTTTAAGCAGAGTGCAGAATTCCCCAATGCAATATGAGCTTGTAGGATATAAATATGAAGGATGCTCTAGTACAGTCAAAAAAACACATTTATTGTTACAAGAAATCCATATGGGATAGGAAAGTAAATAGACAAAAATAAAGTTCTCCAATATTCTCTGAAGATGCCAGCCACAGATGCTGACAAAACATCAGAAAGAAACTCTTCTAGAACATGGCCACACAGTCAGAAAAACCCACAAAACACTATAAAAAGAAAGTTACCTATACTTTCATAAAAGAGTACCTAGTGTTGATGCCTTTTCATGTCAATAGGTCAACCCTCTGGAATCACTTCTCTGGAAGAATGGAGGGGCTGGAGGAAGGAAGAGAGGGCTCAGAGGCATCATCTTTATCTGTTTGGAGGGATGACATGCAAATGATGCTGCAAGCTTGTTTTCTGCTGCTCTAAAAACCAAGGGATTCAAATTACCAAAGGAAAAAAAGACTTGTTACACATTAAGAAGAATTTACTGATGGTAAGAACTGTTCAACTGTGGAATAGACCACTTTGGAACATAGTGGACTCTCCTCCTTTCTGAGGTATTTACACAGATGTCACATAACCATCTTTTGGGAGTGTTTTAGTTATGTATTTCTGAACAGCAGGTTGTATTGAACAGTGCTTGCACTCCCTTCCAACTCTCTGATCCAAAGTAGCATGCTAGCAAGAGGAAGCTAGTGAAATGGCTCTTGGCCATGGAAAACATTTTTAAACATAAACAGTGAAATACTGTTCACATCCTTACTTTATTATGGGAGAAGTAGATCACTTCAAATGAAGACTGAATGAAATCCTTTTGCATTTTTAGTAGAATTCTAAAGTAGCAGCCAATTTAAATCATGATAACCAATGCACAGTGCAGACAACATCCTTTGTCAAGCACTCCAGTCTTCTTACTAGTATCATTTATATATAAAAAATGTACAGTAAAAAAATATCCCATTAGCTTTTAACTCTCTTTAATTAGTTTTCATGAATTATTCTGTCCAAATATTTAAAGATATAGCTGTGTTAATCTGTAGAATTAATATATATACAGATTTTGTAGCACCTTTGAGACCAACTGAAAAAAAAAGAAAAAGAAAAGAAAAGTGGTTTGTAGGTTTCATAGACTTTAGTCTATTTCTTCAGATGCTTATGGTGGGTTGAAAGCCAGGACCAGACAGGAGTGCAGGAGTTTAACTGAATATAACAGAAAAGAAATGTTGATTACTCCAGGTCCAATCAGCATGAGTAGAACCAATGAGCTCTACATGATACATAGTTTGCAAAGGGCTCCCCACACATAGGTCCTTAAGAATGACATCCTGTTTGCAATTTTGAGAAAGAAGATATCTATCAGAGAGAACAGAGAGATGGGGTAGCAATGGGAAACCCTCTAAGCCCGGTGATAGCAAACTTTTACCTGGAACACTTTGAAAAACAAGCCCTGGAAACAGCACCGAAAAAGCCCA
>CM034701.1:188859442-188874999 GCA_020142125.1 Phrynosoma platyrhinos | reverse complement strand
TTCACTTTATTATCGCTTTGTGGCCCGCGTGTGATAAGGTCCATAGTTTCAAGGGTGTAGATGTCTCAAGGAGGAGAAGAAACATTTTTTTTAATTTTTTGCTAGTAAGAAAAATAGTACTTGGAGAGAGTATAAGCCATTGTACCACAAATATTTGGGGGTTCAGAACAGGTGTTCTTGATTCTTTAGGGCCAGCCCTAACATTAGATGGATATAATTGCCAAGTGTGCCACATACTCATGATGCAGACTGGTAGAGATACATTTGAAGGCAGAGCAATGTGTGAATTACAGCACTCCAATCTAGTTCGCTGCTCTTAAATGCAGAGAAGGATACTTTAACAGACCATTAATGGTGACAATGTGGCCAAAAGGCCCATGTTTTCCCCAGGCTGGTATAATCCTAAACAAGACAACACAGACCAACAGGCTCAGGTAGAGATTAAGCAGACCGGATGCTAATCCAGCAGTTCCTGCCAGACCCTGGCCCCCAAGGACCTTAGTTTGATATTTTAAAACTGGCTGCTTGCAATGAGGTTTTTGGGAAACTTCACTATGACACCGACAGACCTCATGGCCACTCACTCCCTTGCCTGTCACTGCCACTAGTTTCCCTGTGAAGGCCCCAGTCATGACCTGTGATGTTAGAAGGGTGCACTTGCCCCTGTGAGTGATGTCAGTCACCCTATTTTCACATTTACAGGCCATGTGCGGGCCTTCACAGGGAACACAATGGTGGCAGGTAAGGGGGATGTGGTGATGGCAACTTCATGGCACAGTGGTAAGTGGGCATGTGGACACTTGTCCATCACTGTTCTGGAACAGACAGGTACCAGGGGTGGGGACAGGCCAGAAATGTGGGCTGGATACCATGGGTTTGACCCCTGATATCCTGTCCACATGTTCAGCCCCTAAATTGGGGGGAAAAAGATTCTAGTGGCAGTCCAGTCAATGTCTATACATGAAGGGGAGGACTGGCTCCATCTTGTCCTTTACCTCAGGCAACAAACATACTTTCTGGCATCCCATTTAATATTTATGAGATCGTAAGCCAGATTTATAATCTCATAAGTTTGGGGATCATGTTTACATTAGTTAATCACCAAAAACCTGCCTCTTAAGCCAAGCAGTATCCCAGCTGAAGGGTTTCTGAAACAGATCAGGAAGCTGGGAAATGATGACTGCCAGACTTTTAGGGAGTGCTGAGAGAAGCTCTTACAGCAAGACCCAGAAAAGTGTCTCCAGCTGCCTTGTCTCAATGCATCCCATGACCAAACAAGTGCTGCAGTTGTTTTTTCACAGCTCTCTGATCTGCAGTACCTCAAAAACACCTTCAGGTGGGGTGATGTCTGGTTTAAGATGTGGGTTGGGGGTGGAAGCATTGGCAGATATGCCTATGACAAAAGAGTTCCATTATCATAGCTGCTTCTGCCAGTGCAGGAACTTGGCAATTATTTTCATTTCTTACCAATTCAGATAGCTACTTTAACTAACATTGGCACAATGATCATGGAATATCTACAAGAATTCCTCCTAGATAACAAGGAAATTGAAATAGTCAAGGAATTCTCTTATCTTGGACCAAATATTTATCAAAATGGAGACTGTAGTCAAGAAATTAGAAGAATCAGAATTAGAAAGCAGGTATAAAGGAACTGGATGGGATCTTAAAGTGTAAAGATACAATCCCAAACTTTAAAGTGAGGTTTCTTCAAACCACTGTGTGGATTTTTCCATACAAAGTGAGGCTTGTGGATTTTTCCATACAAAGTGAGATATGGATGTGAGAGCTGGATAGTGAAGAAAGCTGATAGAAAGATAACCAACTCATTTGAGTTCAACTGACCATAAATTAGATATAGGAACCTTTTGTCCTCCCAATTCTTTTGACCTAAAATTCTCCTTAGCTCACTCAGTATAACCAATGCTAATTGATTTGAAAGAGCTGTGATCGAAAACATATGAAGGGAAAAGGTTTTCTCGCCACTGCCATAAATTGTCATTTAGCTTGCCTATGCATGAATAAAGGAGATAACTACTTTGAAGAAAAAGCTTGGCTAATTTAAGAAGAATGCATATTTATTTGAAATTAGTTTGAATGGTGAGGCTTATAGCAATGGAAAGTTAAAGAAATCCTGTGGGACTAACCAAGAAAAATAATTTTCTAGTATAAGAGCTTATAAACTCTCATTTGCTTCATCAGTGATGGAGCAAATGTGTGTGCAGTGGCTAGAAATATATGTTTAAGGAATAGACACAAATGGCTAAAGTAACAAACTAGGGCTACATCTACACTACAGAATTAATGCAGTTTTAAACTGCTTTAACTGCCATGGCTCAATGGTGTGGAATCCTGGGATTCGTAATTTTGCGTGATATTTAACCTTCTCTCTCAGAGCATGCTAGTGCCACAACAAACTATAAATCCCAGGATTCCATAGGATGGAGTCATGGTAGTTGAAGAAGTGTCAAACTGTATTAATTCTGCAGTGTGTCAGCAGTCAAAAGCTTTATTGTAAGAACTGCATTACAAATGGGAAAGTTATCTGAAATGATGCAAAACTAGGAACTAAGCTAGTTTTACTTTTAGTACAAGAGAAAGAAGGGAGCAGGAAGAAAAGAGGTGGAAAGATCATTAAGAGTATCAGTTTACACATCTCAGAGAGGTTAGAAAATAGGTGGATAAGAGAAGAGATGAAGTTGGTCACTGGAAAGTACTTTATCACTGCTGCTCTCTTTAATTCTGTAAGTGCTGAACATTGTTGTATTTCCAACATATGCAATAATACAGTGCTGCTCAAAGATGTCTCTAGACTAATGCTGGTCTTCAAGCCTTGGTCTTTGATGAGTTTTCAGGAAAGAAAGAAAAAATTGTAGCCAATCAGCACAAATATCATATGGCTCCTTGATACATTGGGAAAAACATTGCCAGTCCTTCACATCAGATAGCCTTAGGTCCAAAACACACTGCAGCAATAATCCATTTTGAGGGCCTTTGCAGACAGCCAGAAATAGTGCAAATTGAGTCCACTTTAACTGCCCTGGCTCAGTGCTAAGGAATCATGGGAACTGTAGTTTATTGTGGCACCAGAGCTCTCTGACAGAGAAGGCTCAATGTCTCAGAAAAAAAATACAATTCCCATGTTTCCCTAGCACTGAGCCAGGGCAGTTAAAGTGGACTCAATTTGCACTGTTTCTAGCAGTCTACAAAGGCCCTGAGACTGTTTTAACTGCCCTGGGTCAGTGCTAGGGAATCCTAGGAACTGTAGTTTATTGTAGCACCAGAACTCTTTGACAGAGAAGACTAAATGTCTCACAAAACTACAGTTCCCAGAATTCCCTAGCAATAAGCCAGGGCAGTTAAAGCAGTCTCAAACTGGATTATTGCTGCAGTGTATTTTGGACCTGAGAATACTGACATAAAGGACAAAGAGATCAAAGATTGATGGGACACCATCAAATAATTGGAAACTACAAGATTACTTTTACAAAAGGAAATTAGAATTGTGAAAGGCCCTATCTGGATCATAAACTTTACTTTACTTGGCACGGGGGTTAGGACCCCAGTGAATGTGGAAAAACTGCAAATAACAAAAACATTATGTTTTCATCTGAGAAAACATCTCTCTAGGAATCTCCAGATCCTCCAATGCAACTCTGTGGTCAACATCTCCCAGACATTGACCACTGAATTGTACTGGAAGAGCTACAAATGCCTAGTGGAGTGTTCTCTTTACGAAGCTCTAGGTCCTTCAGTGTGACTTTTTGTTAAACTGGAATATAGCAGCTTCATTTATATACCACTTCATATCATGCTATGGGATGTCTAAGCAGTTTACAACTGTAAGTTCATTGCCCCCCAACAGCTGGGTACTCATTTTAGTGACCTCAGAAGGATGCAGGCCTGAGTCTAGCCTGAACCCTGGCTAGTATTGAACTTGCAACCTTGTGGTCTATGAGTGAGTGGCTGCAGTACAGGCATTTAACCACTGTGCCACCAGGGCTCTTTTTTAAAAAAATAGAGTTTCACTGGAGGACCTAGATATTGCTAGAGATATTAATAAAGTCCATGAATAATCAAATCCACAAAAGTCAAAGCTGCAAATGTGAAGGGACAAGTGTACTTGCAATTTTCATGGAGAGTAGTGTTGTACACCCCTACCATTCCCACTTTAAATCCCTGGTGCAATTTGGGATCTGAAATTCACACAGCCTTGGAAATATTAATAGCAGCGAAAGAGCTTTATTTATTGATAAGTGCAGTAGCCCCTCTTCATGTAGCTCTACTCTTTTCTCTTAACAACATCTTTGCCTAAAATATCTCTGTGTGATGAATGCCTGCATATGTATTATTATCCAGCAACTAAATTCTCTTCAAGCCTGAAAGGTGTATGTTTCCTCCTCCCATGTTGCCAAGAAGAAAAAGCTCTTTTCTGTCCCCTCTTAATAATTTACAAACTTTTCTTCCAATAGTGCACATGTCATACATAGTTAGGAAAGAGTAATGCATTCTTTAGAATATATTTAGCTAAAAAAATGTAGTCATGAATATTTGAAGGTATTGCAGAGAAAACAAGGGTACTGGAAATTATCATGAATAACAAGTGGTCACCTTAGAATGAGGTGGATCTAAGGTTATTAATAGGTATAGAAGTCTGTTTGGGATCTGCACCTCTCTCTTTTGAAGCAATAAGAAATGGAAAAGAAAAAGCCTCTTACTTTCTGCACAATGCCTTCTGTTGATATACAAGCATAACTGGATTCTGTATAGATGCAGACGATAGCAGCAACTCCATAAGAAAAGAGTTACTGCTTTCACTGTGTACACAAAGGAAATGAGTACTATTGGCACCCTAATCTTAGGACAATTTCCTGAGAATTAAATGCCTCTGCATTCAGTGGGGCTTATGCCTTAATACTTGGCTTCAGGACTACAGTCTTACATTCTGTATTAATAATTCTGAAGAAGCTGATGGTGTTTTCTTCTTTCTTCTCAGGCTTGGGGCCCTTCACATATTATGGATGGCAACATACATCATCCTCAGCCAGCATCACCATAGCTTTGCAGGCTGGAGATAATGGGAGTTCAATCTATCTGATGGGCAAAAAAGACTGAGAAGGCTGTTCTATATGCAGAAACATCTTTGAAGCTTTACCAATAATAGCAAGGAAGAGCAGGTGTTGGACTGCTGGTTATGGGCAATTTTGAATTGACCAGAAATCTCTTCACCCTACAGTTCTCACATGAAACATATAATAGTAGAGCTGTGGCACTATGCTGTAATGATTTGGGAGTTAAGTGGACTCTGATATAGCTTTGCAGAAGGAAAATGCCAATCATTTACTAATGTTGTTGTTGTTTTGTGCCTTCAAGTCATTTCCAATTTACAATGACCATCAGGTGAATCTATCACAGGGCTTTCTTGGCAAGATTTGTTCGGGGTGGGTGGGGGTTTCATTTGTTGGAATATGGATGAGATATACAGTCAAAGTAGAAATGTAGAGATGTGTGTGTGAAAATTTCTTGTGGGAACAGTGCCTATGGAAAACAAGTAGGACTCAGCCAGCAGGTGGTTCAAAGCCAAAACAAGTTTACCCAATACAGAATAATAAAAACACTTTGAGCCTGAGAACATGATATTAACAGATAAACATATGAGCCCATTCAGTTCTCATGAGAACCAGGTCACATGGGGAATGACACACAGCTAGAGGCTGGGTTACAGCAGATCATCCAATCATCATAAGGTTAACACCCAGAAGGTGGAGTATGGGAAGGGCCAAGAATTTCCTTTGTTCACCTTTGTTATATACTTGCTATATGTTGTTTTGAACTGGAACTGGAACTATTCTATTGCTAATGCTGTAATTCTACAACAACATCTACAAGATGTGACCCTATGGTCTTCTGCCATTAGCAGGATGGATTGTATTTTTTTCTGTTTTCTTTATGGAACAATAAAGCTTTAATTTGGATTTATAAATATGTCTTTATGGAGATAGCATTTCCAGGACGGCTGGCGAAGGAAGCTGGTTCTTGAACTCTGCTGCATTTCAATCACATCACACCCAAATTCCACAAGTGGTTACGGGTTCCAGCTATGTCTTCGGTTGTGCCACACCTGATAGAAGCAGAGGAATCTGCTGGGGAAAGGCAAAACAGAAAGCTTCTGGAAATCAACAGCTGTAAGTAAGCATCTGCACTTCTGCATGTTTTCAAAAGTGCTGTCTGGCTGTTTGGTGGAATGTAAAAGCTTTTTAAGGACTGAGTTCTGGCCTGAACATTTTCAAGACAGTGGGAACAGGAGGCTGGGAAGCTGAAAAGCTGCATAAAGATTTTTTTGTGTGTCATTTGAGTCAAAATGGAGACTGTTAAATTTGCAAAATTAACGGACTCAAACTACAGCTTCTGGTGCTTATATGCAGAGTTTGTTTTGGTCAGGGAACAGCTGGGGTCAATAGTCAGGGATGGACTTCCACAGGTGGCCACTCCAGCAGATGTGGAAAGAAGTGACCGCACTTGTGCTTCTGTTCCCCTAACTCTCACAGAAGGACAGTTAAACTATGTGAGAGAGAAAACTTTGGCTAAGGGCATTTGGAATTCTCTGAGGGACATAAACCAATCAGGCTCAGCTTTAGCTAAAATGATGTCATATAAAATTTTATATTCACAGAAGATGGAGAAAGGACAATCTCCAGAAAAGCATCTGGAAGTGATGCAGGACTTGTTTAATCAGGTGCAAATGAGAGGGGTCCAAATTCCCTGAGAGCAAAAAGCATACATTTTGCTTGGGTCTCTTTCATGTGATTTTGATTACATATTTCATGGGCTTCAAGGAGTACCTGAGGCACAAATTACCATAGAGCTGGTAGCCTCTAGAGTGCTTGAAGAAAGCCAGCACCGCAGATTCAAGACAGGACTTCACAGACAGCCGCTGGCAGGTTCAAAGTCCACAAATGCTTTGGAGGGAGTGTCCAGAGAGATGCGGGTGGAGAGGGCAGCTGTGTCCATGGAAAAGATATGTTTATACTGCAAGAAAGCAGGTCATCTGAAATGGGACAGCAGGAAATTTGCAGCAGACAAAAAGAAGAAAAAACAACAAGAGCAATCAAGGGACTTTGGGACTAATAAAGGCACTGCAGCTGTTACAAAGGGCTGTGACAGTGTGACTCAGTGGATGTTGAGCCAAGTCTGGATTTTGGACTCTGGTGCCACTGCACATATGATCAATACTCCTTATCTACTCAGAAGTAAGAAACCCTCCACAATAACTTCTGCTGCTTTGGCTGATGGAGCAGTAAGAGAAATCAAGCAGATGGGGAATATTTTTATCCCTGAGCTTGGTAAATCTTTTGATAATGTTTTGTGTGTGCCTAAATTACAAAACTGTTTAGTTAGTGTGTCTGCTTTGACCACTGAGGGGTATGTACTACAGTTTGTGGGGGTGGAGTGTCTGATCACCAAAGATAATGAGGTTTGTGCAATAGCTGTAAAGAAAGACAGAATGTATTACATGTTAGATAAGGCAGAATGTGCAATTGTTAACAATGTGCCTTTGTATTCAGAATGTGCTCATTATTTTCACAGAGTGATGGGTCATATTGGTTTCAATTGTCTTGAAAAACTGGGGAAAGTGTGTCCAGATTTCAAAATGTCTCCCTGTTCAAATCACTTGGAGTGCTCGGTTTGCAGCAGAATAAAGTTGAAGACATTTCCTGTGGCAAAATGAAGCAAACACATAGCAAAAGACCTTTTGAGGCTCTTTATGTGGACCTTGCATGCCCAATGCAAAAGTCACTAGGGGGCAGCAAATATGTCATGGTAATTGTGAATCATTTTACCGGATTTTCTTATGTGATGTTTCTGAAGAAAAAGAGTGAAGCAGCAGAGAGATTCAAAGACTGGGTTAACATGATTGAAAGAGAGTTACAGAGAATACAAAGTGGGGTCTTTGATCACAGACTGGGGAGGTGAATTCTTATCTCACAGCTTGTGAAACTGGATGAGAAAGAAGGGAATTCGACACAGCACTACCAATCCTGGAGTTCCTCAAGATAATGGATTGGCAGAGAGTAGAATAGGTGTCCTAAAGCAGATGAAAGATTGCATGATGCTAGATGCAGAAGCACCTGAAAATTTGTGGGACGTGGCAAGTTTTATAGCAAATTTTTTAGCAAATCGAACTTGGAATTCAGCTGTAAAGAGCACCCCTTTTCAAATGCTTTATGGGAGAGCACCTAATCAGAAATACCTTAGAATGTTTGAGCAGTAAGCAAATGTGTATGTGCCAGCAGCTTTCAGAAAGAAAAATCAACCCAAATGGTGGAGGTTGATGTTTGTGGGATATTCTGGAAATAGCTACAGGTTTCATCTTGGTGGTGGAGAAATCTTGCTATCCAGAAGTGCCAACTTTTAAAAGCATACAGGTTGGGACAGATTGCATTCCAACAAAGAAGTTTTTTTTTTTTTTTAAGTTCAGGCAGTTGGAAAAAAGTACCAGAAATGGAGGGGTGGTGAAACAGGAGTCAACATCCTTAGACAGTGAGGCTAGCACATCAGATCAGTCAACACAAACATGACCAACTACGTCTAAGATGTCTGAATCAAAGAAACACAGGGATAGAGAATCTCACACAAGTTCTTACACTAAAGATGAGGGAAGTAGGACCAAAAACATTCATCCCTCAGTGGACTCAAAGAGTCAGAAAGGCTCCAGATCATTTTGTTGTACAGGAAGTTAGAGTTTGTACAGTTGTGACTGATGAGCCTGAGAGTTACAAAGATTTGCAAAGTTTTCCTGATGAGGAAAGGGAGAAATGGTTGTCTGCTATGGAGCAGGAGTACATGTCTTTGGTAGACAAAGAGGTGTTTGAAATTGTTGAAAGACCTAGGGATCACAAGGTGATTGGATGCAAATGGGTTTACAAGAGAAAGGAGATGGCAGATGGTAGCCAGAGGTACAAGGCTAGATTAGTGGCAAAAGGCTTTGCTCAGCAGAGGTTTGAGAATTTTGACAAGACATTTTCTCCAACAGCTAAGCCTGAGAGTCTGAGATTGGTTTTGGCATTAGCAGCAAGGAGGGGTCAATCGGTGCAACATTTTGATTTTGAGACTGCATACTTGAATGCTTGTCTTGAGGAAGTTGTGTTCATGGAATATCCTTTAGGTTTTGAACAGGACAGTGACAGAAAGGTGTACAAGTTAAAAAAATAGGCTCTGTATGGATTACAGCAGAGTGCTTGAAGTTGGAATCTTTGTATTCATGAAGAGTTTGTAAAGTTTGGTTATAAATGCAGCATTGCTGATGCGTGTGTGTACACAAAGGGTGATATTACATTTGTTATTTATGTAACTTCAGACAGTGAAGAAGGAATTGTCATGTCAAGAAATTTTGTTATCCAGGATTTAGGGCCTCTCAAATCCTACCTTGGGATTGAGGTGCAATGGACTGAGGATGGTAGTTGTTTGTTGAGTCGCCAAAAGAAGATTGAAAGGCTAATTGAAAAATGTGGATTGCAAAGTGCAAAAATAGTGAAAAGTCCAATGTCAGTTGGATTTGTCAATGGTGAGACAACAAGTGAGTTTGAAAATCCAGAAATGATTAGAAGGATTGTTGGAAGCCTGCTTCTGATTGAGGTTGAGAAAGAGTGACTTACCCAAGGACACCTGTGTATTTACATAGCCAAGTGGTGATTTGAACCCTGGTTTCCAGAGTCCTAATACAGTACTCAAACTGTTATACCACACAGGCTCTCAATCAATTACTCCATAGAAAAACAAATTAAGATTATTTAACCTACTTGTCTACTTCATTGGCCTTTTTTTCATTCAAGATTTTTGAACAGAGACTGGATGGCCACCTTTGAAAAGTGCTTTGCCAATGGATTTCTGTATGTCAGGAGGTTGAGCTAAGTGTTTTTTGTGATCCCTTCCATCCCTATGTTTCTATGATAACATGGGCTGTGAAAGAAGCAAATTCAGAGATTTAGGGCCTAAGCAGATGGCTTAAAAGGTCGTCCTTGAGCAGGGAAGGAGAGGGGCAGCCACACACTCGGTACCCCAGCGCCCTCCCAAGGTCGTCCTCAGAGCAGCTGGCCCTCCGCATGGCCGGTGCTCCAAGGAGGAACTCCCGCTGCAGCGTCCAGATGCGCTGCGGTGGAAAAGTCAACGAAAATGCACCACAGCCTTTTGCGGTGCACTTTCGCTGACTTGTGAAAGGAAAGATAATTTAGATCTCCTTTCAGGGGCAGCGAAGCTGCACCGCAGGATCGAGGCATAGGGATGCCTCGGTCCTGCAGCGCAGCTTCCCAGGGCGGCCCACGGCCGCCCGTCTGCTTAGGCCCCTAGCTTCTGATTTCATTTTCACTTTCACATTTGTTATACAAATAGTTGGTATATTCATCTTTTTTCTTCAATGTATTTCACATTCTCAGGAATTTTTATGTGTGCATTTATTTCATTTCATTGTAGGATGCTAATTAATAATTCTAGTTTTCTAGCTATGTAATTGGTTGATTTATTTTAAATATATATATATATATATATATATATATATATATATATATATATACAACCCCTCCTTCTCTCTTTCCCCCTTTTTCTTCTTTGTTATCTATTTCTCCACCAAATTAAAAGCATGAAAGTGTAAAGAAAAGGAAATGTGGCAAATACTCTTTTAGAATATATTTATTTTTCGTAGTGAGCTAGTAAGGTGAAGTGATTTGCATCTAGGGTTTTGCAAGACCAGAAGTGAAATCTCTTCTCAGCCATGGAAACCCAAAGAGTGATCTTGAATACACCATACTCTATCAGCCTAAAAGTAAGGCAAAGACATACATATCTCAATAAACAATTCCATAAGTCAAAATCTACTCAGAGGCTCACAATAACAACATCATTTGATGCCATTCACAGAAAAAAGCAAATTCTGCTTTAAAACACACACACACACACACAACACACACACACATTTCAATTCTGCTTAGGGATACATTTCAAGTGTAAGATTATTCCTTCAGGACTGATGGAGGGTGCACTAGGGTTGGAAATGAAGATCTATTGTTATAACCAAAGTTCCTATAGAAAAATGTTTTTTTAACAGATCCCCAGATTTACCGGTAATCAGGTTGCAGAAGCCTCTTATAATCTGACAGAACAGTACAGTACAGTACATAAAATAAGAGTTGGTGAACAGAATGCTACCAACTAATTGGAAAGCCAAGTGTGGCATAGTCTAGACTCACAGTAGCTGCCTCCCTAGTTTTTTGTTTCCCCTCTACAGAAACAGCCAAGCAAAGAAAGGTAGTGAGATTTTGGCAGGTTTACCATTAGACTCCAGAGTAGCATGTATTTGATTTTCCTCTAGTTCAGGTATCAGTCAATGACAATCCTGGGGAGGACAGAGGCAAAAACAACAACACAACCCTCTCCATTCCATGTACAGAAACTGAGCAAGCATTTGTGTCTTATTACAACACAGACATTGTAGCTACCAAATATGTATTGCTTGAGGCAGTTGCTTTGCCTGTGTTCTGCCACACAGAGCAACATGTGATGTAATGTGAGCAACATGTGATGTATTTGTATCACAAGGTAGAAGTCATGGCCAGCCCAAGATATTTTGATACCTGAGGAGAAGAATGAAATGGTACTCTTTCTGACTGCAAATGGCAATTGCACTGGCAGCTGCAAACTTTTTTCAGTGACAAAGTACAGTAAGGCAGTAAATTATCCTGGAATATGCAGGACAAGCCATGTGCCACACCGCTTTCTTATCTTATATCCAATTGCCACCTTCTAACATCTGCTACCTCAGACAGCTGCCTCACTCTGCCTTTTAAAACTAGCCCTTTCACAATTTGGGAAGTGGGTGGTCAGGGTTCATGCTGCAATGTCACCAGTTGATGTGGGTCTCCAAATTGTTAAAGGAAAAGGAATCATTTGCTTGGGAAAATGTTATATTCAGTAGCATTACAATGGTAAAAATAATAGGAACTGGCCTCCAACTGTCCTAAGGATTACTATAGTTTAAGCTGAAAAGAGTTCAAGCTAGACTAGTTCCATTTTGCACAAGCAAAATGATTTGCTTAAGAGAAACACTCTGGACCCATTTTTCTGTACCTATTGTTATGAATTATGCTAGAAATTCAGTTAATGAATCATATGTCTTAGGATAATGACTCTAGGATGTGATTCATTTTTTAATGGAATTATTCTCCTGATGTGCCTATGCTGAGCCTCTTTTCTTATTGAGTTTTATTTAAGAGACTATTGTCAGTTCACACAAAGACTGTCAATCACTTTTGCAGAGTAAGATGTAAAGTGCAATATGCATACAGCCAATAATTGAAACCGGATATACATACAAGCTCTCTATATTTCTAATATTCTCTTTTATCCCCCTGTTAATTCTTAAATCAAGGAATGAAGCTATATTCTAATTATTCTCTTATCTGTTCTACCATGTTTCCATCTTTTCATGGTGGTAAAAAAATAAATAAAAATCTCCATTATGGCTGAAAGATGATATGAAACTTTCAATTATCCATGGGAAGTTTTACCAACTTTTCACAGCTCCAATTAGCTGAATGGTGAGTTTCTAAACTCCAACATGACATTTAACTCCACTTAAAATATCTGTGATTGTTGTACCATAAAACAGTGCATGTGGAACTGGCAAGTAAAATAGTATGGGTTTTGTTTCACAGATGGCACAAATGTTATCCACAGAGGACACAGCCTCCGAAAAGGTCACAAATGGGGTTAACAAAATAGCTGGCCATTATCTGACTCTTGGCTATATTATTCAGAGGCCACAGATGTTAAATGTTCAGTAGAGCTCTAGCAGACACAAGCAAGTAATTTATTGTTGTAGTTAACTGCCCTGGAGTTGATCTCAACCTATGGATGAAACATCTCCAAGAGCCTGTCCTTCACTACTCTGCTTAAATCCTGCAAACCCATACCCATAACCTCTTTAATAGAGTCCATCCTGCATGGGGCCTTCCTCTTTTCCTACTTACCCCCACTGTCTCCAGCATTATTGTCTTTTCTAATGAGTCTTCTCTTCCCATGATGTGTCCAAAGTACGACAGCCTCAGTTTGGCCATCTTGGCTTCCAGGGAGGTTTCCGGCTTGATCTGCTCTAGGACCCATTTGTTTGTCTTTTTGGCTGTCCCCGGGATCCTCAACACTCTTCTCCAGCACCACATCTCAAAGGAGTTGATTTTCTTCCCATCATCTTTCTTAACTGTCCAGTTACAATGGATAGGATGATTCTAACTTTTGTGCTTAGTTGTATATCTTTGCATTTTAGAATCTTTTCTTTCATAACCACCCTACCCATTCTTAATCTTCTTCTGATTTCCTGACTGCAATCCCCATTTCTATCAGTGTTTGGCTCGGGTATGGAAATTCTTTTACTATTTCTATTTCTTCATTGTCTAGATTGAACTTGTGAAGGTCCTTGGCACTCATTATTTTTGTTTTCTTTATGTTCAACATTAAGCTTGTTTTGACACTTTCTTATTTGACCTTCCTTAGTGATTGTTTCAGGTCTGTGAGGTTTTCTGCTAGTACTATGGTGTCATCTGAATATCTTAGATTGTTAATATCACTTCCTCATATTTCACTCCTCCTTCTTCTGTGTCCCAGCCTGCTTTTCTTATAATATGTTCTGTATACAAGTTTAACAAATAGGGTGAAAGGAAGCAGTATTGTCTGACCCCTTTGTCAATTAGGAATCATTCTGTTTCTCCGTGTTCTGTTCTGACAATAGCCTCTTGTTCTGAGCACAAATTTGTCATCAGGACTATCAGATGTGTTGGCACTTCCATGTCTTTAAGGGCATTCCATAGCCTTTCATTATCGATGCAGTCAAAGCACATGCTGATTTTATTTTGGAATTCCCTGGTGCACTCCATTAGTCACCATATGTTTGCAATGTGGTCCCTAGTGCCTCTTTCTTTCCTGAATCCTGTTTAGATCTATGGGATTTCTCTCTCCATGTACGATTGGACTCTGTGTTGCAGAATTTGAGCAATATTTTGTTTTCATGGGAGATCAGTGCTATGGTCCTATAGTTGCTGTAGTCGTTTGTGTCTACCTTTTTCTGGATGGGGATGTATATCGATCGCTTCCAATCTGTTGGCCATCGTTTTGTTATCTGTTGACATATGTTAATCAGCACTAAAGTTGACTCTGTCAATGTGGATTGCAGCAGTTCAATTGGAATATCATTTGTTCCTGGTGATTTGTTTTTGGCTATTTCTCTTATTGCAGTTTCCATCTTGTTTTTTAGAATTTGGGGTTCATATGGCTTTTCATTCTATATGTCCTTCATTTTGCCATCTCTTTTGTATAATTCTTCTGTGTATTGCATCTAATGTCTTTTGATTCCTTCCTGGTATTGAATTATTTTATTTTTATTGTCATAGAGCATCCCAGATCTTGGTTTGAATTTTCCTTTGATTTCTCACATCTTGTGAAATAGATCTCTTGTTCATTCCTTTTTGTTGTTGTTATTTCTTGGTATTGGTCATTATAGTAATTTACTTTATCTTTGCAAAAAGGCCATTTTACTGTTGCATTCATAATTCTTAGTTTGTTCCTAACTCTCTTTCATTTTCCTTCTCTTCTTTTCTTTATTTCTTGTAGTGTTTTTTCTGTCATCCATGTTTTTTTCCTTTTTTTCCTTTATTGAAACTATCTGTCTGCATTCTTCTTTTATTATGCCCCTGGCTTAGAACCATAATTCCTCTGGTTCTTGGTCTATTATGCTTACTAATGCAAATCTAATTCTTACGTTGTCAGTAAATTCTATTGAGATATTATTTAGATCATATTTTGGTATAATCACTGGTTTTGTTTTCTTCTTGAGTCTTACTCTTATTTTTGATATGAGTAATTTGTGATCTGTGCCACAGTCGGCTCTTGTCTAGTTTTAGCCACCAGTATAGAGTTCCACCATCTTTTACTTCCAATTATATAATCTATTGGTTTGTGTGTTGACCATCTGGTGATGTCCATGTGTGTAGCCTTCTTTCTGGTTGCATGAAAAATGTGTTTGCAATAGTTTGTTGGCTTTACAGAAATCTATCAGACACTCACTTGGGATCTCTACAGACCGGCAGCCATGGGCTGCCCCAAGAAGCTGAGGATTGGGGCTGAGACTGCCCTATGCCTCGGCCCCAATCCCTCCTTTTGACAACTGGGAAAGGAGCACTAAAATAGAGCTCCTTTCCCAAGCCCCAGAAAGGGCACCAGAAGAGCTGTCACACAGCTCTTCCTCATCTATTCTGGCTCAGACCATGCAGAGGCTGGGTCGAGAGGACGTCATCGGAGCATTCGCCGTGTGCAATGGCGGGCTCTCCGATGACGTCCTCAGGAAGGGGTTGGAATGTCCGGCTTCCGGCTGCCCCTCCCCTTCCCTGGCTCCTCTTGCTTACTTTCTTTTGCCTAATCCAAATCTGCCTACTGTTTTTGATTCTTCTTTGCTTCCAACTTCTGTGTTCCAGTCTCCAATGATCAGCTTGACATCCTGTGTTGATGTGTTGTCA
>CM034701.1:188825081-188840943 GCA_020142125.1 Phrynosoma platyrhinos | reverse complement strand
CAGACCTCCCAGAGGGCCTTTTCAGCAACCGCTCCCAGACTGTGGAACGGCCTGCCGGATGAGATCCGTTCGATTACTACTCCTGCCACCTTTAAAAAGGCAGTAAAGCTGGATCTCTTCTGGCAGGCCTTCCTAGAATAACTACCCAGCAAAAATTTGGAGGTGATCCGCAATTTATCCCTCCCGTTATCCTTATCAGCAGGCCAATGGGACAGTATTGTCTTTTGTTTTAATTGTGAACCTGATTTTAATTCCCTAATAGTTTAATCCTGTTTTAAGTGGTGGGTGGTTAGGGAGGAGAGGATGGAATGTTTTTATCTGTTGTATTTTTAATCTGTTGTATGCTGCCCTGATTGCTGAGCAGAGGGGAGGGTTATAAATAAAATGTATTATTATTATTATTATTAGATTTGATCTCTAGAGAACTAAGGAATGCTATGTGATACAGGAAGAGAATGGTTGTGAACCAACACACACACAAAGCAAACAAGATGTTGACATAAACTTATATGCCTAAACTCCTAGAAAATGGCATGCAATTTCAGTACCAGTGAGTATAGGCATGCAAAGGCTCATTTTAGACAACTGAAAAGACGTTTGTTCACCAAGTCTGGGGGGACACATTTTGCCTTTGCGATTCTACGTCTGAGATATTGTATGATGTGGTACATTACATTTGTTAAAGTTTTATAGACATTGTATTGCATACAAATGTATTTTATAAGTTGAACATATGAGAGAATGGCTGAATATGTGGAACATGTAGAGAATGAATGGGTTCCAGCTGAAACAAGGCCTGAAAGAAACAAAGAAAATGATTACTGTGCAAAAGATTGCTGGAGGAGTAACTTGGACAGTGAGGTGAGGAATAAGAGAAACTTGGACACTGAGGTGAAGATGCTGACCAAGCATAACCAGGACAATGAAATATGTCAGGAGAAAGAAATATGCCAGGAGAAGTTCTGTACAAACAGGACGTACCCTGAACTATACCATGGTAACTATAAAAAATGGCACAGAAATCCTGAAGAAAGAAGACAAAAAAGGTATACAAGAAGGGAGTTTCCAGACTCACCTTGTGGTTCCTGATCCGCAGCAACGGGGGCCATCCAACCTTCATGAATGCCTGTTCAACGTCCAGTGAAAGATTGTGTTGTGAGTGTAAGGGTGTGAATGTTGTGAGTGAATGGAAAGTGAATGGAAAGAGCTCTTGATACTTGAAATGATTGTTTTGTTATGTCTCAATAAATGTTACATGCATAGTGACTTAAAACCAAATTTGGTTTCTCTGTGCCTTTTTGCCTGTCACTTGCCCTGAGATCCCTGATCCTAAAAGAACCTCTTGCTGGCCGTGACATACACTGCCTTGCTTTCCTTGAGGGGAAGGGTGTCATGTACAATAACCAGGTAAACAATTAAATAAGAATGTTAAATGGGTCACACTTTTCTTGTAGATACAGGGCGAGAATCATGTAGCCTTCCAGATATTGTTGGACTGCAGCTTTCAGCATCCACCACTGCTTGCTTTGCTGGCTAGGGCTGTTGGGGCTTGCAGTGCATCAACATCTGAAGGGCCACCTGATTCCCACCCCTGCTGTACAAGAAGACTAGAAGTGCTGTGAAGTACCTGAAGAGTCCCTTGAAGAATGAAACATGTAGATTTCATTGTACCAATCTGCTCTGACTCTGGTTTGCAAGTTATATTCTAGAATTGTTCTCTACCATATTAAATCTGACATTGAGGGAGATCATCAGCTACAGAATTCCTAATTAAATAAAAACAACACCTCCTGCCACCCAATTCTTCAAGACAGTTCAGTACAGAATATCATTGAAAACAAACACTCTGAGGAAATCTGGCTATTTTTGAGTAAAATAGAGCCCACTAAACTTACCTGTGATGTGTCATGCCCACATTGAAGCTGACCTTATTGTAGGAGCTTGGATAATGGCAACATTCAAGTGGGAGGGTATGCAGTATCCTTTTAAATAGACAAGGGGTGTAAATCTTCACTTACTTCATTCTCACATGCACAAATAAATACCTTCAAAAGTTTTCTTCCTACTGCATGAGATCCCAAGAGGTTTTGTAATTATTTTTTTGATTTTTTTAAAAATATGTTAGGACTTTTTAAATAAGATTTTTGTGTAATTTTTTTTAAGAAAAAGAAACAAAACAATAAAAGCAGAAAATAAAATTCAACTATTGAAAAAAAATCAAGAAATACAAGTAGGGTTTTTTTTAATCCAAAAAGCTTATCTTTTTGTGCAACCTCCCAATTTTGCATTAAAGATTCATATGTGTTTCTAGGTATTATGATTTTTGTGCTAAAAATGCTTTTTTATGTAAAACAAAAAAATTCATGCAGGAAAAAAATATTACAAAAGCCCTGTGTGTATTTCTGCACAGAACAATTTCCTGAAACACTGCACAAATACCAACTGAAAATGGCACAGAAATATTTTCTCATAAAGTAGGGAGAAAAATTCAGGAATTATTCATCCTCACATATGAGGACAGAATAATTAAAGCTATTTCATCCCTAATATAGTGTCCCTAAGGATTCGGAGCAAGGACTTTGTACATCAACTAGGGGATACAACAGATGATTTGTTATGAAGGCTGCCAGTAGATGGCTTGGGAAGTACCTCATATGTTCTTTTTTAATGCTGCCCTTGAAAGCATCTGCTGTATAGAAAAAGCAAAATACAAAGTTATATCTTGGACACTATAGTTAGCCATACAGTTGGCACTTCGTATCCATGGATTCTTTATCCATGGCTTCTCCTGATTCAACTTTCATACTTTCTCAGCAAAGTGGAAGTTTAAGAGAATTCCACCAATAAAGAATGCTCACAGAACAGAATATATAGTTTGATGGGAGAGGATTAACAAGTAATACTAGACCCTCCATTGCATTATGGCTTGTGTCAATAGCAAATATACAGATGCTATCATAGTTGTGCCCATATGCTGCACAGATGGAGTTTTTCCCCATGGAATACTTGCTCATGACACCAATGTCAATGTCAAATGAAGTACAGAAAACAAATGCATTCAGTGAAGAGTTGTGTTCATTATAGAAATACAGTTGGCTCATCATATCCAAAGATTCTTTATCCTTGGATTCAACCATCCAAGGCTTGAAAATATTTCTAAAATATATAAAATCCAAAAAGCAACCCTTGGTTTTGCTATTTTATAGGGACACCAATTTACTATGCCATTGTATTTAATGGGACCTTAGCATCTACAGATTTGGGTGTCTCTGCGGGGTCCTGGAACCAAACCCCAGCAAACACCAAGGGCCCACTCAGAAATATGAGTGGAAAGTAAAAAAGAATGTTGTCATATTGACCCCTGCTACTCTCATTTTGATGTCTCCTCCCTGACCTATTTATTTTATATATGCCTATACCTAGCCCAGTGTGTAACTCTTGTTCATCTCTATCAGCTTTATCAGCAGAAGCATGCATGGTGGAGAATATAATCTACATGCTCCAAGCTTCATCCTGTAATTGCTGGGAAAATAATAAGACCAGTGACCATATGAGTTAGTGATTTTGCAAATGGAACATTCACTGTGCCAAGAACAGGTATGTAAATGGGATCAATGTTAAATTTGTGATTTAGCTTAAAATTACAAAATGGTTTTGGTAGACAAATGAAACACTGACATCCAAAGGGAATGTATTTTTACCATGCATCAAAGGAGTCACAGACAGAGAAACTGATGAGGAAACACAACCTCCAAATGATCTACAAACCGACCAAGAAAATCCAGGAAATACTGCGCTCAGCGAAGGATAAGAGAGACCCTCTCACAGCCAAAGGAGTTTATTACATATCATGCAGCTGCAGACAAGTCTATATAGGGACCACAAAATGCAGTGTTCAAACACAAATCAAGGAATGCAAGAGACACTGCAGACACTGTATATCTCCCACACTGAGACCTTGCCATTCAACAATACAACAATACACAAATTAACATTCAAATCACATCCACATTCAAATCACATCCTCTCAACCAAGGGTCACATAGTATATATTCTAGAACATGGCCTCACAGCCCCAACCTCCTCCCACACAAAAATCTATATTATAATGATGTTTTGACCTAAGTTAGATCCTGCTTTTGTCATTTTGAAAATAGTCCTGTGTGTACTGAGAGTTCCTGTTATCTTCAAGAACCTGTGATGACAAGACAAAAAAAAAAGCCATCTTTATTAAGCAAGGAGTTATCCACTTTTCCTTTTCTAATTAAAAGTCATAATTACATTTTTGATTAACTCAGAATTAACAATAATATAGATTTGTTATCAGTGTGTGGCACTCCCCCATATAACGTCAGAGCATGATAAATTTAGCTTCCACTAATGCAGATATTTTTAGTCATTAAGATAAGAGCAGAAGGTACTAAAACCAATTTATGCTTAACAATCTAAGCAGATTTACATATATTTGACAGTTTCTTTGGAGAAAGTACAAACATGCCATAAACAGTTCCCATAAACTCTAAAGCAAATGAAGGCTGTGCTTTTTAGAGAATCCTGCTCATTAAACATGGAAAATGAACTCAGCATCAAGATTGCCATGAGTGATGACTCTTTCCCCTTCCCAAATTTGTGGGTGTTCTTCTGTTTTGAATAAATCTGTCTTTCCAATCAAATACTTTTAAGTATTCATAGACCCAGAAAAACTGCACAACTTTTTCCCTAGAACCATGAGACCCTTTGGAGTATTCAGTACCTTGTTATTCATGAATTTTGAAATGGGAACTCTCCTGCCTGTATTATTTGCCAGTTCTGCTTAAAAGTATAGCATGACTATAGATTGTTTTTTTCCTGGAGATGGATGATTTAATAATTTCAGTTTCATGCAGTTTCTCGTTTTTCCATCCCATCTCCACATCAACTGGTGAACATTTTCAAAGCCTTCACAAACAGCATGCAAGGTTATGAACTTTTCTTCCAGTATATATATTTGGGTCTGCATATTTGCTCAATGAATACATTTTTGTGTACAAGTTTCCATAACTGAGAACCCAGGAAGTGATGGGCTGGGTGGGGGAGGAAGAAGTGGCTTGAGATGGGCCCAGCCAGAGGTTATGATCCAGTAAACTACACTGCTCTCCTCCTCTTTCTCCTCCTCTTCCCTCAGGCAGAGATGGCTACTCCAAGTGCCCTTCTTGCCATTCTCTTTCCCTCCTGGACAATAAAGGCTTGGGAAGCTGAAGAGGATAAGGAGGAGGAGCAAAGGGGAATCAGGCCTTCAAGTCTCATGCCTCCCTTAAACTACTCTCATATCCCCCTGCAGGTCTTGCCCCATAATTTGAGAACCACTGCATTAGATGAAGATAGAGTGTGTATGTTTGTGTGTCAGCGGGTGAGTGAACTTCCCCCATGCTTTTATAGTAATATTAAAGATGTAAATCTTCATTTATTTCATCATCACATACAAGAAGGAAGAATTAAAAAAAAAATCCCCAGCAGTGCTAAATTATGAGTTTTCTGCAAGTTAAAATGACAGACTTTCTGCATTTTGCATTTCTTGAGAAAATTTCATCTGTATGCAAAAATCAACAAGTTTTGATCAAAATGGCATGGGTTGTTGTTGTTGTTATTTTGTTCTGTTTTGTTTTCTTTCTTTCTTTTTGCAAATGGTGCTGTTTCCAGCACAAATAACATTTTCAGAAATAGTCCTGAAATGTAAAATAAATAAATAAATAAATAAAAATATTATGACTATTGACAACCCCCCTTGAGGTGTCATGATGTCTCAAAACATGCTTTCTCATTATACATAAGAAAATGCAGCCATATTGTTTACATGCATTCATTCTGTGTTATTTATTTATTTATTTATTTATTTATTTATTTATTTTAGTAGGCCTGTAGTGGAAGAGTGAAATAGAATCACCCTTGCCTTCATTCAATCTAGTGGCCATTGTTTTAAACTGTCTGCAAGCCTGCTACGATATCACCACTATTTGTTTCCTATTAATATGCTGAGAGCCAGTGTGGTATAGTGGTTTGAGTCTTGGATTAGAACTCCAGAAGACCAAGATTTGAGTCTCCACTCAGCCATGGAAACCTATTGAGTAACCTAGGCAAGTCACTTAGACTTAGAAGAAGGCAGTGTTAACCCCTCTAAACAATTCTTCCCAATAAAACCTGATTATAGCTTTACCTTAAGGTCACCATAAGTCAGAAAGAACATGAAGGCATGCAAAATAAACAATTAATATGTTTCATTTATATACCTAAATCTCCCTGCATAGTGCACAAACTTCTGTCACTTCATTTTAGAGATCTTTGGGAATGTGTTTTCTTGATCTACACTAACTGGACTAGATGACAGGTTGGATGCCTTTGAATTTTTCCATCCAGTTGTTGTTTTTAAAATTTGTGTGCAGCCTGACTACCTTCTAATTGCTAATACACAGAGTTGTAGCAATGGACTGAAACATCTACTATTTTTTTTGTCTCTTTTAAAACACATGTGCAAGCATGCATATTGTTCACTTTAGTTTTTAAAATACATGTATATCCAGTTGACAATACAAAAAAGAATATACCATGAAAGGTAACACTTCCTTAATTTAAACTTTAGACTTCTTTTAAAGGCTGTGTGGCATTTACCTTAGCAGTGTTAACAGGGATACTGTCAAGCTGTTTACAACACACATTATATACTCCAATGTTTGTCTTCTCCTGAGGAAAGCTTTCAGCCTATCCACTTCCTCCCATTCCCTCATAAGTTACTTAATTTGGTGTGTAATTTTCAGATTTGTCTCACATTCATATTATTTAAGGGCCATGCACACTTTTTATCCTTCTTTTATTACTTTCAGCTCCCCCTCCCTAGAAACTCATGCTTGACATATGAGTAATGAAATGTGTTAAAATTCATAAGCAGGCTCATACATATAGAGTGAACAGCTTCTGTGGCATTAAATGACAAGCCATGGGGGGAGAAGATAAGATTCTTTCTGGCTCTTCCTTCTTCTCCACTTCCTAGCACAAATAATACACTGAGCTGTCATCCTCAGCATCAGAAGTTCAGTCATTTCTATTACTACCATTCCACCAAATCTGACAGTCTCTCTTGTTCACTCCCATCATCTCCTCTAGAACTACTTTGTGGGAAATTAACTCAGGCTTTTCTTATTTCATAATGAATATGGGAATTGAATATAAACTGGGTTTTTGACATCACTGTAGGCTTTGTGTGCATGTTCCAAGTTGATCAGTTGAAAGAAAACCTGAGGGCCATGATCTGGCAGAAGGATCCCAAACAAAACTTTGTAAGTTGGAAAAGTACAAATGGCTTCTCTCAGCCTCCTTCCCCTCACCACACACAGCAGTTCCTTTCATGACCTCATTGTAAGACATTACACAAGATTTGGCTTTATTTGGAGAAGTCATAGATGAAGTAGACTCATGGAAATAATGACAGTGAGGGCTGCTAAGTGCCCTTGGAAACTGTGGGAAACATCATATCAAGGAGTCTACAGGTAGGCACTTATTGAGCTAAAAAAAAAAAAGACAAAAAGAGGAGATTTGTTCCTCTTCTTTGTTTCATCCCTACACTAAGTATTATGGCTATCTATCTGAGTGACATTTTAGTCCATCTGAAAGATCCAATAGTTGGCTATATTTTGTTGTTGTGTTCCTTTAAGCGAACTCTGACTAATGGGAACCCATCCTAGGGTTTTTGTAGCAAAAATTGTTCAAAAGGGTTTGTCATTCAGTGGTGTCACTACGGTTACCAGGTGTGGTCACTCATGGTGTCAAACCCTCTCCCCTCACCATTGACCTCCTCCCATACCAGACCATATACAATCTGTAGTAATGTTTTTTATACAAGTGTTATTTGTAAATCGAATTTCCCATATATCACTGGATGTAATAGCAATAGTTGTGACATAAACAACTAGCAAAATTAAAAAAGATTTTTTAAAAAAAAATAATCAAATTTTAATTAAAAATATTTTTTAAAAAAATAAATAAACTTGAGCCCCCTTCTTTCTCCTCCCACTGAGCCTTACTCCACTCACACCATCTCTTCCTCTCAGCCCCATTTTAAAGGGATGCAGTTGGATGACACGGCCCATTTCTGTGAAAAGGCAGGTGTTTGGGAAGCAGTGGCATCACCCCTGTTGCCATTGCTTTCCTCTGAAGCTGAGAGAGTCTAATTTCCTCAAGAACACACAGTGTGTTTCCATGGCAGAGCAGGGATTTTATCCTAGGGGGGATGCAGACGGGTGACCATAGGCCGCCCTGAGAAGCAGAGGATTAGGGCCGAGGCTGCCTCATGCCTCGGCCCCAATCCACCCTTTTGGCAACTGGGAAAGGAGCGCCAAAATAGTGCTCCTTTCCCAAACCATGGAAAGGGCACTGGAAGAGCTGCCATGCGGCTCTTTTGTGCCTCTTCTAGTGCAGCATGTAAAAATGCTGCACTAGGAGGATGTCATCAGAGTGCTCACCATGTGCACACACTCTGATGATGTCCTCGGGAAGGGATTGGGGCGGCCGGCAGCTGGCTCCTCTTCCCCTTCACTGGCTCTGCAGATGGCACTTTGCATTGTTTGAAGAGCCCCCTAGTCTCCCAGAGCCCTAGTCCAACAGTCAAACCACTGCACCTCACTGGTTATCTGATAATATTTTACTCTAAACAAAATGGGAGCTAAGCTGAAGGCTTCCAGTTGTTGTGCAATTAATGTTGAATAATCAAATAGCACAATTAATGTACAAGTCCCTTCTTACTTTCCCTCAGTCTATTCATGGATAGAAAGGGGAATAAAGTCATGCTAGCTATGGTGGCTGTCCTTCCTGGACCTGTTCTTCTGACCCCTAAATATTCACTAGAAAAGCTGGTTGTCCTCCTCCTCCTCCTCCTCCTCCTCCTCCTCCTTCTTGTAAGCCCCTTGGGTTGAGAACTTGTTGAACTGTTAAATATGAAACACTATGTTCATATATAGTGGAGATTGGAGAAGGAGCAAGAAATGTCTGAATACTATGTCTACCCTAACACACACCCTAACAGAAGCCCTAGAGTTTATCTATGAGTGTATTCACACTATCCACTTAGAGCAGTTTGATACCACTTTAAATTTCATGGCTACATCCTATGGGATCTGGAAGCTAAGAGGTACTTAGAATTCTCTGCTTGATCAAGGGGGGAAGCAGACGAGAGCTTTCCAGATGCCCTGGGCCGGCGCGCGATGGGGCCACAGCCTCCGCACCTCGGCGCACCGGCAGCGTCCCTGGAAGGAGCACTAAATCAGCGCTCCTTCCTCAAGACAGCGAAAGTGCACCCTAAATGCGTAGGGCGCACTTCCGCTGTCTTTTCCACCGCAGCGCATGCGGTCGCTGCGGCGGGAGGTTGCCCTGGGAGCGTCGGCCGAGCGGAGGGCCGGCAGCTCCGAGGGCAACCTCAGGAAGAGGAAGGAGCGCCGCGCGTGCAGCTGATCCTCCTCTTCTTGGGCTCAGAGACGACTCTATTAGTCGTCTGCCAAGGCCCCAAGTTGTAGTGTTTTACCTCAAGGAAGTGTTGGACTACAACCCTCTCTAACAGAGAAGTCTCACTCTAATCAAACTACACATCCTAGGATTCTGTAGGATAGAGAGTTAAACTGATGTCAAATTGCTATAACTATGTAATGTGAATGCATTCTATAAACAGGAATAGATCACACGTTTAGTCTTGTGGTTCTGATATCATCATGTCAATGTGTGTCTTGTACAACTGAACTGAGCTAGATTAAAGTCTGGCTATGTTTAATTTTTAAAAATTATTTTTTTATTGAAATTTAAAAACATACAATAGAAAAAATATTTCTATGACACAGACATCACAGACAAGCAACACAATTCTACCAAGCAACATCTAACATTTCCCCTCCACTCCACTGTAACTTCCTTTCCCTTTGGTAGGTACTGTTTTTCCAGCCTTTATAACAGTACATTGGAAAAGTTTAAACATCTATATAAGTAGTTAACACCAAAATTATATTTTGTCTATATTCTATAATTTATAAACTATCTTAGAATAGAATATTATAAAAAATCTTTTATAATATTCTATACTATTCTATAATCTATGATCTATATTCTGTTCCTTCCAATCTTTTTCTGTTTTAGTTCTATCACAAATGTCGGGCTCCATTCCAACTTCAAATAATTTATCATTGCTTCCCATTCTTTTCTAATTTTTTCCATAGTATTTTTCTTTAACAACTGACTCAGTTTGTCCAATTCCATAAAATCATATATTTTCCACACCCACTCTTGAACATCTGGTACTTCTTTCTTTTTCCATTTGGCCACGTATAACATTCCAGCAGCTGTCATTATATAAAATATAAGTTTACCATATTTACCATTTAGGCTTTCATCTGTAACCATGCTTAATGAATACATTTTTGGGGCCCTCTTACAGTCTACTTTGATCTTCTTCATCTGTTCATGAATCTTCTCCTGATAACTCCTTGCTTTGGGACATTGCCACCATGCATGATAAAAAGTCCCAATCCCTAGGCCACATTTCCAACAAGTATTTGTTGCATTTTTAAACATTTTTGCCATTTTATAAGGGGTCAGCTGGCTATGCTTAATTTTTATACAAAACTGTAATAATGTAGCAAAGCATCAGAAGATAAAGAAACACAAAAAAGTGACCAATCCAAAGATAAAGCCTGCTCAGTAACATTAATTACTACAATAGGTGTGCATGAAATATAAACATGTTTTAAACATTTGAATCAAATAACATTTTGCAAAGAATCTACTTCTTTTAACCAAATAAATAAATAAATAAATAAAAATTAGCAGGCTGTTTGTCCAACCACATCTCTTCCAAATTATTTTAAGAGAAATTGCTTAATATTATTTTCTGATTTGCCTTCTGCTTTTAAAAGCACCAGTTTAGCACTAGTTCCTCATCTTTTTTCTGACCATTCTTAAATTATGGTAAAGAATCACCTCTTCGATGTTCTGCAACATCTGTAACAAATGAAAATCAAACAGAAATGAAGCTTTTACAAGATCCATTACTTTCTCTTCTTTACTCATCATAAACCACTTCATCCTATTCAAGATTTTATGTTCCTTTTTCAAGATCAAGATTTCTTCTTCTCTTCTCACATCAAATGTCCATTATCAAGTCTGAAAGAAAATGAGGGCATGGATATGAACTGTTGTCCTTCCTATTGTTCCAAATGAAGGTTGAGATTGCAATTTAAAGCAGTCTAAGCCACTGATGAAGAATTCTGGAAGTTGCCATTCAGCCACATCTGGAGGGCTGCACAATTTTTAACTATGGAGTAGATCAAGGGAAAGGCTAATTAGTTTTTCTTACACTGAGAACCATTTGCCAAAGTCCCAGAGCAGTAATCCAATTTAGAAAAACCTCCATGCCAATGGAAGCTTTTGCTGAAAAGCCCATCACTATGGGGGTGGGGTCAATTCTGGTAGCAGCTGGAGATGCAAGGGTTAACCCTCTTCCTTATTTATTTCATTTCAATTTATTTCATTTCATTTGTATACTGCCTTTCTCCTACAGAAGGACCCAAAATGTACACTTGCTCCAAACAACTCAGATCAACTCACATCGTAATTAGGCTTTTTAAAAGGTTCTTTGGGCCTAATAGAAACATATTAAAAGCCTAAAGAGGGAGGTAATGTGGAGTACATATGAGAGAAAGGGAAAAGTAGGAAAAATGGGGAAGGAAAGAAAGTAAGATAGACAGAGAGAAGGGAGAATGGGGGAGAGAAAAATTCCACTCCCTGTGAAATTTTCCTTCAGTCTCCCAAGTTTCTAGCATTGCAAGAATGAGACACTGGAAATCATTCACACTTTGAACTCTTACAGTTGCTATGTTTGCATTCTCTTGGTAACTGCCTGCTCCTTTTCTTTGGATGCCAAATCTGTATTTGTAAATGTTCAACTGAAATTTTAAGTCACTGCAATGCTACAAATCTGGGGACAGTAAGAAAATGTCATTGGGTGGGGGTTCAGATTTCTTATTGGAGGGGGGAAATGCCCTCATTTTGCCCAACCCCTGTAGCTACACTATGGGAGCAAAAAAATGAGGGGGCTGAAAGCTACAAAACATACAGAGACACACACATTGGAGAGAGAGGAAGGAAGGAAGGAAGGAAGGAAGGAAGGAAGGAAGGAAGGAAGGAAGGAAGGAAGGAACCTCAAGTCATGGCTCTATGAATGGATATGCTGAGTAAGAAAAAGAGAGTAGGATAGCTTGTCAAGAAAACCCTATGATAGGTTTGTCTTAGGGTAGCCAAGTAAAAATTGACTTGGAGGTACACAACAATATCTTTGGACCCTTCACATTTAGTGTTTTGGTTCTTGCTCAAAGCTTGACAAGTTACTTTTGATAAAAATATTGATAAGGACTTGCTGAAGCTACCCAAGACTGAGCATTGTGTGGATAATGTTCTGGGTTTCACAGCATCATTCTCCCACTGCTAGGTTATGGAAGCTCTCAGCAGAATATTATATTCATCTTTTAAATGATTGGGCCCCAGCAATCACAGAAAAGTGGCCCCTGGCAATTTTTCCTATGGAAATGAAGGCCTTGGAGCCAACAATTCCCCACACCTGGCCTAATGTAACAGGCACTACAATTAGTTAAATTGCTCTATTACCATAACATCTTGAATAAGAGCAAATGAAATAGTCTACTCAATTCTGAAAAGAGAAGTAAACTCTGGTGAGGAAAACTGTTTTGTGGTTTCAATAAATTACAGTTAGCATCATTATGATCAGAGATAAGGGTTATCACAGCAATACAAATTCTGATCTTAAAAAATAGAAATATATAACTAAGCAACTGTCGGGTCATAGATGTCTGCTGCTGCTGCTGTTGTTGTTGTCTCTTAGTGTAGTTTAAAACAGCACAACAATAAAAGTTATTTATATATACTCCTGAGGACTAATTAGGCTTTGATTTTCACATGTGAGTGTATATTATTAGCCAGATATTGTAATGTTTATGAAAATTGACACTTAACTTTTAAATTGCTTTCAATTTGCATATGCAGATTAGCTAACCATTTTACAGATAACAGATTTTTGAGACCCTCCTAATATTGTTCAAAGAAAAGCCAGGAATGAAACCTTTGGGAACTCCAAGGGACATTATGCCAAACCAAGCAGTGACTAGTAAAGGTTCAACAACTGTTTAAGTAGCGATTAATCTCATTCTATGCACTGCTGATTTTTAAGCCAATTCTCTTCCACTTGGAAATACCAGTCTATAGTTACTATACAAGACCATTTTCTGTAGGGCTTACAGGGGACAATGATAAAAGAGGGACTATCCCAAGGGTGGGATCATGTGCCCTCCAGATTTTGTCCAGTGCTGCTAGTTGTTCTAGTTAGCATAGCTAATGGCAAGGAATTCTGGCAATTGCCATGCAAAAGCATCTTTCTTTTTTCTTGTTATGCTTGTGTTGCTATTTATATGTGAGCACAGTCATTTACATAAAAATAAATCAGAGAAAAGTAAAATGCAAACACCTCTAGCAGAGTGCTTTAGTGTAGACAAGGGATACAGAAAACATATGGCTGATGTCACACTGCAGAATTAATGGAGTTTGACATTGCTTGAACTGTCATGGTTCTGTCCCATGGAATCCTGGGATTTGTAGTATGCTGTGGCACCAGAGCTCTCTGATGGAGAAGAGTAAATATCTAACAAACCTATAAATCCCAGAATTCCATACAGGGGCATCATTAGTGGTCGGGAGGTGGTTATTTGTCTTAATGGCAGGTGTGACCACTCTCTCAAAACATCTGCCTTTGGGCAGAAACAGGCTGTGACATTTACCTGTGTTCCTTTAAAATGTTGTAGATGGTATGAGTGGGGTGAGGCTCAATGGGAGGAGTAAAGAGAGGCTGCAGTTTTTTAAAAAATAATAATTCAAAAATTAAAAAAAATAGTTTTTTTAAATAGTCTTGTAAAAAAAATTTAAACATATTTTTTGCTAAGGATTCTGTATGGTGTGGTATGGGGGGAGGTCAGTGGGGGGGAGGTGAAACCATGAGTTACTGCACCAGATGAACCATGGCATTTAAAGTAGTATCAAGCTGCATTAATTTTGTACTGTAGATGCAGCCTCAGAGTTTCCAGTTCTTTTGTTTTTCACTCAGTTCCACCTCCATTCTTATCATAACCTTTTCTGTTTGTGAGTTTATGAGACTTTGGAATTACATCCTACATAGAAATGTGCATGTATTTTCTTCAAGAAAGGCATTTGCTTGTACATTTTCCTAACTGTACATTTTCCTAACTGATACATTTTGCACACATTTCTCTACTTGTTTTTCTGTTAGGTGCATTTTAGTTGTTTACATTTTTAACAGGTAGGCATGATTTCATGCATTTGAACTAGATCCAAAGCCTGACAAATATACAGATTTCTGAGACAAAATGGTCTTTCTCTTGCAACAAGTCTCAGGGGGTGCAAACTGGGCCATTTCAATAAGAAATATTGAATATTTTCCCTCCATACTGCATATGTTTTTATCTAGGATCATGTTCCTATATACAATATCCCACATTCTGCAATCAGTTAAGCCAAAACTTAAATTGGGAAGATAGAACAAACAAATTGGGAAGATAGAAACAAGATGTTTCTTTGGCAAAACAGACTGAAACCCAGATATTGGGAGTTTATTTTAAAAAGAAGTCCATAATAGTTAGCAAGTCAAGGATCTTTGAAATTAGTTAATTACTAACACAGTTGTAATTTTGAAAAGTAATTCATTGTCTCAATTTCTGAGCAGGGCTAGAACAGTTATTTTAATTATTTTGTATTTTTACATACATTTTTTAAAATTTTAGCTTGTTATGTCCAAGGATTAATGCAATAAACACTATTCTATTCTATTCTGCTTTTTAAAAAATCTAAATGCTGTAAGTCACTGACCCAGAGGATGAAACAGACATTTTACCTGTCCACATGATGATTGCCTCAACACACAGAGGTGCAGGCATGAGCCAGCATTAGCCTAGCAAATCTCATCTCATTCTGCACTTTAGCTTTCTTTACACTCTTCCTGTAAGCTTGGGCTACACATCTATACTCTTCCTTGGTCATTTGTCTTTCCTTCCATTTTATATGCATTCTCCTTTTTATTTTCATTTCCTCCTTGAATTTGCAGTGCAGCCGCATTGGCTTTTTCAAATGTTTCCCATTTTAATTCTTCTATGGGATTGTTTGTGACTGTGCTTTTTTCCAACTCATTTTTCAAGTACTCTGACTCTTGATGTGTTTTGTTCTTTTTGCATGTCTAGCAATGGGATGCCACCCAGAATTCCCTAACCTTGGTAAAATCATCTTTCCAGAAACCCAAGGTCTGTGTTTGTTCTGACTTGATCCTTCTTTGTCTTGTCTCACAATTGTGAATTCTAGCATTGCATGGTCACTTTCCCCTAAAGTACTGATTACTTTGATTCCAGTGTCTAATTCCTCTCTCTTTTGAAATAAGAAATCATTTGCAAGAATTTGTTGGGGAGCCTATTAAGATTATTGCACTGTGTTCTCAGAACATGATGAGAACGTGATGAGAAGGGAACAGAACGTATTCTATCGCACGATATGATCCTCATCAAGTTCCCAATCTGTGCTCTAACAGTCCCTAGCCCATCCCAGCAGGAGAACTGTAAAATGCGTCCTCAGCCAGCAAGAATGCTTTCGGACCATTCCAGAAGATGTGTGTGTGACAATCCTACCGGTCTCAATCTGTCCTCATGTTCTGATTGGCTAAGACAACCTCCTACCCTCCTAGAACATCCACAAACTCAACTCAACTCTTCTGGTGTTGATGCAA
>CM034701.1:188781401-188803264 GCA_020142125.1 Phrynosoma platyrhinos | reverse complement strand
GCTCTAATTCGATGGTATGCCCAAAATCCTGTGCCCACTTTATCATACTTTATCATACATACTTTTAATTTAATACTTAACAACAATTTATAAAATTTGGATATTTTGTGAGCCGAATCTGAATTAACAATTTCATCAAATTCTTTATCCAAAATGCCTATTTTTTTATTCCTTTGATCTAAAAGAAAACACTCTTTGATCTGCCGATAAGAAAACCAATTGCAAGAATAACCCTCCTGATTCAACTCCTCCTGTGTTTTAATAGTCTTATGTTGTTCATTTTTCTCCCTACCTTTGATCAAATCCCCATAGGTTAACCATTTTTCTTTTCCAAATTTGCTGTCTTTGGATATAACTTCGCCAACAGCTGTCCAATTTGGTAACTTCTCCGGCCAATTTTTTTTATTTTAAGCCAAATCCTGATTAAAGCATGTCTTAAATAGTGATCATTGAAATTTTTATGTACTTTAAGTTTATCATATAATAAATATCCGTGCCATCCGTACACATTGTCAAAGCCTTCTAATTTCAAGTTTTTTTCATCTGACAACTTTATCCAATCTAGCAGCCAAAACAGGGAACAAGCATAATAGTAAATTTTGAAATTTGGTAAACCCATACCTCCCCTTTCGGTGGCATCCTGTAGAAATTTCATTCTAATCCTCGGCTTTTTACCCTCCCAAATAAATTTTGTTATATCTCTTTCCCATTTTACAAATGGAGCATCGCTAATCAAAATGGGGATATTTTGAAATAAAAATATCAGTTTGGGCAAAACACTCATTTTGATTATAGCTATCCTACCCATCCAAGAAATTTTCAATTTTTGCCATCTGTTCAAATCATTTTTAATTTCTCCCCAAATTTTCTCATAATTATTTTTGACTAGTTCCGAATTCTTACAAGTAAAGTATATACCCAAATATCTCGCTTTCTTAACTTCTTGAAAATTAGTTTTCTCTATTAATAATATCCTCTCTGCACTAGTTAAATTTAAGGGTAACATTACTGTTTTATCCTGATTTATTTTTAATTCTGAAACACTACTAAATTTTCTAATCAAATCTAAAAGAGCATTAATGCCTTCGCAAGGATTAGCCAAAGTAACCATTAAATCATCTGCAAAGGCACGGACTTTGAATTCTGACCCTTTTACCTTGATTCCCTGTATCATTTTTTCTTTTCTTATTTCAAATAATAATATTTCAAAACACATAATAAATAAAAGAGGAGATAAGGGACACCCCTGTCTAACTCCCCTTTGAATTTTGAATGCCTCTGTTGTTTCCCCATTTATCAATAATTTAGCTTCTTGATTCCGATAAATTGCTTTAATCCATTTTGTAAAATTTGCACCCAAATCTAATTTATTTATCAATTGAAATAAAAAAGTCCAATTCAAACTGTCAAAAGCTTTCTCTATATCGAAGAATAGTAATGTTGCTTTTTTATCTATGTTTTTGTTATAATATTCAATCACATTTATTAATTGTCTTGTGTTATTTTTTATCATCCTACCCGGGAGGAAACCCGCTTGATCACTTTCAATCCAAGTCGATAGCCATTTCTTCAATCTATTTGCAATTATATTAGAAAATATTTTGTAATCTATATTAATCAACAAAATTGGTCTATAATTTCTTGGGTCTGATCTATTCTTATTTTCTTTAGGGATTAATGTAATATGTGTTTGGAGCCAAGTTGGCAGAATATTTTCCATCAAAATTCCATTCATAGATCTTAATAAAGGATCCCCTACCTGTTCTTTAACTTTTTAAATAAAATTCTGCAGTGAAACCATCTGGGCCAGGTGATTTCCCAATTTTTAGTCTATCTATCGCATCGTAAAGTTCTTGTAATTTTATTTCCTTGTTAACCTCTTTTTTATGATTTTCTGTGATTTTACCTATGTTTAACTGTTGTATATACAAACTAATTTCTTCTGATTTATCCTGTCTTTCACTATATAAGCTAGAAAAATAATCCACCATACATTTTTTAATTTGGTCCTGGGTTGTAAATCTATTTTGGCCTTCCTTCAATTCCGTAATTGTCCTTTTTTCTTTCTCTTTCTTTAGTCTATACACTAACATTTTACCAGGTTTATCCGAGAATTCAAAATATCTTTGATGAACAAATTTCATTTTTTCTGTACCTCCTTAGTTAATAACATAGACAATTGTTTCCTCAATTTCTGTAATTCCAATTTTATATATTCTTTATACGAATTCAGTTTTAGTTGATCTTCTCTTCTTTTTATTTCTTCTTCTAAGTCTTTCCTCTGTTTTTCTTTTTTCTCCTCAACTCCGCACTTTTTTTAATAATATAACTCCTTATATAAGCCTTAGCTGCATCCCAGACCATATCCATTGAAGTTTCTCCATTCATGTTTTCCTGAAAAAAACAAGCGGAGTGCATTTTGTATTTCAACAACCACTAACTCATTGTTCAATAAGTTGGAGTCCAACCTCCATCTAAATTCTCTTGAACCATTTCTTATCATCATAGCAACAGGATTATGATCCGACCAAACCGTTGGTAGAATATCGACTTTCAACACTCTATTACATAATTGTGGTGATACCAGAAACATATCGATCCTTGACCAGGAATTGTGGACATGTGAGAAGAAGGTGTAATCTTTGACATTACCATATAATGTTCTCCAAATGTCATTTAAAGCTAATCGTTCTTTAAATTCAAAGAAACTTTTTGGGAGTTTCCCTTGTTGTAACTTAGTTCCCTTGTGTGATTTTCTATCCAATTGGGGATCAATGACCCCATTCCAATCTCCCAAGGCAATTATTGAGTCACAGTTATAGTTTTCAATTTTATTCAACAAACATCGATAAAAATCACTCTTATTTGTTAGTGGGACATATACTCCCATCACCAATATCTTTTCCCCTTTAAGATTAACTTCCACTACTATAAAGTGACCGTTTGGATCTGATATTACTAATTTAGAATCTATCCTCTCGTTAATATACAATGCCACTCCTTTTTTCTTCTTTTTAGATGCCGCTACATATTCAATGCCCAGTTTCTTATTAGTCAAATAAGATACATCTTTTTCATGAATATGGGTTTCTTGAATACATACTATGTCAGCTCTTAATTTTTGAAGATAATGAAAAATCTTCTTTCTTTTTTGTGGTGTTCCAAGTGATTATTTTTAAATGATCCATTTACTACAATGTGTTCTATATGAAATACGAAAAACCTTGCTATATTTGCTTATATACAATTTTTCAGAACAAATCTAGGAAAAGAAAACATCAAAATCTTCTAAATTTTTACTCTTTACTCTCCCAATAAATCTTCTTCTTCTCTATATCCTCCCAGTATTGAACTTTCCTCTAGTTCTTCATCCAACCCATCCCCTTCCTTTTCGTACCTCCAATTAACAGCCCCTTCTTCTTCTGGACCCATAACGTCTCCTGATCCCCCTTCTCTTAATAATGATTTTTCCTCAGTCTCCCTATTTGGGCTCATCCTTCCTTTTTTTTCTTTTCTTCTTTGTCTCTATCTCTCACTTCCTTCTGCCTCTCTTCTCTGTCCCAAAATCTCCTCACTTCTTCCACTGATCTCAGCACCACTCTCCTTTTATTCCACCAAAATATAATACAATCAAGGTTGCTCCATCTATATGTAATTCCTTGCTGTCTTAAAAAGACAGTAAGGAAGGCATATTCCTTTCTCCTTCTCAAAATCCTCGCTGGTACATCCTTCAATATCTGAACGATCCTTCCATCAAATTCCAGAGGGGTTTCATTATGTGTTTTTAGGAGCAAATCCCTAATTTGTCTGCACACAAAATATATGACAATATCTCTGGGCAAATTTTTTTGTTTGGCCATGTTTGAATTTAAACGAAAAGCCCTATCAATCTTGAACTGGAATTGTTGCTGATCTTTCTTTAAAAATTTTGCCAATTCAAAAGTCAAAAATTCTATTAAATTTTCCTTTTTATTTTCCAGTACCCCTCTAATCTTTACACATTTTTCCCTAAGCTTTTGGTCCCACACAGCTTTCTCATTGAGGTCACTCTCTCTTGCTTTCCTTATTTCATCCAGTTCTTCTGCAAATCTATCACCCCTAAATTCTAAATTATCAATTCTTTGAGTAGCTGCAGACAATTCACCTGTTAATTTCTCAAATGTTTGATTTATTTCCTGTAATTCTGAATGAATCTCGTGCCTAATTTCCATTTTAAAATCCTGAATGTCCTGCTTAATTTCTTGTTTGATTTCCAGACGCAATTTCCGAATTTCTTCAAGGATCTGCAAGTTAGAATCCAAAATTTTAGGCTGTTCCAGCGAGGCACGTCTTGGAAGTTGCAATTGATTTTGTGTCTTACTGGACTGAGACCTTGACATCATGCTCCAAATTAATTACTGTGACCCTTATCCCAAATTTCACTTTTTCTGAATTTTTGAAATGGCCAATTCCTAATTATTATTTTTTATTTATTTATTTATTTATTATGTGTATATATATATATATATATATATATATAATATTTATTTTGATTTATTTTAAATTATAAAATTTCAATTTCCCTGATTCAGATCTTATTTTCCCTGTACTTAAACTTGTCTATAATTTTTTCCAAATTAAATCCGAAGCAATAACAATAACTATTTAAAGCATAACAGTTTAAACTGCAGTGCTCACCCAATTATCTCTCGATTTTAATCCAGATCACAGTATTATCTTTACCTGAGTCCCCTCTAATACCTTCTTCCAATTTTTAATACCTCCCCTCCAAGATATCCAAAACTGTCCGCTATCCAAGTGTCTCTTCGACTTCTTACTACAGGTATCTCCGTCGGGTAGACTCCAATTACTCTCTTAATTTCTGTCAGAGTCACAGTCCCATAGAATATTTTAAAGGCTCAGTTCTGGAAGGTTCAAATCCAAATGGGAAAAAGCTCAGTTCTGGAAGCCGCCGCTCTATGCAACATCCTCCTCTCAATGATTCCGCGCATACAACCGCTCTAGCTCCCACTCTATCTCCTGGTGTATGGTGTCACTTCCTTAATACCTCTCCTTCCTTCCTGTTTCCTCCCGCTGCCAATCAACCGCAAGTCTCCGCCTCACGCCTTCCTCCGTGGCCTCCTCCCTTCACTTTCCAGCTGCTACCACACTCCCAAGGACAACCGCGTCGCCTCTCCTCCTCCTGACTTCCCCACGTCTTGTTCTTCTTCACTCAGTAGATTAACCCTTTATTGCTTACTCGACTTCAGCAACAGAATGGTGGATATACAATCTGAGACCGAATTTAAATAATTTTGTCCTGGTAATGAAGTGCCTGCCACTTGCAATTTTTTCCAATATAAAAATGGTGGCATTCTTAAATATTACAAAAACAAACCGAAATCAAATTCGTGTCTTCTCCTCTCTCTTCACAGTTAAATTGATTTTTATATTTATTATGAGTCTATTTCTTTTTTCCAAACTCTGCTTCCACCATGTCCTCCACCTTATTCTCAAAGCACTGTTCGATATCCCAATTTACCTTAGTTATCTATATATATTCAATTTGTCCACACATGACTATTATCGCTGAAGTAATGTGCCCAAGTCAGTCAAAGTCCAGACTTCATTACAAATAAAAAAGACTACCAAATTACTCATGCTTATTCCATTTAGGAAATCGAATTTAGTAAGCAAAAAAATAAAAATAAATAAATAAAAATAAAGAAAATTGGTGGCGTCCTGGTCTTCTTGCTAGAAGATCTTTGCAATGTGGCCACGGTCTGAGATCCTAGTATTTTCAGCTCTCAGCCTCCTCACCACAATGAATCCAAGTCCATCTAGGTTATGGAAGCTTCTAAGCCTAAAACTAGGTTTAGATTCGGCTCGTCTGGGATCCCAATACCATGGGATCACTTTTAGATCGGATCTTTTCTTCTTCCACTCGATCTAAGGCCACAACGCCTGAGAAGCCTTACGAAGACAATTGAAAAGGCTTCTCAAAGGGATGCCATACCAACCGGAAGTCTCGCAACCGAAATTAGAAACAGATTCATCCCTCAAGATATTTATCTCAAGGGGAGGGAAGTTTAGACCAGACTGATAGTTAAGAAAATTATGACTGATTGTCAGTTTTCTTTTTGCCCCTACTCCATCTAAACACTTTACACAATATTTATTAAGAGTTAGGTAGGCAAAAACAGCTAGTGTCCTGGTGGCAGCTAGGGGGTGGGCAGTGTTGGGATGTTTCTGTGGTGCAGTGATTACATACTGCATGATGCAGGAGTGCAGAAGAGCTGCTTCAGCAGCGAAAGGGGTGTCTTTTTTCCATCCCAAAAAGGAGTGGCATTTTGCTGCTTCTTTTTGGGTTGGAAAACCACTGGATTGGGGCCATGGTGGGTGGTTGCCATTGCCCAATCCATCACTCAAAGGGATGGCCAGAAGCTGCTCCTTCAGGGTGGTCTGCTTCACCTCTTAGTCACCTAAAGAATAAATTGTAAGGCCTTATCTATTAGTACTTTATAATATTTTCTCTTGCTTGCTATCATATTCAGAAATCACATACATTTTAAGCACAAGCACATTAAAGACAAGGACACTGTAAGCATTCAAACAAGGTGCTCATAAAATGATTGCCCTATGTGAATGCATATGAGCAACATAATGGTGAACAGAGTAAGCCATCAAATGCTCCTTAAAGATTCTACTTTTTTCAATATGCTGGTATAAAATGCACCTACAATTCTTTCTGATCAAGTGAAATAGCTATAACGAGATTGATAGCTGGGGATTTTTCTTTCAGATCACATGCCAATTATATGAGTTCATTTGAAAGCACTGGACAAACTACCTTTTTTTTCAGCTGCAACTCTCTGGTCTCCCATATTGAGATGATAATATTGTACAACAATTATGCTGATCTATGTATTGATTCATTTAAAAAAGAAAACAAAAATGACAATCTATAATAATGATCCCATTTCTTTGTAACAACTTATAAATCCAGCAATAACTGCTACTTGGTTTGATAATATTGATGAGCTTTACAGGACTTTCTGTAAGGATTGCTGAGTTAAATTATGTGAAGAATTTTTAATATTTAAAATACATTACTCAAAAGTGCTCACTTGGTTTGTTCTTCCTCTTAAAAAAATGCCTTATGACTTATGGAAGATGGTCTATGTCATAGGATATAGACCATCTGCCATAAGTGCGTGTGCGTGTGTATGTGTGTGTATAAAATTTCTTTTCCTTTTTAAAAAAACTTCTGTAACTCGGACAAAACAGACAGTGGATAAGGGGTGGCTTAATGTTGCACCTTTGGGTGCCAGATCAGAACCAAAGCAACCGCATGCTGCGGCCCTGATCTGGTGTTTTTCCGGTGCAAAAAGAAGTGGCAAAATGCTGCTCCTTTTTTTCCTGGAAAAAAGGCACACTTTCACCACTGCTGTGGCTCTTCTTCACTCCTGTGGTATGCAGTGTGTGGTTGCTGCACCACAGAAGTGTCCCTACACTGTCCACCATCTGGTTGGGTGGGTGGTGTGATGGCAGCTCTGGGTGTGTGTCATGTAATCACCATGCCCCCTCTCCACCCAATGCTGGCCCTTTTGGCCAGTCTGTACAGCCCCTTAGTTGTCTAAATTAGATTATAAAACCCTTTGGCAAAACTTTCTTTTTACATGTGTTGCATGGTAAATTTTTAGGTGATACACTGTTTATAACAAATGGGACGTGCCACAAAAAGGTGCAGAGTGAGTGTTCCAAGGTTCCAGCTACCAAGACAGCTAGCCATACCTTTCTCAAGATGCTCCATTTCATTTGATCACGAAGACCAGCAAGAGAAAGAAGAAAATGCCATTGTCTTAACCAGTGTAGTCTTTTAGATAATAAAATATAAATAAGGCAGAGCCATAAGTAACACAAATGGCTGTTCTCATTGTGTCTACTCTGGGCCATAGGCAGTATTTTAAACAGTGAAACTTGCTGTTAAATTTAGGATTATACTCCATCTGTGACCTTTCTTTTCAACACTCCCACAACACTTCATTTCATATGTGTCAACAATAATCAACATCTTCTACTTGCTAACTCCAAAGAGTTCATAATCTCAGTCCTACTAGGCAGGTGTTTCCTTCACAAAACACTGTCAAATTAACATTGACAGGACACTTTCATTAGAAAGCCAATTAGTCCTGAAAAAACAGGGAAAGGAAACTATCCATCTGGAACTTCAAAGCTTCTCCCTAGATGATTAGGAATGGAACAATCTATTGTAATGAGGTTGCACTAGCTCCATTTAAAGAAAGAAAATAAGAAGAATGAACATTATATTTGAACATGAAAACATCTGATTTAAATCTTTATAACTCTGTCATGCAAAGTTGTCACTTTTCTAGTGGTCACTGAGCCTCTGTGGTTAACAGCAAGTGCATTTCTAAACAAAAAACAACCAAATGAACAAATGTTAATATTTATAATCTGTGTAAACCGTGAATGTTCAGCTGTTGATCTACATAGCTTAAAAATCAGTGAAAAAGCACAGAGAAGCAATAAAACATTTTTCCTAGTTAGCTTTTTAACTGTATACAGTTATTAATTGACATATGAGCTCTCTGAATAGTCATTAATTTTCAACTTCAGTTCCTATCCATATATATTTGTTGTTGTTGTTAATTCTGTGGTCTCTTTAATAAAGTCCATCCACCTAGCATGTGGCCCTCCATTCTTTCTACTTGCCTCCACCTTTCCTAACATTATTGTCTTTTCCAATTATTCATGCCTTCTTATGATGTGTCCAAAGTACAACAGTCTAAGCCTTGACATCTTGACTCTTAGGGATATCTCTGGTTTGATCTGCTCTAGGACCCATTTGTTTGTCCTTTTGGCTGTCTGTGGAATCCTCAGCACTCTTCTCCAGCACCACATTATCTCAAATGTGTTGATTTTCCTCCTATCTTCTTCCTTGACTGTCCAGCTCTCACATTCATACATGGCAACAGGGAATACAATGGCTTGTATGGTTCTGACTTTTGTGCTGAGCTGTATATCTTTTCATTTTATCATCTTTTCTAGTTCTTTTATAGCCACTCTCCCCATTCTTAATCTTCTTCTGATTTCCTGGCTACAGTCCCCATTCTAATCAATGTTTGATTCCCAGATATGGGAACTCTTTTATTATTTCTATTTCCTCATTGTCTAGTCTGAATGTGTGTAATTTGTCTGTGTGTGTGTGTGTGTGTGTGTATATATATATATATTTCTTTGTTGGTGTGTTTGTAAATATATTAGGGAAGGATGGATCCAGACTCTACACTGGATCTAGGTCTTTCCTTTGGTGGGACCATTCCACCCCAAAAGTTGATTCCATGTTACATTTAGGGACTTGCTTCCTACTCACTTCAGCTTTCATCCACATACCATGCATATATCTGAGATTTGCATGCACACACACTTTCTTCTGTCTAAACACATACAGCTGCATGCTTTTCAAATAAAATCTTTCCAGAAACTTGTATTTTGAAAGCCTTGCATGTCTAGTGCTGCTCCTATTAATTAACTAAGCTTGCAAAGTCATACATCTTGGTAGGTAGTTCACTTAACACATTCAGTAAATATCAGTTGTATAGTCAAACCTTAGATTGCAGAAGAGAAGAAGGGGAGTTATTAAAATTGCTTCCAAGTATCATTTCCACAATAGCACCTTAGATGCTTCCAAGCTGTTGGGTGTGGGTCATGGGTGGGGGGCGTAGGAATCTGGAATGTTTTAATTGCTGTATTTTAACTTGCTGTTAGCTGCCCCGATTGCTTTGCAGAGGGGCGGGTTACAAATAAAACCTTATTATTATTATTATTATTATTATTATGCAAAAAAATCAATCAGGCTTGCTCTTTGTTGCTACAGAGATCAGGACCAGAACCTATAGGTAGAAAGTGAAGGGAAGCAGATTTTAGTGGTGGATTATCTCTGGAGCTATTTAATCAGAGGTTGGAATATTTTCCACATAGATATATAGTTTAGGGATCACATGTATTTATTCTGTAGGAACATTTGAACCCATTCCATCTATGAATGAATGAGACATTAATTCTTGTACTTAAAACTGTGTGTATGAGGATGGACTGAGGAATAAAACACACTGGCTGCAATTCTACTGGTAACTCCAGATGAGGGTAAACTCATCTAATCAATTGTTGAATGGTGAGTCAACACACAGGCAAATCTCACTGATTCAATGAGTCTACTCTAGTCAGGACTAACAATAGGAATTAGGCCATTATGCATAATGATATAACTATTTATTGCTGCTGTGTCCTTTCAAGTCATTTCTAAATTATAGCAACCCTAAGGTTAACATATCACCAAGTTTTCTGGGCAAGATTTATTCAGGGGAAGGATTCCTTTGCCTTTTGCCTTCCTCTGTGGCTGTGAGCATGTGACTTGCCCATGGTCACCCAGTGGGTTCCCATAGCTGAGCAAGGAATCAAAGACTCTGGTCAGCAGAGACCTAGCCAAATGTTCAAGTTACTATACCATGCTGCCTCTCAATATAACCGTTACTTACAATATTAAAATAATACTAACAAATGCTTTTAAAATGCATTGCTTTCTTCAGTTGAATCTTGAACAGGTTTGAGATAGAGCGTCTAAAGCAGGACATCATGTGGCTCTCCAGATATTGTTGGGTAGACATTGGCCACACAGCCAATGTTGAGGAACAAGGAGGCTTTTAGTCCAGCAACCTCATTACAGCCACAAATTGTGCAACCCTGCTTTTTACCTTGGTGATCATATTTCCCCATTCCCAAAGTCTCTCCACCCCATTTCCAAAAACATGAATCCCTTGTTAGGAAGGATCTAATTAGGGGAATTTATAATTAGCTCAAATATTCAAGAGTCAGGCCCTAACAACACCCCATGAGACCAGAGTACTGATGTGTATACCAGAGGACTAAGAGATCCCACAATGGATGACGCTGAGACAGGCTTCTTGAATTAAGGTCTGGATATTTATTAAAGGGGGAAACTGCACACACACAAATATAACACATGCACTCACACTGCACACTTAGAGATAAAGGAGTGAAAGCAGGAACAGACTGAGATGGGCCAGACTACAGAAGATACTCACTTCCGAAGGCTTCTCCAGGATCCGCTCTGGATGTGAATGATGGTAATGATGATACATGGCTGCCAAAATGAGGGAAGGGATGGCCAAGGGAGCTATCATGAGAGCACAGACTGACGTGGAGTCAAGATGCATTCTAAGGATAGCACGTGGAGTCTAAGAATCTAGAGGTTTATATAGGCAATATCTTTCTTCTAGCTATAGACTTGATGGCTTGGCTGAAGCCTGGGCAAAGGTGCTGATTGCCATGGCTTTGCTAAGCCAAAGTGTGAGGATGACCTATGTACTTGAGTCTTGAAACAATCAAGGATGGGAGGCTAGAGAAAAAGGGTGCAGTTAAATCTGATTGCTGCCCCATCAGGAGTAAGACTCAGGAGAAACACGCACACTTATAATGGTCTTTCCCCTTTAGCAACTCCCAACCTGTCTGGTAGGGAATTTTCCAGTCATTTGGGCAGGCCCTCCCTGTGCCCACCTGACCTGCCATCTAGAGGTTATGGCTGACATCCCACAGAGGTCGGTTTGGGGTCATAGAGGGAACTTCACATGTGTCCCAAATTTTTTTATTAATTTCATATTTCCTAACACCCTGCCTTCAATTTATATTAGAAAAAAAGTATGGATCCCAAACAAATTAGAATTCACATTAAGGGTTTTAGCACAAGCTGTTCATGAGAGCTGCAGAGTATTCCATAGTCCCTACCTCATGCTTATTTTGGATTCTTCAATTGCTAACCATTTCCTTCCAGGGAATTGTCTGTAAACTGTTCAGTGAAGCAACATAAAAATGGGATGACTTTCTGCAGAAGTAGAAAGCTCACAACCAGATAGATAATAGTATACAAGCATCTCAGTTCTTGCTCAGTCACTTCCTCGGTATTCCTTGTCTGTGGAAATGATAGAAAATAGAGAGAGGTGATTTCATGTTTGCTTCCTTGGATCATGAAGTTGACTTTTACTAAATGTTATGTTTAACCATACTGTTTTGCACTCACTGGTCTTGTGGTTGGTAGGCTGTTGCTGGGCAGACTTTTAACTAGATAATCCTTGCCTTTTGATTGAATTAGTAATGTTCAATTATTCATTCTATCTACTTATCTCTATCTAAGATATTTGTGTCCTGCTCTCCATCCCAGGATCTCAGGTCAGTGTACCATGAAATTCATTCAAATAATGTAAAACAATTTAAAACTGAAAGAAGTACAAAATAAATTACAGTCTAAAACATATTAAATATATTAAATCATCAAGTTAAAATATTTAAAATGATGCACATGTAGAAAATGGTTAAATACTATGAAACCTCATAGGCTTCAATAAAGAGTCATGTTTTTCCATGACTTCAAAATGCAGCCAATGTTAATGTCAATGGGACTTATAAGGGGAGGGTTGACACAACTGAACCACATCCTCACATAGTTTAATACTTCCACTGTCAGAATACAGAAGGGAGCCCATTCAGCAGACCTCAGTCAGGCATATGTAGAAAGAGGTTCTCTGTTAGAAAAACAAACCAAATAAGAACTGTAATATAACATCTTAAGATAATACTCAATGGGATGCAGTGGCTTAGTGGTTAAGATGCCAATTCTGATGATCAGAAGATCGGAGAGTTGGCAGTTTGAGGTCTGAGTGCTGTATGATGAGGTGAGCTCCTGTCACTAGTTCTAGCTTCTGCCAACCTAGCAGAAATCATGAATTCAAAATCATGTAAAAGTGTAAGTAGGTAAATAGGTACCACTTCAGTGGGAAGGTAACAGTGTCCGGTGCAGTCATGCTGGCGACATGATCACTGAAGTTTTCTTTAGACAAATTTGACTCGTTGACTTAGTAATCGAGATGAGCACCACCCTCTACAGTTGGTTATGACTAGACATTTATGCCAAGGGACTACCTTTACCTTTAAGATAATACTCACCTCAAACTTACAAAGTGGTGAGCCAGCTTCTGAATTTAACAGAAATCTTGCTCAGGCTAGATGTTCAGGACAAATGGGAAATGAGGTAGAAGACTTTTTTTAAAAAAGGTGCCACAGATAAAAAGCATGGTAGAAGCTCCACTCGGCATTCACTTAAAAAGGTGATTCAAAATGTTCTTTGTAAACTAGTTAGGCTAGTGTATTTTTATTTTGTTTTGTTTTGTTTTATTCTATATGCCATCTTTCTCCCAGAGTGGAACCCAAGTTGGCTCACAAATATAATTGATTAAAAATTTATCAATACAGCTTTAAAAATAATAAAAATTATTTCATTTAAACAGTATAAAATTATGTTAAAAGACAAGCCAAAGACATAAATAAGCACAACACACACACCAATAACAAGCCTTCCTGAGAGTGATTGCCTACTAAAAGTCTGCTTAAACAAAAACATCATTGTCTGCTGGCAAAAGGAAAGCAGGTAGGGGGCCAGCCTAGCCTCCTGAGGAAGGGAATTCCAAAGGTTAGGAGCAGCCACTGAGAAGGCCCTCTCTTGTGTCCTCATCAAGCAAGAATGTGCTGAAGGAAGGACCAAAGGAAAGCCGCCCCATGCAGATCTTAAATCTCTGACAGGTTTGTATGTAGTTTCAGACATAGTCTGTACCTGATGCAAGAATCTTTTTGCTAGTGGTATCTCAATCACTGTGGAGAAGAAGCAGGAAAATAGGTATGCATGTAACGTTACAAAATTCGAATGGGCATGGACCATAATGTAGAAGAGGTGGGCAATTTGCATTCTACTACACAGCTGACACTAATGGAATAAACTGAGGATGGAGAAGAAGAAGAGAGCACCACACCTGAATATACATGATAATTCAGTGTCTGCACATTCTCTCTAGAAATATAGAGTACATATGTACACTCAGTATACAGTAGTACAGTGGTCCCTTGGTATCCACTGAGGTTTGGTTTCAGGACTTCCCATAGGTAACAAAATCCTTGGATGCTCAAATTCCATTAAATACAATGGTGTAATAAAATAGTGTCCCTTATATAAAATGACAAAATCACTGTTTTTTGGAATATATATATATATATATATTCAAGCTATGGATGGTTGAATCCATTGATCTGGAGAGATGACTGTATTGACCACATGTACATAACTTGTGCCCATAAAGGTCACACACATTTGCACATTAGTTAGTGAATGTTGGATAACTGTAGTTTGTTCCATGGTCTCATGCCTCTCAGCCCAGATGGATTAAGCAAGTAATTATGCTGTCCCTATGATTTAGAAAGCTATTTATTTTTAGGAAGAGAAAGAAATTTTGTTGGTTTCAAAACAAGAACATTTTTACACATTCTAGAATATGTTGTGTCTCACCTCAAGGATTCCTCCATTTGCAAGTCATCCAGCATGGTTCTCAGAAATTATGAGAGCACAACACAGTGTGCATATTCTATAATAAAAACAATTCAATTGTGCATCATTGGAAAAATCATTAATACAGTTTGATCAATAGGGAAACACTGTATAAATTTAATAAATTCTAGAACTAATACACAAAGTAAGAACAATATGTTTAAAAATTATGTGAATTTCAGTTTAGGAAACAAATACAAACTCTTATAAGCTGATATGAAAGAAGGATGGGCAGAAAATACATACAGGTGGGATTAAGAGAAATCCAGTATAATAAAAAATGAGAGATGTTCACATCTCTACTATTTAGGCTGTTAGTATGCATCCAGCTTTTCAAGCATCCAGCTATGTGCAGAAGTGAATGTACAACAACCAACTACACTAGATAATACTTAGATAATATCTTCCCCTTGTGTATACTCTGGGTATGCCCATGAACACATGCAATATCTTTATGACTTGTGTGTCTATCCATGCAGTAAAAGCATGTCTATAATACAACATTAAAGGGTAATTGTCAATTGGAGAATGTTGAAAACATGTTTCATGATCTGCCACATGCAGGATCTTATTTCCCTCCTGCTCAGAACTCATTTTTTTTTTTTTAACATCAGCTGGCCATGACTTCATGCAGAACTGCTTATACAACTAACATTTGCAGAACAGAACTCCCCTGCAGACCATAATGAAGAGAGTGTCATTAGCATATGATCAAGTCTTTAGACTCAATTATCCTTAAGTTGGCTGTGGAATTGCTTCATTTCTGTGTCTGAGAATTGTTCCTGTCAGCCACAAAAGAATGTAATTTAAAACATGGCTGTCTGTGTTTGCCTTGAAAGCAAACTATATTACTTGAGTGTAGCACAGATCAAAAATCTCCCCAGCAGACTCTTTTCCCCTTCCTCAATTTAAGGCAGTACATCAGCACTGTGATGTGCATGACAAAAGTCAGAAATGGATTTTTATTACTATTCTAGTTGATTCTCCAGCACTTTCTGAGCATCTGAATTCTAGAGAAGTATGTTCTGAAGTTGGCTTGATGGAAAACAGATTCAAATGCTAATTTTATTGTAATCCCCAGGAATCATGCAGCCCTAATTAATTAATTAGCAAACTTCAGGGCTTAATGAACTCTGTGTGGGAAGTATTTAATTCTGCACTGCACAGCATAGAGCACTTTAGTGTTGTGATTGCATAATCCCCAGTTAGAGCAACAATAACAGAAGACTTGGTGGAGTGGGCGCAGAAAGAACCACCTCTGCAAACAACACACACATTTGATTGTGGGGGATAAAACCACAGGAAGCTGTTGGTTTTTGGCAAAAAAAAAATGTTGACCTTTCTACCACCTCCATAGTTTTTTTCACCTCCAAACATGTTGCCTAGAGAACAGTCTCTGGCCACCCACTTTGGTGTCTGGAATAGATTGTTTTTCATGGAAAAAGACAAGTATTAAAAAAAATCAGAAAAAGAAAAAGTCAGAAAAGAGATCTAAACAAAATTAAACATTCACTATTCTCTTTTATATGGAGATAAGACTTGCATGCATAAATCCACATGGAGGTTTTGAAAAGATTCAGAAGTGCATTTGATGAGGCCCCAAGGCTTTGAGAGCCACAAGGCTTGAGCTGTTGTATATTTCTGGTTCATGTCAGTCCACACTACAGTCAGGGAATGGCAAGATTATCAGCAACAGGCATGCAATGTGTAGGGGCATTTCCTAGTTCTGAAGTGGAGAAAAGGTACAACTTTATCAGAGTTCAGTGAGAAATTCATTTCATTTCCTGGTTTGAAAAGAATTGACCAATATTGCATAAATGTCTTCATGTTCATAATGGAAAGAACTGGACTTTAAAAGAAAATAACTACATCTGACTGTGGAAGAAACCAAATCTGAGAGATACATTCATCAAAGACTTATCTCTTAAAATTCTAGCTTCCAGTAGCTGTGCATTCAGCCAGATTTGTGGTGCTGAATTAGGGATACCTCTCCACCACAAAAGTTATTTTACCTCTAATACATATATAGAAGGTAGGTAGTTCTTTCTATGTGGGCTTAACTGTATTAGGGCTATAATTTTTCACTAATTCCATTTTCAATGAAAGCAATAGTAATTTCAGCAATTTCCATTCCAATGCAAGAGATTATTTGAAATTTGTACAATTTTTTAAGATTATTGGCCGTTCAGGATTTATACTGTGCAAAATTCACACATGATACTTTTGCACAGGAAACAGAAAATTCTGTTTTCTGTGAAAAGTAAGTGAATTTTGTGCAGAGTAATTACACAACTACAACATTTTCTGTGACAAAAATAGCATTTTCTACACAGAAAAAAAAAAGTTATTTCCTGCATGAAAAGACCACGTGAAAATTATGGGCAGAATAAGTCCTAAATTGTGAAGATTTTCATCAGTCTAGGGCAGGGGTAGGCAACTTTTGTTTACCGGGGGCTGGTCCACTGGTTACGAGCTCTTCCGCGGACCGAGGGGGGGAGAAATGGCACCGTGCTCACACACTCATGCGCACATGTACAGTACACTGAAAGTACTGTGCATGCACGTGCACGCTCGCTCATGCGTGCGCAGTACTTCTGGTGTCCCCTGGAAGTACTGCGGGTCATAGGTTGCCGACCTCTGGTCTAGGGGGACATTCACACTACAAATATATAGTGCTATTGTTCCACTTTAGCTGCCATGGCTCCATCATGTGGGATCTGGGAGTCTTGTTGGAGATACCAGAGGATTTCCCTGGCTGAGGATGCTACCCTCCCTCAGTTGCCAATCCCAGGATTCCACCAGATTGAACCATGGCAGTGAAAATGAAATCATAGTATTAAAATTGTATAGTGAATGGGACCCTCAATTCTTTTTTGTCAGGGTTTCCTGATATTCCTGATGTTCCTGAAACATTTTTGTCAACCATTTTTTGAATATTGTTCATTATTCATTCTATCCTCAAGCTGTATTTGTTGAATTTGATTGGTTCAAGTGGGCAATGTATTTTTTGTAAGAATTTACCAAAGTTCATGAAGTTCTTCCTATCTGAATGGAAATAACCTGTGGTTTTCAAATTCTGAATGTAGGAGAAAGTTACCATCTCTAGACATAATCAGCATAACACGTGAGCCTGAACAGCCCTGGTGGCATAGTAGTTAAATGCCTGTACTGCAGCCACTCACTCATAGACCACAAGGTTGCGAATTCAATACTAGTCAGGGCTGAGGCTCGACTCAGGCCTTCATCCTTCCGAGGTCGCTAAAATGAGTACCCAGCTTGTTGGGGGGCAATCAGCTCACAGTTGTAAACCACTTAGACATCCCATAGCATGATATGAAGCGGTATATAAATGAAGCTGCTTTGCTTTTGCTTTAAACAGTGGGTAGAAATTGAGCTGCATTTTCCAGGGGTCTTAGTCAGCACAGATAATTACAATGAATGTTGGAAGTGGCAGTTCAAAATCCTGAAAGGCCATGGAATTCCTACCTTAACCCTAATCTAAGTGTTAGTCTCAACTAAAGTAGACACACTAAATCAATGAGAACATGGCATATAGACAGTTATGTTACTTTGACTGACTCAAAGTTTGTGCTTTAGTGCTTTAGTTGGGAGCAGCATTATGATTTGGGCCATGCCGTATTGAGAGAGGGTTGTTATAAATTTATCTGCATTCAGTAAAGCAACCAACAAGTAAGTTTCTCATGAAAGGAACATGGTTAGTGAGAATATTGTGGAGTATGGGGAATAATTGTTGAGAATGAAGATCCTTCATGCTCCTGCTAATTTCATGAGGAGGTTTCCCAAACTGATCTGATATACCCAAATAACTGTTTAATCATCACCACCATCACTACTATCATCACAAGCAACAACATCGTCACTGTCATCATCTTATTTAAATTGTGGATCCAATCACACTGAGGAGAATTTGAAACAATTCAGCTCCAGTTCAGACAAATACCCCTTAGTTTGTCTCATACCACTGTGGAAGAGTACAAGAGATTTGGAAAGGTCCTTGAACACTGTTCATAATACAGGGTATATTTGGAGGACAGGGAAGAATTTGTGTAGAAATATGCATTTTTTTCTGCACAGGTTTCTGTGCAGGAAATATTGGAGTGAAAAATACAATTTCACATGTATTATTTATAGAAAACTATTTCTATGAAGAAAATCCACAAATTGTCTTGAAAGGTATCTTAAAATGTGAAGAATCTTGTGTCTTTTCTCCTTTTTCTTGGTGGGATTTCCTGACTGCCTGGACATCCTTTTTCATTGGAACTATAATAAGTAACAGCTACTACTCTCTCAGGTTGTACAGAGTATCAGAATTGACAAAAATGAAGTTGAGAAAGGGCCTATGCAGACCGGTCCAAAAGGCTGGCCTGGGGGTGGAGTCGGGGTGGGGCAACTGCACGCTGGCTGACCTGTTCCGCCCTGATGCCACCATCATGCTGCACACCCCACTGCATGCCTCACTGCATGGCACGTGGTGTCAGGGTTCCCCATTGACACAGCATGTAGACACGCTGCACCAAAGTGGCATAAAAGAGCCATGGCAGTGGCACTAATAGTGGCTTTTTGCTGCTCCAAAAAGGAGTGGCATTTGCCAGCTCTTTTCAGAGTGGCAAAAAGCCAGTTTGAGGCCATGGCTGCCACAGCTCTGATCTGGCACTCCCAGGAGCGGCACAGAGCCACCCTTTAGGGGCTGTCTGCATGGCCCTCAAAATAGAACTCTTTTGGATTTGGGGAGGGGGTGGGTTCTTATGTCAAACAATGAAGAGGATTCTTTAAAATAGCTCAAAGGAGTCAGAGAGGGTAGAGAGCCAGAAAAAGCCAGACTTGATAGAGGTTCACAGAACATCTTGCCCATGCCTGTGCTAGGTAATCTACTGTATTTGGCTTGCTTAGCACTTGCTTGAAGAGTCAAGAATGCCTCAGAGAGGGCAGTAGAAATAGAGTTAGAAAGGGGGGTCGCAGACTGCCAGAAATAGTGATTCCCTAGCACTAACCCTAACCCTTAAAGTGGACTCATTTTGCACTATTTCTGGCAGTCTGCAACCCCCCAGAGTTACAACATTGTGACTTAGAATTATGGATCCATATCTGCATTCAGTAAGACTACATAATCTGACTGGAAGTCTATGGAAATGCCTCCCCAGTCTACTTTAAGAGTCAGTTGGATCAGGCAAAGACCATTCAACTTTCAATCAGGGTGCAAGGAGGGCCCACCTCTCATATACAAACAAGCCTGTGGCAAGTCCTTGTTTAATAATTAAGGGAAGCCCTAGGTAGGACATTTTGCTGCCTGAGGAAAGGAGCAAAATGGTGCCTCCCTCTTCATTCTAGGTGCAAAAGCTGACTGTACTGGCATTTGAAACTTCCTTCAATGCTCTCAGTAGAATAAGGTCTTCTAGCAGGGAGCCATCTGCTTAAGGAGTACATTTATCATACACTTCCCTGTCCTCCAAGAAAAGGGAAAGAATGAGGAGAGCAGAAGGAGTAACTAGGCAACTGTCCTATATATTTCCTCAATATAAGATATTGTCTGAGGTTCCCCAGTATGTCCTACCTGAGGTGGTGCCCTTGCTTGACCTAATGATAAGTCCAGCTGTAGCTTTCAGGCTCTTTTTCTTCTGGAGATAGAGGACAGGTTTAAGAGGAGGGGAAGGCATAAACACAGCCTATTTTACCCTTTTCTCCTAAACATGTTCTTTGGTTAGGCATTGCAAACTTATATCTAAACATGGTAGAAAGTATATTATGTTGTACATTATTTTAAAAATAAAATATATAATTACATAATTTTATCTCTCAAGTAACTATACTTCCACAATGAATCACCACTCATTTTATTTGTTTTTTATGCAATGAAAATAACCATTCCTTACTCTAGCCAACAGAGTTCTGTATGTCTTTTGTCTAACTTATTTAATGGACCATTTCTATGTCTCTGGAGATTAGCGCACTGGCTTTTATTCCCACTCTAGGCATGGGATATAAAAACACAGGGATGGATCCTATTGCATAGTCCCATCCCCAGGCAGTATTATCCCATACCCAACACAGGCTTCTCCTGGACTCGTTAAAGAACAGGATTTCACCATTCTTTAAAAGATCTGGGAGAAGCCCAGGTTGTATGCAGAATGAATATAGCCAAGGGATGGAGCTATGTGATAGAATCCGTCCCTGTGTGTTTATATCTTGCATGGTAATAAAAACCGGTGCACTAATCTCCTCTGTTTGCACAATTTTAACTTAGAATATCAGAGAAGGCTAAGAGACACTTTGCTGTGAATATTTTCCTTAAACCTATCACCAATTTCACATCCTGTTAATAGATCAGATTTAGGAAGCAAAATATGTTTGCTGCTCCTTTTTCTTTGCTACTAAGAATTTACATAATGCACAAATGTCTCAAAGTATCTTTTTCTGATTCTGAAGAATTATGCTAACATTTGAGATATTATACAATTATTCCAAAATGTACTACAGAATACTGTCTTGGGACACAGAGATTATTTAACTCATAAAAGTTCTCTGTGGCTCATTTTATTAATTATCAGCAAAACACAAATGTTCTCTTTCAAATCCCCACATAAGAACCACTCATCTCTCCAACCAGATGCTCTCTGTACATTCCCAAAAGTAAATTGCCTCTTTAATATCAAAACAAAAAGACCTATTACACACCCCTTTAATTTCTCTACAACTGGCCTGGAAATTCATGGGCATCTCACTCTGCCTTTGGAATCCCCAGCTAATAACAGAGAGTAGAACAGAAGGCCAATGCACTAAACTAAGTACCATCCAATTGTTAAGTCACTATGCTACAGTAGCTCTTGCAGTTCATTCTTAATGAGAAAAGAATGGGTGACCTTGCTGGACCATTGGCTACTACCCAGACAACAATAACCCATTACAACAAATGTGTCATGGCCAGTGTTAGGGAACCTGGCCCTTCCACTTCAACTCATTAAGGAACAGTAATCAATAAAAATCCTTGGCTGGGAGAGAATTTTGTAGTAAGTGAACAGGCTTTCTGTCCTTGGTTAACATAGTCACTCCTTGCACACTGGGAGCTAAAAGTTCTTGAAGATTGACTGCCACCTTCTGAAGACAAAACAACAACAACAACAACAATGAGAATTCATAAATGTTGCCCCTTTATGCTGACAGCAACAGACCTACTGACACAGTTGGAGGAAGAGTGCTATTACAGAAACCTTAGTACAAAGACAGCCATGTTAGTCTGGAAAATCAAAGCACCTTTGCAAATGCATGTGAAGAAGTAGGCTCATGTCTATAAAAGCTCATGCTACCTACTTCTTTCAGTTAGGAGATTATCACACACCTCTTTTCAGCCAATCTGGGCATGGGCTGGGCATGGGCTTAAACTGGTCAAAACAGA
>CM034701.1:188759971-188771849 GCA_020142125.1 Phrynosoma platyrhinos | reverse complement strand
GGCAGTAAAGATGGTTCTCTTCTGGCAGGCCTTCCCAGAATAACTGCCTGGCTAAATTGGAGGTGATCCGCCATTCATCCCTCCCGCCATTCTGATAGATAGGCCAAATCTGGCAGTATTTATTGTATTTTATTTATGAATTTTGATTTTAATTCTATGATAGTTTAATCCTGTTTTAAGGGGTGGGAAGGTTAGGGGTAGGAAGATGGAATGTTTTTACCTGTTGTATTTTTAATTTGTTGCATGCCGCCCCGATTGCCGAGCAGAGGGGCAGGTCATAAATAAAAATTATTATTATTATTTTTATTAGTTAGTTAGTTAGTTAGTTTATTAAGAGTATTTATACTCTACCCTTCAGCCACAAATCTCTGAGAGAATTTTACAGGTTGTTAATTTGACAGTTCCTGAGGAAAAACATGTATCACAAGGCCCAAAAATAAAAATGCAAAGCTACTTACATTCTTGCCCAAGAAGTGAGGTCTTCAGGAACCATGCACCTCTGTGTCCTACCAGTGAGGGCAATATGAAATAGGAGGGCATGGGAAAGGGAGTCCTCAGTTGCACTCAGATTATGAAATGCCCTCCTCTTTAAAGCCTGACTGTGCCAATATTGGTTTCTTTCTGATGCCAAGAGAAAGCATTAGTTTTTTAAAAAAATTAAAGCCTCCAGGGACTAATTTACTTCAAAATGTATATATAATTATTTTTAAATTTGTTGCTTTGTGCATTTTTAAAATATTTTTTTAATTTTTATGGGTTTCATCTGGAAGCATTTTAAATTGTTTATATTATACACACTGAGATTCCATGACAAATGGGGATAAATAAATGCTTGTTTAAGGAAAGGACCTGTCTCTGGATTCTCTACCACAAGAATGCTCTGATAGTCACTTATTAAATGTCTTCCTCTGTTGTACAGTATAATGAGTTGCAATAATCTATACATTTCTATGATATTTAATGTGCTTAATCATGCAGTTGTATACACACTAGTGAGTCTAGCTTAACCCAATGGAGATACAATTTTGAGCAGCAATGGAAAAACAACAATTAATAAATAAATATTGATTTGTCCTACATGGAAACTTTTAGAACTTTAACTGGTATTAATCCTGAATATACAATATTTGGGTGGGAGGGGAGTGGTTCAGATTTAACTGCAATGAAACTTCCCCCTGTCTTTACTCATGCCTCTAACCAAATGCTATTCCCAGGATTTTATAGGATGTAGCTATAGCAGTTAAAGTGGGATCATAGCACTATAATTACCAATTTGCCACTAAAGCTCTGTGGTCTATGGAGGCGGGGCAGATTTGTAGGGTTCAGAGAAGAGGCAGGCTCAGCAAGTGACATTTCCATTATGCTGTGCTGATGTCACAGGATGGAAAGAAGGGCTATATAAGCCTCAGCCATACCTTTCTCAGCCTCTTTCCTTAACTTGCAATCCATATTTCCTTAACTTGCAATCCAGGTTCTGTGTGGCTTGGATTTGGGAAGAGAAATTTATGTTAGAACTGGCCTAGGCTTGTCTCTCCTCTGAATTCTAAGTGGTGTAACTAGAGGGAAGGAGCTGGCCTAGGAGTATCTTCTTGGTTGAACTGACCAGCCAGCTGATGTTGAACTGTAGGGTTACAGAAGGGCACTGGGGCCTCAGCTCTACTGCCAATTCTGTATTGTGAATTTAATAAATGTGGTCCTTAGTTTACCTCCTTTGCTGTTGTCCACCTCTTTATTCTAGGTGGGTGTGCAATTGCGTTGTGTGACAGTGAACCAGATGCATACCTTTACTGTATATGGAACTGAAGGCAAAGCAGCTGCAAGTAGTCCTTCCTCTCGGTCCTGTCACCCCAAGCTATTAGTGTTTTGAGTGGGTGGTGGAATTCTGTTCAAGTTACTAGTCACTGTTCATATAAAGCAGGTATAATTCAATTGCTTTTTTTGTTTGTTTGTTTGTTTGTCATGCCTATTCTTTTAAAACCAATAAAGGATAAAATGTAGAAAATAAAACCTGCCTCATTCATTTTTATTTTAATCCTCTTTCTCTTTCGAAGGACAGCCCCTGAAATTCTACATACGATACAGAAGCCAAGCTACAGTAGCATCCTGACATAAACTCACAAAATAAGATTTAGTAACGTAAACCATACTGGGGCAGCTCAACGATATAAAACAGAAGAGCAATGAGAACCAATCTCCCACTAATCAGCTTTGAAGGCCAATAAGAGCTGATAGGTTTCTGCAATAAAAAAAAAATTACCTTAAACATCCCAAAGGATTTTCATACAATGGAAATCAAAAGGCTACATTAGTCACACAGTTGGAAAGAGAGAGAGAGAGAGAGATGCTCAGAGAAAACATCTTGTTTTTAACATTTCAGCTGCTTTCTTATTCAGATAAAATAGCCATCAGTGCAAGAATAATGAGTACAACTCTGATACACTGGAAGTGGAAACTCATCCTTTCTTTGAAAGGAAGTTTTTAAGATTTCCTTCTGCTTCTGCATTCTGTTGAAAAGAAGATATGGTTCCGGTGATGGAGCACTCACTTTTGCCATGCAGGTGTAATTCAAAGGTTTTGTTTGGGGGGTTCTACATCTCCCAGAATCACTCAGCCTTGAACCTGACTCCAAAATGCTGGGATCTGATGCACATGTGCATGGGTCTAGCAAATGGGCAGCCCTTCTATTGCTCTTTTGCATCCTTTCATTCTAGGTTTAGGTGCAAACAACTGGGGAATATGCCACTTTCATCTGGGGAAGAGACAGCAGCCAGTTGGCCTCCCACCACTGTGAGGCAAGTAGCTATTTTTTCCTTTCTTTGGCTTCCCACTAGGTCCAACTCTAATAAACATAGCAGTCAGTGGCATCACTGCAGTCAGATGACACCTTAAGGGGGAGTGACACCACTTCTCAAAGATCTGTTTTTTGTGCAGAAATGGGCAATGGCACTCTCCTGTGTCCCTTTAAAATGCTGAAGAGATGGGGTGAATGGGCTGAAGCTCTGTAGGAAGAGAAAGGAGAGGCCCCAGGCTATTTTTAAAATATTTTTTTTTTAAAAAAATTAAATATTTAATTATTTTTATTTTTATTTTAAATATATTCTTTCAAAATTTTCTTTAAAAACATCACATTTTACCAAATTTGCACTTTCTCCCCATGAAACTATGTATTTGTAAATACATTTAGGCTGTGTGTATGATATTGTAATTTAAAGGTATAATCTTAATTTTGCAGGTTGCTTATGTCACAGGTATTAGCTTACATTCAGTGAAATATGGGAATTATGATTTATGGGTAACATTAGTACAAAAAACGTGACTAAGGATTCAAATGTATGTTCACAGACAATATAAGGGGGTCAAACTGTATGTCTCTATATGAGCCTGCTGGAGCTCTAAAATATGCAGGGGAAGTAATTCTCCTCTCACCACCATCAGATCCCTGTTAGTTGAGGACATGGGAGAGAGTCTTTTCAGTGGTTGCTCTCAAGTTGTAGAACTCCCATCCTCTGGAGATCCAATTGGCCTCCTCCCTGCTTTCTTTCTCATTTGTTATATGGAATTCACTACTGTATCTTGCTCATGTGTTGTAAGAACTTTTATGTCATGTGATGATGATGATGATGATGATAATAATAATAATAATAATAATAATAATAATAATAATAATAATAATAATAATAATAATTTTATCCTGCCCCTCTGTGCAATGCAAACGGGGTGGCTTACAGCATTAAAATATACATTTCATATTCCGTAATCCCACCTCCCCTTAAAATACTATTAAACAATTGGTAGTTTAAAACACAAATAAACAATGACTGTAGCAGAATCAGGGGTAAGCAGGTTGGGCTATCTTTTGGTGTCTGAGATATCTATTCAGGGAAGGCCCACTGGAAGAAATCCATCTTAACAGCCTTTTTCAAGCTGTTTAAAGTGGTAATATGATGGATCTCATCTGGCAGGCCATTCTATAATCTAGAAGCAGTTGTCAAAAAGGTCGTCTGGGCCATTGCAAACAGTCTAGTTTTTATAGGATGCAGCAAATTCCTTCCAGAGGACCTGAGTGTGCGGGGTGGATTATACAGGAGGAGGCAGTCTTGAAGATAGGTAGTACCCAAGCCATTTAGGGCTTTAAAGGTGATAATCAACACCTTGTACTGGTCCTAGAAACTAATGCACAGCCAGTGAAGTGATCTTAAAATCGGTGTTATGTGGTCACTTTTTGTTGTACCCAAGACCAGCCTGGCTGCCATATTCTGTACTAGTTGAAGTTTCCAGACCAAGTACAAGGATAGCCACATATAGAGCACATTACAGAAATCAAGACAAGAGATTACCAGTGTGTACACCACAGTTTCAAGGTCCCTGACTTCCAGGAAAAAGTGCAGCTGGCATATCAGCTGAAGCTGATAGCAGGCACTCCTGACCATCACATTTACCTGATTTATAATCTGAAGTGACAGATCTAGGAGCACCCCCAAACTGCAAACACAGTCAGAGGAGAGTGTGATCCCATCTAGGACTGGAGGTTGTATCCCAATACCTGGGTTACTGTAAGTACCTCTGTTTTATCTGGATTCAGTCTCAATCTGTTTTTCCTCATCCAGTCCATTACTGCTTTAAGACAATAATTGAGAGGACAGATGCCATCTGAATTCAAAGCTGAATAGTGAGACATGGAGAAATATATCTGGATGTCATTAGCATACTGATCACATCCTGCTCCATGTCTCTGAATGATCTCTCCCAGCAGCTTCATATATATATTGAAGGACAGACGCAGTTCCATTACAAGGCAAGCTCTAGAAATCCCCCTTCAGAACCCATAGCTAAAGTAATAGTGGCCAAATTTGTGGGAGTGAACTCCCTGTGTGGGCTTTGAAGGGTTCACCGCAACTCCAACCCTAGTACATTGTGCATCCCTTTCCGAGACTAACCTGGCTGATAGTGCTCTGGACAATCAGAGCTCTGTTGCTACATTCATCACAAGAGTTCCTACTACTGCAGAGGCAAGCCGTGGGGTAATTTTAACAGTGGTGTATGGGTGCAATGTTCCCACTGTATGTACTATTCTTCCCTGAGCATTATGTGTTCTTTTTTAATCTTGGCCTTGAACTTTATATGCAATATCAAGAATGACAAAATTGGAGCTCATGTGGAAGAGGAACTTGTGAACGATTGGATGATAAAATGGAGAAAGGATTCAGGTTATAATATACAAATGGATTAATGGGAAAGGAGGTGGATAAAGGGACTGAAATTTATCTTATGACCTTAAAGAGAATTTTCACAATAACAGAACAGAAAATGAAATGAAAACATAACATTAATAAGATACAGTTTTTAAAAATCGGGGCTAGGGCATGGGGCTACAAACCCCTAAGGTCCTATGGAGGTCCACTATGGTTCTCCAGTTTCATCACTTGTCCACCTCTGCATTAAACTTGGAAAAGCTGTTTTCCTCCCAAACCAATCTACAAGCTCATTAGTATCTGCTGTGACTGTTATTAGATTTGAGATACAATAGGAAGAAATTCTCTTCCCCAGATTTTTTATGAGTTACTTTCAAATCAGGATAAATCCCCACTTTTTTCTGCTCTGCTCTGGTGCCACAACAAATTTCAATTTTCATAATTCCATAGCATTGAGCCATGGCAGTTAAAGTGGTCTCAGATTGGAGTATTTCTGCCATCTGGATGCAGCCCAGTCCTAAGGCTCCTGAGTGAGAATTTAGAACATGTATAAATTTAATTATACAAGCAGATTGAAAGATGCTGATGGGACAAATCATGCTTAAAATTAAGCATTTATTTAAATACTTAATTTTAAACAATACTTCACCAGATCACACAGTTAGTATTTTATCACCTAGCTGGGAATCCACCTTGCTGTCCCCAGTATAATTTGTGGTCTTCCATTTTTATTTATGTATTATCACAGGGAAAGAATGAGCTTGGTTGTTGTTTTGGGATTTGTTTGTTGTTTTGGGGGGCGGAGGTTCTTGTTTTGTCCCTTTAAAAAAAACACCTGGATGCTTCTCGAGAGGTATTTCACAAGTTGGAACATAATTGTTTCAAATGTTAATGTTCAGCTTTACAAAACAGAATCCCCAAGTGGAAAACAGCTTCAAGTAATTGCTTGCTAGCTCATTTCCTTGAGGAGAATGTTATGATGGTTTAATAGTGCTCCAATTGAAAGCCCTCCTTTATAGAATGCCTAAGTTGAAGTCAGTTTTAAAAATGAGTCACTGCTTTTGTGTAAAACTAGCAAATGACAGTAAACAAATGTCAGTACATTTGTGTCACAGAAGATGCTTTACGTATTGCCAGTATCTGCAGTATTAACTGAAAATAAAGGAAGAGGACACAACTGGACCTTGTCTTCCTTTTGTGTCTCATTTGAAAAGATTTTCAAGGCAGATTGTGTGGACTTTTTGTCAATTTAAAAACCTTTAAAAACACATCTCTACAAGTCTTTCTTCTTGAAGTGGCCATTTGTTTCCAAAGGCCCATAAGGAATAGATTTTTTTTTCATTGCTTAAAAAAGCTAAGAGATCCCATTAGTGTAACTAGAATCACTGAAGTTTTTTTTTTTTCTTTTTCAGCAGGACACTTGAATAAATCTAAGGGCTTCCCACAAACCAGCATGGCTTACAAGAGCACAATTCTCACAAGAATGTTTACTCTGGTATTCCTTGTCATGTTAAATATCTCACAGTGTCATAAACATACTTAAGCTCTGGGCATTTGTGGATTATTTGAAATGGTGATGAGCAACCACTTGCTACTGTCACCATATAGGTGGAACTTTGCTGAGGGTCTACTCAAACCTGTCAAGCCCCTTATTCCTATCTGTTCTCAATGCACCTCACTATCTGATTTAAAGGAATGAAAAAGCAAGTTTCCAACCTGAAATCTGTAAGTGGATGTGGGGAATTATGGCTTCTTTTCATGTAGTGTCACAGGGAACCCATTCTTCATGTACAACAGTGGTTTTCAAACTTTTTACCCTTGGGATCCCCCTTTATATCTACATGTGGACATTGTAGCCAAAGGTCTATGAAGGGGAGTTTTATTTAGCTCAAATTGAGAGTTGGTCAGTTACAAGGACCCTGCGAGACCATCTCCCACATGTATACTGACAGCCTCGGCAGACAGATGATTGAGCCATCCTCGAGGCAGGGAAGAGGAGGGGCAGCTGCACGCTCGGTGCCCCTTCCTCCTCCCGAGGTTGCCCTCGGAGCCGCCGGCACCTCCGCATGGCCAGCGCTCCGAGGGCAACCTTCCGCTGCAGCGTCTGGACACGCTGCAGCAGAAAAGTCAGTGAAAGGAGCACTATTTTAGCGCTCCTTTCAGGGACAGGGAAGGAGCGTCGCAGGATTGAGGCATGGGGATGCCTCTGTCCTGCGGCGCACCTTCCCAGGGCGGCCCCGTGCCGCCAGTCTGCTTCCCCCCTATGAGATATCTTAAGAATTGATGCAGAGGCAGTATCCTCAGATTAAAGTATTATTTATTGAAAAATGGGGAAAATAACACAACAGTATATACACACACACACACACACACACACACACACTGAGGGCTTGGGAAATCAGGGGTTAGGCTGGAATAAATGCTGAAGCAGCACTATGGCATACTTACTACCTTCTCCAGGATCCAATTGGGTGAAGTGATGTGAGATACAACCATTCTGAGAGTGTGGATTGAACAGAGGTGCTGGTAACCACTTCAGAGAACACTGCGATGCAGGGTCCCCCTGAACTCAGACTAGTGACACTGAGAGGAGAAATCCAGGGGTTTTTAATGACTTAAACTGGCCCCTGGCGAGGTGCTTGATTGCTAAACAAAGGGGTTAGATTGTTTGGCTATAGTTTAGACAAAGGTGATAGATTGCCTGGGTGAGGTAATCTGGTCTGGCAATATTCAAGGGAGATGGGAGCCAATTAGGGTGTTTGGCCGGCTCATCAGGTGAGACATCTCGGCCATTATAGCCCATCCTTCTGATTATGGAGGTGATGATAGTCCATTTGCAACTCCCACACTATCTGCCTGGCTCTGGGGTTTGGGGATTTTCCAGTCTTCCAAGTAACCTGGGCATGACCTATCTGTCCTGTTATTCAGGCACATGGAGTCTGTTGCAGAGTATATCTGGGGCCATGTGGAATTCATACACACCAAAATTCAGAAAAATGCACTTTCAGTAACCACATCAAGCCCCTCCCTTAGTATATGAATTAAAATATGTTGTTTATATAGTGTGTCTATTTTCACTCGCATGTTCATATATATTCATATTTTAACATTTTATAAGGAGCATTGTTCAAATTAGAACATTTTTATTTAATTAAAATAAGTATTTAATACATATGTAAATTTTACACATAGAAGAGTTTGGACAGAGAAAGAAGAAGAGGGATCAGAGCCTCTAAGTCTTCTGCCCCCATGAGCAACTCTTGTGGGGCACGTAGGGGTCCTGCCTCACCATTTGAGAACCACTGATGTACAACATATAAATTAGGTCTAAAGGGGCTCTGCTGAAGAATAAAAAACAGCATTATATACAGATGTCTTTACTGTCATTTACTAAAATCTCCTGGAACACAATGCCACACCTGACTTTAAAGATTTTTGTTGTTGTGTGTCATTTCCAATTTATGGCTATCTTAAGGTGAATCTGTCATGGGGTTTTCTGGGGCTGAGAGTGTGTGAGTTGCCCAAGATCACCCAATGGGTTTCCATGGTCAAGCAGAGAACCAAATCCTGATCTCCAGGGTTATAGTCCAATACTCAAACCACTATACCACACTGGCTCCCAGCTTTAAAATACAGGATTTTTAATCAAATAAACCCAAGATTGACCTGGCTTCTAAAGAAGCGATGTAGGCCATGATTGCTTCTCTTCACTTCTGCCCTAAACTGGAAATATTTTCTTCTGTTCCTTTTTGCCAGCTCTGAGGTGTTCTGAGCTTGTCTCATACATACCCTCTAAGGCTGCTTCTGCACTGCATAAGTAATTCAGTTGGACACCACTTTAACTGGCATGGCTCTATGCAGTGGAATTCTGAGAACTGTAGTTTTATGAGACATTTAGCTTTTTGTGTCAGAGAGCTCTGGTGCCCCATCAAATTACAAATCCCAGAATCCCATAGCATTGAGCCATGGCAGTTAAAGTGGTATTAAACTGGATTATTTCTGCAGTGTGGGTGCAGTATAACTCGCCTGATTTGACAAGGACCATCCCAGTTAATTCTCTCTCATTGTATTTTCTCTCTCTCCTTCTCCCTCTTTCTCCCTTCATCCCCAGCTTACTCATCAAACACTGCAAATAGAGTTCAATATTCAAAAATAGTTTGCACTCAATTGAAACAGCAGGGGAATACAGGAGAGGCAAGGGCAGAATCTTGCCCTTCCTAAGAAGCTCAAGCAAAAGCAAACTTTTGCAGCTTCTCTTAGGGCCAGAACAGAATGGCTGCCAAAGATGCATTGGAGCAGTGGCAAACACATGCCATGGCCTCAGTGTACCTTGTACTTGGCCCAAATAGGAGCAGAAAAGATCTGCTTTCCTTGCCTCACCACAGCCTCAGGGAGGCTTCAAGATGCTCCAGTGGTATGTGGCATGTAAACATCATACTCCCAGAATGTCTTGACACAGCCCATGTCTGGGCAACTGACCAGCTTCCAGCCAGCTTCCAGGCATCATTGGAGAGCGCTGCATGTAAAGGCCATGCTTCCAAGATGCCCGGAAGGTGTCTTTAACAGGCCATCTATTCTGGCCCTTTGTATGTTCTTCCTCATTCATAACTTTTACAGTCCTATCATACTCTGACATTGCTTAGCTATGTGTGTCCCCCTTTTCATCTGTGAAACAGTGGAGGGCATACACTTAAAATAAGGAGGACACAAGAAGGCCTGCAATGATAACATGAGAAATGGCAATACTAATTCAAATACATTTATTATTATTATTATTATTATTATTGCAGACTTTCGAGAACTGAAGGTTTTAAGGAAATGGCTTTTAATGAGGGTGCAGTACTGTTTTTTTATTGTACTGTTTTTTAAACTGTTTTTTATTGTTTTTAACTCTATGGTTCAAATGATTTTAACTGTTGTTAGTGTTAGTGTTTAGTACTATTTTATTGTTGATCTTTTTTGTTTGTAATCTATTGTGTTTAAATTTGTAAGCCTTACTGGGTCCTAGGAGAATGGCAGGGTATAAATGAAGCTAATAGAGATGATGATGATGATGATGAGGAGGAGGATATTGTTACGGACCAATGTCTAGTTCTGCATGCAGTGCTTGATGAGCTATCCCATCTGCATCAACAGCTTTATTGTTGGAGATGGTGGTCTTCAAGTAGTTTCCAACTTACAGTGACCCTGTAAATCTACTGTGGGCTTTTTTGAACAAGATTTGCTCAGAATGGGGCTGACATTGTCTTCCTCTGAAGCTGAGAGAGTGGGACTTGTCCAAGGCCAGCAAGGGGGTTGAGCAGGGTTTTGAATTCTAATCCCATGGAGTTCTAGTTTAACATTCAAACTGCTAAACCACAGTGGCATCTGCATCAACAGCTACAGGTTTGATGTTCAGTGGACTCCAAATGAGCACTCCAGTATCAACACACAGCTATTCCTGTCTCATATGCATGTATGGATCTTCCTTGATCGACTCATCAAATGTGTACATAAGGCTTGGTGAGACAACATGGGACTTTCATTGTGTCCTGAAAATATACCTTCTGTTTTGCATCTTCTTTGCTGCCTACAATAATTTTGTGACAGGCTGAAATGTACCTTTCAATAAACCCTGGGCAGAATACTTGATTTTTCCTTAGCCTCACTCTGGGAGCCTTTCCAGATTTTCAGTTATTCTATTTGGGGCCTTGGAGGATTAGAGTGAATAGAGAAGAATGCAAAATAATATTGGACTTCTGTGTGAGAGCAACATATGTATGAATGTTTCTCTGAAATGCACACTGCTGGCTGGCTACCAGCAAATATATAATTAATAAAACACCTGTGTTTGGATATAAATAGCTGCATATATATGGACAGGGGCACTGATCTGTATGCAGTGCACCTCACATGCCAAATGGCTGATTTGCAACTGAATGTGACAGATATCCATTAGACAAAATTCAAAGCTGCTGGGGTTTCTTTATCCTTTATCCTTTATGCTAACTTAATGAGCAGTAAATGGCACCTTCCTTTTACATCTCTATCCCTGCAAATGGAAGAAAGGGGTCCAAATGATTAAAAAAGAATAGAAAATGTTGCAAATGTGCTGGAGAACTAGGGAAAAAAAACAGATGTACAATACAGATGGGTGTCAGTTCTAGCCATGCCTTAAGTAAAGATTGTAAAGCTTCCCAAGGTCAAGGGTAATAAAAAGGATGTGGATGAACACACAGATCTAGAACATGTTTCCTATACTATATTGGAGGAGTGCAAATGGGATAGCCATTTGCTGGCATGACTAAACATTTCCTAGCTATTCATGACTACTGGTGAGATTTGGAATCTAGGATATTTATGAGGGTCGCTAGGCATCCAGAACTCCCCCTCAACCATGGAGCAAATGCAGACATGGTGTCATGGTGTGCTCTCAGGGTTGCTAATTTGAACAGATCTACCTGTCCAAGTGCCAACTAAATGGAGTCAAATCAAGTATCATCTCTGCTGTTTTCTCATTCTTCATCATTGTAGATTAGAGTTTTCTTTAAAGAGAGTACTATAAAGATGGAAAGAAAGAAGAGTTGCTTGAATGAGAGAAATGTAGTAGAGGAAAAGACAAGGTATCATTTGTGGAACAGAGAGGATAACAGGTGAGGTCACCAAGAAAAGGCATATTAAATAATAATAATAATAATAATAATAAT
>CM034701.1:188728840-188748272 GCA_020142125.1 Phrynosoma platyrhinos | reverse complement strand
TATAAATATTGAATATTGGGAAAAAGCATGGACCCAAACAAACAAATTTACCTTATGTTAGGATCTCAAGGAGAATTTTATAAAAATGCTACATAGATGGTACCTATCACCAGATAAACTGAATACAGTCTACAGGACTGGGAAAAGAGAATGATGGAAGTGTGAGAAAAGAAAAGGGACATTTTTCCACATGTGGTGGAGATGTCCAAGAGCAGGGAAATACTGGAAGAAGATAAGAAAAGTGATAAGTGAAATATTAGATATAAAAATTCCCAATTGCTCAAATTTTTCTACTTAATATGTTAAATGAAATCGAAAAAGAAACAGAGAAAAAATATGGATGTATTCTCCTATACATGATCACCATTGCGAGAATAGTTTATGCGAGATATTGGAAGAGTAAAATAATCCCTAAAATAGAAGAATGGTTATTAAAACTAAAGGAGGCTATGAGAATGGATATTCTCACAGCTCTGTTACAAGATAAGCAAATAGACAAAGTTAAGAAACAGTGGGAACCAATAGAGAGATATATAGAAAGAGAAATACATATGAAAATGAATTAAGATAAATTTAGGGGGGACTTATTTTAAAAACTTGTGCAAAAAGGTAGAGAACAAGAGATCCATAAGAACAAGTGGCAGAACATGTTAGGAAAGGAATGGAATTGATAAAAAGATTGCCAACTAATGATAAGAAAATGACTGAGAATTTGGTATCAATATGTATATGTATAAGATAGAAAAATTATAAAGGTAATAGAAAAATAATCAGATAAAGAAAGATATATTGTGATAAATAAATGGAATGGAGAGATACAGTAGAACTAGACAAAAAGACAATTAGATATAGCAAATCACAGACTATGCAACATGGAAGAGAGATGAGTAAGATGACTACTAATGAAAGTAAAGTTTGCTCAAACTTGGAAGAAAGAAGATATAGGAAACAACAATCAATGTTACTATCAAGTAACAAGGAGATGTAAATAAGAATGAATGTTAGTTATGTATGGTTATTTGTATCTTTTGAGGATGCTGTTGTATGTTTGTATGATGTTTTCATATTAATTTAATAAAAATTTAATTAAAAAAGCCAAGAAATACAATTTCAAATTTAACAACCCCAAACCACATATTTGCTTAACATCTTGTAAAACTTGGAATCATACCCTAGGTTTCTTCGTTGTTTGCATGGCACATCATTAGACAAAATCAGTATAATCTGAAACAAAAATAATATTTTTGGAAGGACATTCATTTTTACCATACATATCATCCCCAACAAAGATAGTTTATGTTTGTCCTATCTTTGAAGGTCCTGCTTAATTTCATTCCAAGACTTTGCATAGTTATTCTAAAATAATATTGAATTTTTTTGTTTGTCACATTAATGCCCAAGTATTTAACCATTTTCCCTCAATTTTAAACCCAGATTTTTCCATTAAAATAATTTTATCTTCCTTTCACATATATTTTGTCAACATCATCATTTTGTTCTTATTTTAAAAAGTCTCCAGTTTCTTTTAGTACATTTAATGCATGAATACTTTCCAAAATATTTTCTAATACAACCATCAAATCCTCTTCAAAAGCCTATAATTTAAATATTTGCCCTTTAACATTCAAACCCTTTATCCTCTCCTCCTGCCTTAAAACTCTGTTAAGGATCTCCAAAACCAAAACAAAGAGTAGAGGAGAAAGTAGAGGATATCCTTGTCATGCACTTTTATATCACATTGTGTTTTTTTTCATTTCACCATTAATCAATATCTACACCTTTTCAATAACATAGGGGCTCTGCAGATAGCGCAAAGTGCCATCTGCAGAGCCAGGGAAGGGGAGCAGTCAGATGCTGGATGCCCCAATCCCTTCCTGAGGACATCATCAGAGCGTACACCGTTGCACACGGTGAGCACTCTGATGACATTCTCCCGGTGCAGTGTCTGGATACGCTGCACTGGAAGAGGCACAAAAGAGCCTTTTTTTGCCACCTGGGAAAGGAGCACTATTTTGGTGCTCCTTTTCCAGGCACCAAAAGGGAGGATTGGGGCCAAGGCTTGGGCAGCCTTGGCCCCAATCCTCCACTTCCCAGGGCGGCCCATGGCCGCCCATCTGCATCCCCCCATAGATTGCCTTGATCCATTTAATTATCCCCTAGACCATCATTTCCAAAAGATCAAGCAAATAGGTCCAGTTCAAATTATCAAAAGCTTTTTTAACACCCCAAAATATCAAGGCTTCTTGTTTTTCATTATGCTTTCCCAAATACTCTTAAAATAGCCATCTCATTTTGTCAAGTAATAATCTCTTTGGTATAAAAAAGCAAAAAAACCTACACCTGTTGCTATATATACAGTCTTGTAAAATCATCTTCCATCTCTCAACCAAAATCATGATTAAAATCTTATAATTATTATTTAGTAAAAAAATAGGTCTATAATTCTTAGCTATTGTTGCATATCTACCTACTTTCAGTATTAAAGTTACCGGTATATTTGCATTCTGCTACGTGCTTGGATTTTTTCTAGAATTCATAGCTTACTGCAATGGTAAGTAAAGCTCCTCCTCAAAACAATTGTAATATTTAACTGAAAGAATATCCAGCCAAGGAGCTTTACCCCATCTTTTTAATCTTTTTAATTATTTTGTGGAGGAAATAATATTCAAAAGTTTCCACTATGATAATAGGACCATTCAATCTGACTTCTGGGAAAGTGGCATAAATGGCAAATTTTGTTTCTCTGCTCTCTTTTGAGTTTAAATTTCTTGTGGTTTTATCTATCTATCTATCTATCTATCTATCTATCTATCTATCTATCTATATCAAGGAATAGTATTTGTATTTTTTTTAAAAAAATGTCATTATCTAAAATTAATTTTTCCCATCATGTATCTTCAATATTAATTTATTTTTTCCATCTTTTATCAATTTATAAGTCAGCCATCTGCCTGGTTTATTTGGAAATTCAATTTTTTTCTGTTTCACATATTTCATTCTCCCCCCCCCCCGACTCTTCTACCATAAGAGTATACTTGTGGTTTATAAGGAACATCCTAACCTTACCAGATTACCAATGAGGGAGCTGAACCAAACTGAAGAGCGTATATACCTGAGCCAGAAGACAAGGGATAGACTGCAGATTCTGTTAGTGTACTCCACTGCCTAACAGACTCCTTGGCCAAGCTCATAGAACTGGTCCCAAAACTTAATAGATCCACTACCTACATTTGTGATTTGGAGTGATTTCAACATTCAATTTGAGACCAGTCTGTCAGCTGCAGCTTGCAAGTCTATCCCAAATTGTTTCATATGACCTACATATACAGCAGGCCATACCCTTGATGATGTCTTCAACTCACAGCATACAGATCCGTGGACAGAGGTGATTAACACTTCTGAATTGACATGGATAGAACATTTTCTGGTCAGAGTTAGGATCATGGCTACTATCTGTCCCTGCAGAGTGGTGGATCTATTAAGATGTCCCACCCTTGAAGGCTAATGGAGCTTTTAGGATTCCAGAAGCCTTAGAGAGTCATATGGCTGGTATCACCAATTCTCATGTTGAAGTCCTGGCCAATAGATGGAATCAAGACCTGGCTAGGGCTATTGATATGATCTCTCCCAAACATCCTCTCTGATCCATTACTAATCAGGCCACATGGTATACTGGGGAACTCAGGGAGCTGAAAAAGGAAGGACAGCAACTAGACTTTTATCCATGTTATCCTTGAGAGAAAAAAAACTTTTAACTTCCTACATTTACTTACAAAAGTCTCATCCTTTAGCAAAGATTTCATTTAATGTCCAGTTAAAATAACCTATCTAATTCTTCAAATTAAAGTCACTGGGTTGTGATCAGAAAAAGTTTTTACTAAAATCCCAATTTTCAAATTCCATTACACCAAGTTTTAATAATCAGAAACACATCAATTCTGGAAAAGGATTTGTGTCTTTCAAAAAAGTAAGTATACAGTTCCCCTCCAAATTTGCAGGGGATTTGTTCCATCACACACACACCCCGCAAAAATGGTGGCTCGCAAATATTTGAGCCCCATTTAAACTAATGGTGCATGTGGATGCATGTGGCCATTTAAAATATAGCTCTTGTCCCTCCCCACAAAAAGTGAGACCATGGACTCAAAGGCCACAAACAGGGGGGAACAAGTGTAATCTTTGTCATCTCCATATTAGGATTTCCATGTATCTTGCAAATTAAAATAATTGATTAAATCAAAAAAGAATTTTGGTAATCTCCCTTTAAATGAGAACCTCTCCATTGTGTGTGTGTGGGGGGGGGGATATAACTCCATTGCAACCCCCCCCAAAAAAATCCAACTTTCATAAGAACATAATCTTTTGCATTAGATTTTCTTTTAAAAGTAGCCTTGCTTTCTGTGAGTGCACATATGCCCACAATTACAATTCTGAGACTCTGTTCATATTCCTACCCATATATTCCATCATCACCTTCCTTCTCTCCCCCCCCCAAAAAAAGGCAATTTTGGATTAACATAAATAACCATCTTTTTTGTTATTAGCTGATGAAATTAATTTTCTGCCCTGTTTTGAATATGATAAAAATCCTTTTTTCCTAATATGTATCTCTTGTAAACAATTTAAATATACTTTATTTAAATAGTGGAAAATTTTATTTCTTTTTTGAGTTGTATTCACCCTTCTGATATTCCAGGAGACACATTTCAAACCCATTATTAGCCCATTATTTAATATAAGTCTATGTCTAACTCCACAGGTAATTCATCTTCTTCATCTCCTCCCTTTGCCTTCTCTTCTTCCCATTCTTGCACTGAAGACACATCTGATTCCTTCTCTTCGCCTCTTGCTTCTTCCTCTTCCAGTTCCTTTTCATATTTTCTTCAAAAACTTTAGCCTTCCAAACTATATTTAAAATTTACCACCAGATGGTCGTTTATCTAGGGAAGCTTACATTTCCAAAACTTAGGCAGGCTTTTACAGCTCTCCATTTTCAAACAATGCCCTCAGCCATGATTGATGGCAGATATTTACACACACCAAAGGAGTCTTGTCTATGTATTTGCGGAGCACCAGAAATCAAGGATCTGCCTCATTATATGCTTTTTAGCTCACTTTATATTGATCCAAGGACTAAATTCTTGGGATCTATTCTGTCCAATTTACAGTCTAATACTATCTCTGAAAAGATTTTTAATCTCTTGTCTGATATTGAAACTAAGGTAAGCTATAAAATTTCAATGTTTGCTTCAGCGGCAATCAAAATTCGGACTAGAGTTATAGCAGACATTGCAGTTGATTGCTGTGGAGACGAGCTTATCTAATCTCTGAAGTTGTTTTTAATGTGGTTTTAGCTAATTGTCTGGAACTTTTTTATGTTTAATATATAAAATTTGGGTGTTAATTATTTAATTATCTGATGGTGCATTTTATAGCATGAAATTTTGTTATTAGTTTTAAACATAAATTGTGCGAATGGCCTTTGGTTTAAGCATTAATAAAATTGAATTGAATTGAATATTTTAAATATTTTTAAACATGAGAGAGATAAATTCTAATTTCTCCCATTTAAATGGGACACTTTGTTGTTTTAATCTATCCATCAAAAAACTGTAATTCCTCCTCTCTTAAAATTCACCCCAGAATACCCTTCAGGACTGTCACCAGTCTGTCATCCATCTTCATTTTATTTTCATACTGTTGTGGAAGAAACTGATCTTACACCTGAAGTTTGACAAGGTAAACTATGACATTCTTTGGTAGGTTTCTTTGTCTACCTACCCATGAATTCAATCTGTAGACTCTAACAATCTCCATTTGCAGCTCCTCCTTCTTTTTCTCCATCCAATCAATCATTTTTTTCCAGGAAAATCCCTTAGAATTATAGATACCCCCCTTTAAATTCTAACCATGCCATAGCATTCAAATCTTGCTCATGCTCCGTACTTAGCTTCTCAGTCATCTCTTCCAATTTAAGACTATTTTCCTCCAGATATAACACTTTTTTATTCATCAAGTTCACCTGCAAAGTCATTTGAGACTGAAAGAAGTTTGTTTGACCTCTTTCAGTTCAGCTTTCCAATATTCTGCCTTCAAATAGTTCTTCATTTGGTTTATCTGAGCTCTACTAGCCTTTGTGAAGTTGTAGGCTTTCATGGCCGGCATCCATAGTTTTTTTGTGGGTTTTTTTTCGGGCTGTGTGGCCATGTTCTGAAAGAGTTTCTTTCTGATGTTTCGCCAGCATCTGTGGCTAGCATCTTCAGAGAAAAAGATTTTCTCTGAAAATTTTCAGAGAAAAAGATTTTCTCTGAAGATGCTAGCCACAGATGCTGGCAAAACGTCAGAAAGAAACTCTTTCAGAACATGGCCACACAGCCCGAAAAAAAACCCACAAAAAAACTATCTACTAGCCTTTATTTCTACCAGTAGAACTTGATATGGATCCAGGGGTTTGAGGATTACTCTAAAGAAAGTCTTCTTACCTCCTGCATTTTTGTTTTTACTGTTGTACTCATGTTCAAATAGGACTAATAGAGAGAAAAAAACAACCCTCATCTTTCAGATATAGTTATTGAACAATAACCTCCCTCTGTGTTTCATGATTCTTCAGTAGGTTCCTCTCAAAATTTGAAAGCCAAAGGCAGAACTAGTCAGGCAATACATTGGGATTGTGGTACCCAATTTTGCAGATTGTCCACTTCATCTTGTTCCCCTGAGATAAAGGGCCTCTGCAGATGGGTAGCTCTGGGATGCGGGGCCATGGCAATCCCACACCACGGCCCTGATCTTCTCTTTTGCCACCCAAAAAAGAGTGGCAAGATATTGCTTCTTTTAGGTGCGGCAAAAGGCTGCCCTAAGAGCTGACGTCGCAGCTCTTCAGCACCCTTTCAATGCAGCATGTTTAAATGCTGCACTGGAAGGGTGTCCTGATGCTGCATGCCATGCGTAATGGTGTGTGGTGTCAGGACAGCATCAGCATGGGGTTGGGATGGTCGGCGTGCAGCTACCCTGCCCCAACTCTACCCCCAGGCCAACCCTTTGGGCCAGTCTGCAGAGACCCAAAGTCACAAGCTTCCTTCAACACTTTTCCCATTGGAGGAGTTAATTTTATGTGCTTTAGAAAATGTAAATGGACTAACATGACATTCTTTTTTTATTATGCCCCTAATAATGGGGTGCAGATATGTCCTAACACACATATTTATTATTTATACAAGTTTACATTATGCTAATCAACAGTAGATTGAATATCCATCGAATTACAAAAATTATCTGTCTTCTAAATTCTCAAGTATATTAATACAGTAATAAAAATTATATGAAATTAAAACTTGGAATTTCTTCCTTTGTTTTCATTCTGCTTTGTTGGATCAGCCAGGTCAGATTTACTTCTAATATAATAACTCCCTTTGCTTTGTCATCTGTCAGGGGTCTCATATTTTCTTCTGTTTCTCCTCTTGTTGAAATTTCTGCTCTCTAGAGTTACTTTGGGCCTATACAGACTGCCAGAAATAATCCAGTTTGAAACCACTTTAACTCTCCCGGCTCAGTGCTAAGGAGTCATGGGAACTGTAGTTATTGTAGCACCAGAGCTCTCTGACAGAGAAGGCTCAATGTCTCAGAAAACTACAATTCCCATGATTCCCTAGCACAGAGCCAGGACAGTTAAAGTGGCCTCAAACTGGATTATTTCTAGCATTCTGTATAGGCCCTTTGTTTCTCTTCTAACAGTGGTTTTTTAATCAGTTCTTTTACTTTCTCTAATTGAAACCTTTTTCAATCTTACTTCATAATAAAAGCAAAGTATTCACGCATTTTTCTCTTCAACTACTACATCTCTGTTAGCTATCTTGGAACATTTCCCCCCTGTATCACTTGATGCATTCTACTATGTGAAATAGATAGCTGACATCTATAATATACTGAATTCAATTAATAATGAAGTATAATTATTTTTATCTACACACAGGTATACATATATAATTCTGGCAAAACCATTTATATCCATTATCAATACTTATTAACATCTCCCCATAATATCTCCCAACATTTCCATTCCGCTTCCCATTTATTCATAGATTTAAGGTTTAATATATGTGTTAGTCTCTCCATCTCCTTCATATCCTGAATCTTTTCTTTTCATTCCTCTGTGAGCAGATGGTCCCTCAACTTCCAATGTTTTGCTATAAGAATCCTAGCTGCTGTAACCAAATATAAGCTCACCCTCCAATATTTCTTTTCAGCTTCTACCTTTAATACAGATGTTATATTAAGAAATATAATTTGGAAGAAAAAGAAAATTGTATCTCTAAAACCTTTTGAATTTTAGTATGTATTTTAGTCCAGATATTTTTGTTATTGGGCAGTTCCACCATATATGGTACATTGATGCAATTTCTTTTAAATACTTTCAACGTTTTTTGCTTCCACTTTTGTAATTTTTTTTAAATTTAAGTGGAGTACAGTACCATCTGTTTGTTACTTTAACATATATATATATATATATATATATATATATATATATATATATATATTAAATCTTGAGATGACGCAAATGTATTAGTTTTCCATCTGGCATTTTCCCATCTCTCAAGTTCAATGTTGTGTCCCAAATCCTTAGCCCATTTTATCATGGACTCTTTTATTTATTCTGTTTCTAAATTTCTTTCTAAAAAAGCTTCTTGAACTGAAACCTGTGGGGGGATTTTAGCATAAAATTTGTTGTTTTTTTTAACTCAATCCACATTCTTATTAATGCTTTTCTAATATGATTATTAAAGTCTCCATGAATTTTAATTTAGCTGTACCGTACATATGAATGCCATCCAAAGCATAAATTGCGACTTCTCAGCTTAATAATTTGTTGTTATCTAATTTGAGCCAATCTTGCAGCCATAGCATACTCACTGCTGTATAGTACATTTTAAAGTCTGGCAGTGCACAGCCCCCCCCCCCTTTTGTGTCCATTAATAGATTCCATTTAATCTTTGTTTTTTTCCTTTTTCCGAATGAATTTTCTAATTTCTTTATTTCACTCGGAGAATATTTTGTCTCTCTATATAATTGGAAGATTAAGAAACAAAAAGATAAGTTTAGGTAACAAGTTCATTTTAATACTGGCGGTTCTACCCAATAATGAAAGGTTAAGTCTGTTTCATTGACTCAGATCTTTTTGAATTTCTGACCAAGTTTTAGCATAATTATTTTCAAAAAGATCTATACTTTTGTTAGTTCCCCACAAACCCAAATATTTTACTTTCCTTTTTATTTTACATTCTGATTTTATTTCCAATTCATCTTTGTCATTATTTTTCATATTTTTAGTTAATATTGAAGTTTTATCTTTATTTAATTTAAATCCTGAGAATTTACTAAATGTATTTATATCATGCATTATTTGTTCTATGCCTTCTAATGGGTTATCCAGCATAATTACTATGTCATCAGCATAGGCTTTGATTTTAAATCCATGCCCTTTAATCTTAGTGCCTTTAATTTTTTTTGTTTTGTTTTTTGTTGGATCTTATTGAGTTTATGAAAATCTCTAACACAAGAATAAACAACAAGGGTGACAGAGGGCATCCCTGCCTGGTTCCTTTATTCACTCAGAATTCCACTGATCTATCACCATTTATCACCTGGTGTGCCCTTTGTTGATTATAAATTTGAATTATATAGTCAATAAATCCATCTCCCATATCACTTATTTTCAGCACTTCTAACAAAAAATCCCACAACACATGTTGAATGCTTTCTCTGCCTCAACAAAAAATAAGAACAATTTTCTTATCTATATGCAGATCATAATATTCTAACAAATCCAAAATTATTCTCATATTAATTTTCATTTGTCTGTCTGGCAAGAAGCCATTTTAGTCTTCATGAATTATCTTACCAATATTTTTTTCAGTCTGCTGGCCAAAATTAAAGCAAAACTTTTTTAGTCTATATTTAAAAGAGATGTAGGCCTGTAGTTTGTCATCTCCATTTTATCCTTTCTTTCTTTCAGGATCAGTACTATTTCTGATTTTTCCCATGATGTCGGTTTTCCTTCCAAATATATTTTGTTCATTGTTTCTTGCAGAGCATCAATAGGTTCTGTTTCAAATGTCTTATAAAAATAATACTGTATAGCTGTCAGATCCTGGAACTTTGTTTTTAGACTTTGGATCACATTATTGATGTCTTCTTTATAGTCGCACTTAACATTTCGTTTTCCTCTGTAGATATCTTCATAAAGTACTTTTTATCTAATCATTTTTTTCATTTTTTTCTTTGAAATCTTTTGGGGTTTTCCCTCTTTAAATAAGTCAGCATAAACTGCAAAAAATCTTCTTTATTTCATCTTGACTTGTTATTGTTTATCCTTTGTATTTTAATTCTGTTATCAATTTCTTTTCCATTTCTTAAGTTTATAGGCCAATCATCTACCCATTTCTTTGCTTTTTCACAACTTTATATTTTCTTTATATTTTCTGCAATCTCCTCTGTTAGTTGGGCTTGAAGTTGTTTCTGGAACAATTTGACTTCTTTGATGATATTTTTGTTTGAGGATTTTTTTCTTTAATTCCTCCTCTTTGATTTTTAATTGTTGAGTTATTTGTTATCTTTTCACCTTCCATTTCTTAATTTCCAATGCTTTCTTTATTAATAAGCCCCTTATTTCAGCCTTGCAAATATCCCAGATTGTTTTTATGTGCATCCCTGGAGTTCTATTTATTTCAAAGAAATATTTAATCTTGGATTTCAGTTTTTGGACAAATTAATTGCTTTTAGAATGATCCTTTGGTGTGCAAGTTTCTCTGCTTTTCCTTACATTTGTCTTCTTAAATAAGATGCTGATTTAAATAAGAACTCAGCAATAGTTTTATTACATTTAATGTTGTTGCCTATATTTGACTACTTCCTTGTAGTGAGGTATAATGAAGAATCATTCTAAGCATAAGAAGAAATGATGTTATATATGTGGTGGGTAATGTTTTCAGTTTGCATTTTAAAAGTTATTTTTAGGAACTGTGGATTGGATTTTTCAGGTTTTATACATTAGATGTGGCTTTTGTTGGAAAAACAAAACAAAACAAAATGGAAATTAGTAAGTATTTTGAAGAAATATTGTTGTTGTTGTTGTTGTTACTTTGGACCAAATTGCACAACAACTTACTTTTTTAAAAAAAAAATTGGCCACTTGGATCAAAGAATAAAAGTAAGAGTAACATTAACCATGTCCCTTCCAATCATATTATTTATTAGGTGATTTCCTGAATGTTTATAGTAGCACATCCTGAGAATGTTGTCTTTGTGCTTCCTTCATAATATCAATGTTGATTGATAAAGGTATGAAAAGGCTCATATACTCTGCCAATCATTTTCAGCTGAAGACTCACAAAACTCACCCTCCCATTCCTGTATATTGGATAGGCTGTGCTTCTATAATGGCATTTGGGGACATGTTATAAGTAAATGATATCAGGCTCTGGTAGAAACAACAACAGCTTCTATAAAAATGATTCCTTTGGCTCAATTTCTGAAGCTGCTGTTTCCTCTTGTGCTCTTTTTGTAATCTGATGTGCGAAGAATTTTATTGTTATTTCTCTTAATAGAATTTTTGAATGAAGTATTTACTGTGTGTAAATATTGATATTATCCATATTAGATATCATTAGCTAACTTATATGGCATCTTTCATGCTCTTCTAAACTTTTGGTATGTTTTAACAAACTGTAATTATTGAATTATTTACTTCATGCTGTAATATTATAATTACAGCATTCAGATTGTCTGTTCCATGAACTGCTGTGGATAGAATGCATCTATGGAAACTTTAGTTTGTAAATAAATGGACTGTGGCTTAATGGTGGCTCACCTGATATGCATATGTACAAAAATAAGTCACCAGTGTTTTCTCCTTCAAACCTATCAAGGGTTGCCCTCTTTTTCAATTACACATAGAGAAGTGGGTGTAGGGTACTTTCACCTTCTCTCTTTTTTAACTTAGGCAATTTTTCCTGAGTGAAGTCATCTAAGGTTTGTTATACACCTTTTGCTACATGAGTTATATAAGGTTACCAGCCTTGTAGCAAAAAACCCTGATGATTCCATTAGCAAATAAGGTTAAAGAAGCCCTTCCCTATAGAATTCAGGAATGGCAAAAGCATCACTATTTTCAGGCCCAGCTGCCAGCTTCTACTTCAACAGAACTCTCCCTAAATAATTGGAGCAGAAATATAACCCTGCAGCTCTCTCCAGGGTAAAGGCAGATAAGCAAACAACAGTGAAGGGCAGAGATCTGATTGTTCCCATTTGGATAATACTACCTTACTGTCCATTATCTATTAATATAGCAGCACTTTGCCATTCCAGTGGCAAGGGTTCTTCAGCTGAAGGCAATTCAAAGCAACATTCTCAAAGACAAAACATAGGGACTTATTAAGACAAGTCCATGTCTTCTCCATGCTGGTCAAAGACACATGGTGTGCAGCTAAATGTAGCCATGCAGGGGGTACCTGTATTTCTTACAAGATTTCTGCATGGAGGTGATAAGGACTGCATTGGAGGAGACTCAAGAAATGCTGCCTCTTTACCCAAAGACAATAGATCACTGGTTGAAGTCTCCTTCTGAGTCCTCTTTTGAGTCAGAGGACTGTGTTCAGAAAACATGGCAAGTTCCTCCTCATCAGTTTGGTGGGGAAAATCAGGAACTGATAATGAAGCCATACACATGAAAAGTTAAACCCAAAAATCTGTGTTATTGTGGATCCAGATTATATTGCCAGAGACAGTGAACCTTTAAACCACACCATTCCCTGAATTTTGAATTTCTGTAGAGGTTCAGTAGATATTAAGTCAAAGTAGAGCCAGTGTGGTGTAATGGTTTGAGCATTGGACTCAGACTCGGACAAGGATTCCTCACTTGACCATGGAAACCCACTAGGTGACCTTGAATGAATCACAGACTCTCAGCCCCAGAAAAACCCATGATAGTTTTGCTTTAGGGTCACCATAAGTCAGAATAACTTAAAGGCATACAACAACAACAACTACTACAACAACATTAACTGAAGCACCAAAGAAAGATGTTGTGATTCATTATTTATAGGTAAAGGTATCCTTCGCTAACAAGGTTATCAAGTCATGTCCGGCCATAGGATCATTGCTCATCTCCATTACTAAGCCAAAGAGCTAGTGTTGTCAGAGACTACTCTGTGATAATGTGACCAACATAATTCACAGCATGCTGTTTACCTTCCCACCAAAGTGGTACCTATTTATCTACTTGCGTTTGCATGCTTTCAAACTGCTAGGTTTGCAGAAACTGGAACTAGTTATGGAAGCTCACCTCATCATATGGCACCTGGGCCTCAAATTGCTAACCTTCCAATCTTGCAATCAACAGAGTCACCATCTTAACCACATGAGCCACAGTGTCCCTCACAATCCTTTATATAGCAAGTGGTAATGTGTTGACTGTTTTTGATTTCTATACATGTCTATGTATTACTATGACTAAAAAAACCAACAAAACCAACAAAACCAAACAAACAAAACCAACCTGATGTCCTCATCTGGAGAAAAGTGTCAGCATGAAAATGCCAAAGAAACTTCAGCAATTTTTTAATACAGAAAGAAGATGGATGACAGTTTTATAGAGTGCCAGGGTCTATAGATAGGAAACCATATGAAACAAGGCTTAAGACATTTATCATTTGAATTATGAGTTTACTATAGAGGTTGATTCACAGCACTTTTTTTTTCAAACATGTGGTCTTTCAAACATTCAACTTTTATTGTTATAACAGAATATAGGTGTGCACTAAATTGACTGGCTAGAAACTGGACATGTCCACTACTCTACTTCTCTGCAATTTTATGGGTTTAAAAATGAGTCCACAAAAAGAAAAGCAAAAAAGATGAATGCACATTTACTTGAATAAACAATACCTGTAAAAGAAAGAAAAAGAGGGACAGAAACATGGGATGAAAAACAAAGTAGGCTACTGAAGCAAAATTCCATTTGCTGTCCAAAACATCTTCCTAAAGATATTGAGCAAGAAAACTAAGCTTCAGCCATAAGAAAATCATAGAAGCAGCCAGAGGGAAAAGGCATGTATGCCATTTAATCCAAAACCCTACTTAATACAAAAATCCAGAGATCCAACACCCTCAAGAAGTGGTCACCCAGTCTCTCCTAGAAGAGCGCTAATGAGAGAGAAGGACCATCATCACTTTAGGTATACAATATTGAACTGTTTTTACTATTCCAGAGGTTTCTTCCAACATTCAACCAAAATTTATCTTCCTGTAACTTAAGTCCCTTGGATCTAGTGCTGCCATCTGGGGCATCAGATAATAGGTCAATGACCTCTTTCATGTGGTAGCCTATATTTCTGCCTGTTTCCCTATGATTTATATTTCTCATTTCTCTCAGAATAAGCTTACAATACAACTATGTAAACCAGTGGTCTGGTTGTCTTTTTTTTTTGTTTGGGCATATAAAATAGCCATGGTTGCCATAGTAACAGATTCTGAGGGATGGGAGGCTTCAAGCTGTGAGTTAGAAAATAACAAGTGAGTAAAGGATGCAAATGTTTCCTTATATCACTCCCACATGAAAAAACAAATAATTTTAGTGATTTTCTCCTCACTTCATAAGAATGTACGGGTTGAAGTGTAACATTTAAGCGATATTCATACTGTTGAATTTTGGGAAAATATGTTTTTGCAAAAAAAAAAATAGTAAGTTGGTTTTTCTGCACCTAAAATACAGAAGAAAATATGTTTTTGGCACAAAATAAAATATTCTATCCAGGAAAGTATATTTTACAAGAAATTTTCTTGAGTGAAGTCTCAAAGTCCAAGGAATCTCATAGTTGTTCCCTTTCTCTTGGTGGAAGACTTTTTTTTTACTCAAGTATGCAAATATTTATTTTTCACATTCTTAGTAGTGAAGGAAGCTGCTTTTCTTTATTTAAAGGCCAGAATGACAGTAAAGTACTATTTAATTTGGTTAATGGATCAACAAATTGAGGAGTTAGCAAGTCTGCAATTAGATAGATAGATAAATGGATAGACAGATGATTGATATGGTTACAGGAAGAAGACAAATAGATGAAAGTGTTGGCAAGGGGAAGGCCTACTACTAAGGTAGTCTTGGGACAGTTCTACCCAGATGCAGCCAAAACAATATCATAGCAGAGTTCAAAAACAAAAACATCCAGCTATTGGTATTGGTAACGCACTGACCACTTTTCACACTCACAGGAAACACAGACATAGTTAATTCATCCAAAGTTCTGGAGACCTTATCTTCAGTTGCAATGTGTACAATATGATACAATATATATACACACTCCTCTCAGTCAGCCCCCAAGCAACTACCCATATTTTCCAGCGTATAAGATGACTGGGCATATAAGACGACCCCAACTTTTCCAGTTAAAATATAGAGTTTGGGATATACTCGCAGTATAAGACGACCCCTCTTCCAACGGGGGAAAATGAGAAAGTGTTGGGGGGAAGGACTGCCAATATACTACTCGGTGATGCATTCTGGGGTATGTACAATTTGTGGCCAAGTGAGTGACCTTGGGCATGTCACACACTCTCACCCTCAGGGGATGGTAATGGCAACCCCCATTTGAAGAACCATGCCAAGAAAACCCCATGATAAGATTGCCTTAGGGTTGCCATAAGTCAGAAAGGACTTGAAGACACACAAGAACAACAAAAAGTCTGCAGTTGTTTCATAGGTAGTACATGGGATTAGGAGCCAGCATGGTGTAGTGGTTTGAGTGTTGGACTACCACTCTGGAGACCTGGGTTTGATTCCCCACTCTGCCATGAAGCCCACTGGATAAACTTGGACAAGTCACACACACTCAGCCTCAGGAGAAGGCAATGGCAAACTTCCTCTGAGTGAATCTTGCCAATCTTAGCCTCAGAGGAAGGCAATGGCAAACCTCCTCTGAACCAGTCTTGTCAAGAAAACCCCAGGATAGGGGTTCACCTCTTATCCGCTGCTGCTTCCTCCTCCTGCCTCACACCACACCACACCACCCCTTCCTCCCCCTCCTCCTCCTCTAACCTGACTTCCTCTCTTCTTCCTCCTCTCGCCTCGTGCTGCGCCACCCCTTCTTATTTCTCCTCCTCCTCCACCCGGCATATAAGACAACCCCCACTTTGGAGAAGATTTTCCTGGGTTAAAAAGTAGTCTTATACACCAGAAAACACTGTACTTTGATGCCTGCTACAAACAACTCTCCAACTCTCCAAACAAACCTAACTAACCCACATGTGACCATTCTCTTGGTCCCCTTATATAGTAGGGTGGTTCTCAGTTATTACTCAGTGCCACATAGCATGATGAAACCTTACGGTAACTTTGCCTCATACATGTGCTCCTGACTCAGGAGTCTGTGGTTGTCCCATGGAATATATGCCACCTGTCAATCAAAATATTTTTTTGTATTCTTTCATGTACAATTACTCCAACAGAGAGTCCTGTAAGAACATTGATCGGAGGTACTAACAATGAAAGAATCAAAGATGAGGAGAGAGAGGTAATTAGCAAGGTGCCACAGGGTTTTGTCCTGGGCTCAGTGCTATTCAACATCTTTACTAATGATGGATGACAGAATAGAGGGCATGCTTGTCAAGTTTGGAGATGACACTAAATTAAGACCCTGGCCATACCATATTTGAAAATCCAGTTGATTCTAGCAAGGGAGGAAGTGAGAGAACCCATCAAAATGAGATCACCCAAAGATATCGGCATAATCTCTTTGGTCTATAGAGGGCAATGGTGGGATTCTAGACAATGAATGTGATTATGCTTACACAAATAAAGGACTCTTCTCCAGTAGTAGGAATTTTCCTTTGTCTGAGATATTCATGCCAATTGTATGAACATTTCCTCAATCTCCGACCATTCTTCTCTCTTGGGAACACCATTCATTCTGAGATTACTGCCCCAGAATATGATTTTGAGTATATATACCACCACCTAGACAATAGCAATTTTGTCTAGTCTGAAGCAGGACAGAAACTCTGTTTGACTACTACTAGATTCCTCAGTAAGCCACCCCACTTTCCCCAGCAACTATTCAGCCATTTCCACCCCCAGAGACCCCTCAATTGAAACCAAGCTTCAAGATCAGTACAGTATTACCATTAGCAAGGCCTCCACTTTTCATCTTCTCCCACCTTTGCTTCATTAGTTTTTGTGTGTGAGAGAGAGAGTTTGTGTGCATGAGAGTGTTGATTATTTTATTAATAAAACTGAAAAATCTATGAGGTATTGTCTCTGGAGTTCTGTGTGATTTGGAACCGACATACATAGGGTTGAATCCTAGGCGGAGTGTTGCCCCAGCCAAAATATAATTTCTATTTGAACTATTAAAATTCCCCTAAAACATATTAATCTGTGGGTACCCACCCATGACCCCAGCTTTTTGGGTAACAGAGGGATAGCTAATACCTCAGAGGATAAGATCAACATTTAAAATTATAACAGATTAGAGAGCTGAGTCAAAACTAACAAAATGAAATTTAAAAACAGGGGAAAATGTAAAGTGCTGTATGTAGGCAGGGGGGAAATGAAATGCATAGATTTAGGATAGGGGGCACCTGGTTTGACAGTAGTACATGTGAATGGGATCTAGGAGTCAACAGTGTGATACAGCAGCTAAAAAAAGGCAATGAGAGCCTAAACTGCATCAATAGAAGTATAGTGTTTTATCAAGGGAAGTAATACTACCACTCTATTATGCTTTGATCAGACCTCACCTGGAATACTGTGTCTAGTTCTGGACACCACAATTCAAGAGTGATATTGACAAGCTGGAGTGTGTCCAAAGAAAGGTGACCAAAATGGTGAAAGGTCTTGAAACCATGCCCTATGAAGAGCAACTAGAGAGCTGGGTCTATTTAGCCTGGGAAAGAGAAAGTTAAGAGGTGGCATAATAGCCCTGTTTAAATTGTTGAAGAGATGCTCTATTGAGGATAGTGCAGGCTCATTTTCTGCAGCTTCAGAGACTTGTACACAAAGCCAAGGATGCAAACTACAGACAAAAAAATTCTACATTAGGAAGAATATCCTAATAATAAGAACTGTTTGACAGTAAAATATGCTGCCTAGGAATGTGGTGGAGTCTCCTTCTCTGAAAGTCTTCAAACAGAGACTGGGTGGCTATCTATTGGGAGTCCTTTGCTTGTATCTTGCTGCATGGCAAGGGTTTGGACTGGATGATCCTTATGGTCTCTTCCAACTCTATGATGCTATGGTTCTATGAAAGAGAAGGAGGACATAGGTTGGAGGCAATTGCTTTTATTTTTTTTATTATCCCACGTTTCTCTCAACTTGAGAACCAAGGCAACTCAGAGCATAAAGTCCTCAGAGGACTGGGGACTGAGGCAGTTACCCACCCTCACCATTATTGGTCCTTGGAGAACTCAGGACTGAGGCAGTTACCTGCCCCCCCACCATCGGTCCTCAGAGGACTCAGGGCTGAGGCAGTTGCCCACCCCCACCACCATTGGTGCTTGCCAGCTCCAGAGCAGCAGAGGACTCAGGGCTGAGGCAGTTGCCTGTCCCCACCACCATCAGTCCTAAGAGGACTCAGGACTGAGGCTGTTGCCTGCCACCCCACCAGTCCTCAGAGGACTCGGGGCTGTGGCAGTTGCCCGTCCCCAGCACCATCGGTCCTTGGAGGACTCGGGACTGAGGCAGTTACCTGCCCCCACCACCACAGGTCCTCAGAGGACTCAGGCCTGAGGCAGTTGCCTGCCCCCCCACTGGTCCTTGGTGGACTTGGGGCTGAGGCAGTTGCCCGCCCCCCCACCATCAGTCCTCGCCGGCCCCAGAGCAGAGGAGGACTTGGGTCAGAGGCCATTGCCTACCACCACCACCTTTGGCTCTGCCCACTCTCCACTTGTGATCAGCGGGAGGCTTTAGCCTACCCCAACCCTCTGGAGACACCATCATCCACCCAACTCTACAATTGCTGAATACCATGGCCACTAGCATGAAGAGGGGAAAAAGGGGAATGCCAATAAGAGCAGCAACTTACAAAAACTCTGAGCGTCAGGTGCTGAGTCCATTGTATTTATTGACACTGGTATTGAGTGGGAAAAGAGGAGAAACCAGTGGGAACAGCACCTTCTGCAAGCAATTATAGGCACGCATGTCTGGAGGGGAAATGGGAGAGTGTCGGTGGAAACGGCACCTTCTAAAATCCCAGCTTCAATTGACAAATGACAGTGGTTGTCATAACAACTATATTTGTTATCACACGTGCGGAGAGGGGGGAACGGGAGGTGTTTGTGTGGGCATTAATAGCCTATTAATAGTTATCAACACCTCTTAATTATTTAATCTTATTTATTTAACTCTTTGGGCCTTTGCAAACTGCCAGAAATAGTGCAAATTGAGTCCACT
>CM034701.1:188714974-188728740 GCA_020142125.1 Phrynosoma platyrhinos | reverse complement strand
TTGATATTTGAAATCTATCCCATCTTCCTCTTACCCTGTTATCCCAAACAGGGTAAGAGGAAGGGTCATTCTAACTATACCTCAGACCCTTACTTTGCTCCTCTGCAACACCAGGTTGGTGAAGAACAACTCCCACATAATCCGTGATTTGTTAGAAGAAGAAGATGATGACCTGGCTTGTTTCATAAATATCTGGCTGGGAGAGGACAGCAGTGTGACCTGGGTTAAGGCCCTCCCAGCTGCATATACTGTCCAGCAGCAGGTTAGGGAAAATGGGCAAGGGTGGGAGTTGCCTTAGTCCATAAAAACACCATCATTTTGACCAGGAGACCTATCTTGAAAACAAATCACATCAAATGTATCTACCTGACCCTGCAGGCTAGAGACAGTCTGGGGATTCTGTTGGTTTACCATCCACCCCATTGCTTAACAGATTCCCTGGCTGAGCACACATAGCTGGTCTCGGAGCTGGTGTTGGAGTCTCTGAAACTTCTAGTTCTGGGGAACCTCAACATTCCCTTTGAGTCTGGCTCAATAGATCTAAAAGATGCAGCTCAGGAGTTCATGACTTCCATGACAGCCATGGGCCTGTCCCAATTAGTCTTGGGTCAAATACATTGTGCTGGTAATATACTCGATGTGGTCTTTAGTACGGATCAGGAACATCCATGGGCTGAGGTAATCCAGACTTACTCCCTGTCATGGACAGATCATTTTCTGGTCAAGTTGGGACTGAAGGCTACTACCCATATTCCTCTCAGGGGTGGAAGACCCATTAAAATGGTCCATCCTTGAAGGTTGATGGAACTGAAGCTTTGGAGGGTTTTAGGGTTGGAGGGTTTTAGGGTTGGGAATAATGGCGATTCTGTTGAACCCTTGGTTAATACTTGGAATAATGACCCTACCAGGGCTATAAACATGATTGCTCCCGAGTGTCCTTTTCAACCCGCTTCAAATAAAATAGCTTGGTACATGGAAGATCTTCGCCAAATGAAGTGGGCTGTACAATGACTAGAGCACCGCTGGCAGAAACATTGATGTTTATCTGATAAGACACATCATAGGATCATGTTGGATTCCTATCGAGTGGCAATAGATGCAGCAAAGAATTATTTCTATGCTGCACGTATTGCATCTGCAAAGTCTCGTCCAGCAGAACTGTTCAGGGTGGTTAAACTCAATTACCTGCCACCCTGAACCCGTTATTGGAACCAACTAAAGCCTGCTGTAATGCTTTTAATGACTTTTTTGTAGATAAAATCACTCAGATAAGGGCAGATCTGGACCAATAAAAGAGATGTCCAGAGACTCTCTGGACTGTGTTACACTGGATCATTTTGAGTTTGTTAATACTATGTTGTGGACAAGCTTCTTGGAAGTGTAAGGAGGACAACATGCCCTCTTGATCCTTGCCCATCATGGCTGACAAACCAGGGAGGAGATGCAGTAAAAACATTATTACAACTCATCATTAATGCATCCCTCAGGGAAGGGAAATTTCCATCTAATTTGAAACTAGCGGTGGTTAAACTGCTCTTGAAAAAAACCTCCCTTGATCCCCTGGTGAAAAATAATTATAGGCCAGTCTCCCTTCTACCATTCTTGGCTAAGGTGATCAAGAGGGTAGTTGTCCTCTGATTCCAAGTTGTCTTGGAAGAAGCTGATTATCTGGACCCATTTCGAACCGGCTTCAGGATGGGATATGGAGTTGAGACTGCCATAGTCACCTTAGTCGATGATCTCCATCTGGGCATATACAGGGGAAGTGTGGCCCTGTTGCTGCTCTTGGACATCTCAGTGGCATTCAGTACCATAGACCATGGGATCCTTCTGAAATGCCTGAGGGAGTTAGGTATTGGGGGCACTGCTGTTCAGTGGTTCCGGTCCTACCTCTGGGACAGATTCCAGATGTTGGGGGAGAGCTAACATCTGGCATCCCTCAGGGTGCCATTTTATCCCCCATGCTGTTTAACATTTACATGAAGCTGCTGGGAGAGATCATCTGGAGACATGGGGTGCGATGTTATCAGTACGCTGATGACACCCAACTTTACTTCTCTATGTCTCCGTCTGCCGCAGTGACTAAGGATGGTATTACTCCTCTTGATGTCTGTCTTGAATCGGTAATGGGCTAGATGAGGGAAAACAAAATCAAGTTGAATCCAGAGAAAACAGAGGTACTCATGATAGGTACCCCAAATCTGGGAAAGGAGCTTTGCCATCCAGTCCTGGATGGAGTCACACTTCCCCTAAAGGACAAAGTATGCAGTTTGGGAGTACTCCTGAATTCATCTTTACAGTTATCATCTCAAGTGGATGTGATGGCCAGGAGTGCTTGGTATCAACTTCGGTTGATCCACCAACTGCATCCCTACCTGGACCGAAAGGACCTTGAAGCAGTAGTACTTGCCCTGGTAATCTCTCATTTGGATTTCTGTAATGCTCTCTACATGGGGCTACCTTTGTACCACATTTGGAAGCTCCAATTGGTTTAAAATGCAGCAGCCAGATTGGTCACCAGAGCATCTAGGTTGGACCATATAACACCAGTATTAAAATCTCTTCATTGGCTGCCGATTAGCTTCCAGGTGCAGTACAAAGTGTTGGTTATTACCTTTAAAGCCCTACATGGCTTGGGCCCAAGTTATTTGAAGGAACACTTCTCCCCACATAATCTGTCCTGCACTCTCAGAACGTCTGGGAAGAAGTTATTAGAACACCATAAAACTAAACTTACCACAACTTCCCCAAAATCTTTTACAGTCACAGCTCCTAAGTTGTGGAACAGCCTGGCAGAGGAGATCCATCTTATTACTAATCTAGAAGCCTTCAAAAAGGCACTTAAGATGGAGATTTTCCCATGGGCCTATGCATCTGATCTTCCAGATTTTTAGACTCTGACAAGGTTTGGCTATTTTATTTTATTTTATCCTATTTTATTTTATTTTCATTTATTTTATTATATTGTATTCTATTCTCTTAATCTATTATTATTGTTCTGATTTTTATTATTTTATTGTTTATATTTTGTACATTGTATTCATTTTATTGTGTAATCCCACCTCGATCCGTAGGGAGAAGCGGGAAATATAAATAAAACTTATTATTATTATTATTATTATTATTATTATTATTAATTAAAATCCAGATCAGACCAGTTTTTTTAAAAGAAAATCAATGAAACTATCCTACTAAAATTATAAAACTGTAGAAAAAGTTTTAAAAACATTACATTGAGAATAAAAGTTTAGTACACAGATACCTTTCCATGACTATTCTGCACAATGAGTTATTTGCCAAAAGCTAGTGTCACTTTTTAAAAAAAGATCACTGGAAGAAGAAATAAGCTGGGAGCTGGACATTGCAGAGTTCACACTGAGAGAGAAGCAAACCTTCCACCCTCACTGAATCCTGCTGGGAAAGTACTCAAAATCTAGAGTGTTAATCTTTGGGATACTGGAGAGTTTGCTGACCTACTCATATCGCTCATCACCAGCTAGGTAGTAGGAATGCTGGTCTTCTTTAGAACAATACAGAAGAACTGCATGTTGGGGCATGTGTGATCTGAGATCAACATGCAGAAGACACGTCAGGAATCACACGCCACAGAACACTCTCTACTGTGAAGTTCAGTGCAAGCTGCAGAGAAAAAATCCTCCCACACCAAAGCTGTTGGCAAGACAAAAACTGCTGAACTACTGAGTTCTCATGAAGAGGCTTTTATTCTTGAGTACAGCTATATACATCAGACTGACAATGTGTTACGCGAGGCTCCTATTTACAATGCAACCACACTGAGCACACTGAGCATTCAGCTCACTCATTTATATACAATATATTTGAGTCCAGCCCACTACTGGTATGTCACCCAGTTTTCTGTCACTTGATAGGCATAACTCTGAAGAAGTGAAGTTTGCTGACTTTTTCTCCTGCCCTTCTGTTACCAGCTTCCTGTGACTCAGGACTCTTTGAATGATGAGTCATCATGTCTCCCAACTGAAATCAGGTTACCTTTTACCTTTGCTCCAATTTCATGCCATAACCACATCTATGACATTTTCTACCCAGAGTGCAATTTACTCTGACACTGCAAAGTTTTCTTCCCAGCTCAAGGAAACTGGAGAAATTAGTAAGCTTCCAAACAAATGGAACACATAACAATATCATGTGGTAGTTTGACACGACACAGCATCATGTGTACCTTGCATCAAAATGGTGTTTTGCCAATCATAAAACCCTGTTGCTGTGCTCAGGGAAAGAGAGCATCTTGTTTACAAAGAAAAAAACATAGCAACTAGGACTTAATGAAGCAGGGGGCATGAGGTCTATGGAAATTATGAACAGGATGAAGAGAGTTTTATGACTTTCTTGCAGTGCTAGAATAGGTGTGGGGTGTGCATGAATCTGTGGGCCTGAACAGACTGCAAGAAATGATCCAGTTTAAGACTACTTTAACTGCCCTGACTCGGTGCTAGGGAATCATGGAAACTATAGTTTATTATGGCACCAGAGCTCTCTGACAGAGAAGGCTCAATGTCTCAGAAAAACTACAATTCCAATGATTCCCTAGCAATGAGCCAGGAATTATGGATTATTTCTGGCAGTTAGTTCATAGTCTGTGTTTCTCCCATAAACCATAGCTAGCATAGTTAATGATGCTGGATACTTGGAGCTGTAATCCAACAAATTCTAGAAATTTCCCATCTCTGTACTATATGTTAGGAGCAAATCAGGGGTCAAATCATCCATGAAATTCCTGGCAAATGTTACACAGAAAGTGGGTCCAGCTCTATGCTGAGTCACAGAATATGTTCAGTCTTTATGACTTTTTTCAAAGTCTTTCAGTTGGTAAGAAAGAACTGGCAGGAGTCACAGACCCTTTCTCCTAAGTATTACATTTTGTAAATAATTTGCTCTTGCACCATTTGGTCATAATGATGATACTGAACATGCCCTGTAACAGCAAATTTTTGGAAAAACCTTCATGCCACAATTTGTGAAATTTTGAATATTTCTTTTGAATGTACACCAGATTTATATCTCTTAAATATGTTACAAAATGTACAAACTGCAGATCGAAAAAGACTGTGGAAATTAATTTTATACATGATTACATGTGCAGGAATCCTGATGGCACAAATATGGAAAACAGCTGAAGTTTCCTCTATAGAAAATTGGTTATATAAACTGATTGAAGCAGCTGAATTGGATAAAATATCTGGTAGTATCGATGGAGAATCTTATTGTAAAAATAAGGTAGGCTGGAATATCCCTCATGTATATTGTGATAGAATATGGAGTAAATAATCACAGAACAAGAATATAAGTAGTAGATAATTAAGATAATATATTTCTTTATTTTTTTAAAAAAATTTATTAACATTAAAAAAGTACAAAAACTTGACAAAACATAACATACAACACACAAGACAAGACCAACAAACACATAAAATGACTTCCTTGCTAAAGACATACTGTTACGAATCGCCTAACAAGTTAACACTTCTATCTATAATTAACCATAAATCTAAAGTCACACGTAATATTGTGATACTCCTAATTTACCTACTATACAAATATAATATTTTAAATCAAAGTACCCTAAAATCGAACTTTTTTATCATTGCACCCCCAAGTTTGAGTAGTACTAGATTACATCAATTATAAAACAAGATTCTTTCTCTCTAATCCAGTACTCAGTCAAGGGTTTCCATTCATTAATGACCATTCCATATTCTCTTTTTTTCAACATTGAAGATAATCTTTCAATCTCCATTATATCTAACACTTTCTTTACCCACTCACTAATATCAGGAATTTCTTTTGTTTTCCATTTTGCCGCATAGACAATCCTCGCTACTGATATTAAATAAAACAATAATTTACCATAGGTTTTTTCTAACATTTCATCTTCGATCATTCCCAAGAGATATATTTGTGGACTAAATAACAGATCTTTTTGAAATATTTTTTCCATTTCTTTATGAACCATTCTCCAATAGCTTCTCGCATGTTTACAATCCCACCAAAGATGGAAAAAGGTACCAGTTCTTTTTTCACATTTCCAGCATTTGTTTGTAAGGTTTCTTTTCATTTTAGCCAATTTATCGGGAGCAAGGTACCACCTAAACTGCATTTTATAGTAATTTTCTTTGATGTCTGAATTTATTGTAAATTTAAGTCTTGTTTTCCAATTTTTCTACCATTTTTGCAATTCAATGTTTTGGCCAAAATCCTGTGCCCATTTCACCATCTGGGGTTTAATAAGTTCTTCCGTCTCCAGACCTAATAATAATTTATAAATTCTTGAAATTTTACCTTTATCTTTTGCCTTAAGTATCTCGTCAAAATCTATATTCATTGAACCAAATGGTTTTATCTTTTTGTCAAAGAGAAATCTTTCTTTTAATTGACGATAAGTAAACCAATTACAATTATATCCCTTTTTATTTAATTGCTCCTGTGACTTAATTTCGAACCCACTTTTTTCTTTTCGCAACAAATCCTGATATGTCAACCAACCTTCAGTTCTTAATTTATTCTCTCTGATTGCAACTGCTTCAACCGCTGTCCATAAGGGTATCTTGTCATTCCAATTTGTTTTCACTTTAAGCCATACCCTCAAAAGGGCTCTTCTTAGATAGTGATAGTTAAAATTCTTATGTAATTTAATTTTGTCATATAATAGATAACCGTGCCATGAATAGACTTTGTCAAATCCTTCTAACTTTAAGTTCTTTTCATTCGTTAAATTAATCCAATTTATAATCCAATATAGGCAACACGCATAATAATAAATTTTGAGATTCAGCATATTCATGCCCCCTCTATGAGATAATATATTTCTTTAGAAATTTCAACAAGATAAAATGTATGAGTTAACATTTAATTGTAAAGTAAAAATAAGTTGTTAATGATAAAGAATAAGCTTACTAATAAAAACGGGTCATACGGAAGAACTGAATTCAAATCTATGTCAGATCCTGGGGGGAAAAGAATACGAGTATATATTTATAGTTGGGCGGGGTAGGAATTGTAGATAAAAATTCTTTGTATTATGTATGATTTTTCTTTTGTAATATTATTTTTACATCTTTCTTTAATTTAAAAAAATGATGATACTGAACATTCTATTAAAAGGTGATTTAGGTAATAAAGTGAAGACTTCTCTTTATTACCCAGTCCTGTTATTGTAGCTGTAACAATATGTTATGTTCCTTCTCCTGGCAAAGTTCAATAAACAAATTTCCCTCGAGCATCCAAAAATGCACTTTCAGGCAATGAAGAATTATTTCTGGTTGCTCTAGATTCTCCTACAAAACCCAGTAAGGAGGTCAGTCTCTTATGTATTGTTCTTCTTACTGTGCTGGATTAAATGTTTTTCACATAGAAAATACATAGATTAATTCATTTAAATTATGAGACTGTGTCTTGCATTCCTATGGTCCATGGTGTTTCTGTGTTATAGACACTGGGTTGTATCTCATGGCACTTTTGTACTACTGGATACCACTTCTGTTCATACGACATGGAGCAGCTTATATTTGCCAGTCTACGCAGCCCACAGTGATTCTTTATATCTCCTGAAAAGCTGTTCCAGAAGGTTGTAGGCCTTTCTGGAACATGGTTGATACAGAAGAGAGCCACTGATGTGGCCTCGGAGAGAGAGAAGAACAGGCAGGAATAACTCCATCTTGCCTTAGCAACAGCAGAGGATGAAAAACCCTCCCTCCATGCCAGCTACCACTGCTGTGGCTTCTGAGGGAGAGAAGAGTAGGCAAGATTTGGCACAGATGTTTAACCTGAGTAGGCAACAGATTTTTGTAGTCCAGAAGTCCATATATAGTTCAGAACTGTGTAATCCATATATAGTTCAGAACTGGGTAAAAAGTGGGATGATGATGATGATGATGATGATTATATAATGCTTTTACTGATAACAAAGAGCCTAAGCAGAAGGCTTAAGAGGCCGTCTTCGACACAGTGAAGGGGAGGGGCAGCCGCACGCTCGGCGCCCCAACCCCCTCCCGAGGTCGTCCTCAGAGCAGCCGGCCCTCCGCACAGCTGGCACTCCGAGGAGGACCTCCCGCTACAGCTTTTCCATGCGCTGTGACGGAAAAGTCAACGAAAGTGCACCGAAGCCTTTTGCGGTGCACTTTCGCTGACTTGTGAAAGGAGCGCTCCTTTCAGGGGCGGTGAAGCTGCACCGCAGGATCGAGGCATGGGGATGCCTCGGTCCCGCGGCTCAGCTTCCCAGGGCGGCCCATGGCCGCCTGTCTGCTTAGGCCCAAAGTCTTTGGGGTTCATGCTATTTCTAAAGCTAGCCATTTGATTTTGTATTCAGTAGTTTAAACTACAGGGGGCTGACAGGGCTCAAGCACCCTCTGGGATTTCTGGTGGGGTGGGATGCCCCTTTGAAGATTTCCCAGAATTGAAGAAGCTGCCCTCAGGAGACCAGCTGTTATGTGATCTAAATTACCTCCAGGGATCCATTATAACCCCACGTCTCTGAATAGAAGAGATTAAAGATACCCCCTTTATGTTGTTGTTACTTGCCCTCAAGTTATGGCAGTTCTGTGGATCAGACCTCTCCAAGCTCCACTATCTTCCACAGCTCTGCTTATGTCCTGTAGTTTCATGCCCATGATCTCCCTGATTGAGTCTATCTATCTGGTGTCCAGTAGTCCTCTCTTTCTGCTTCCTTCTACCTTTCTTAGCATTATTGTATTTTCTAATGAGATGTGCCTTCTCATGATGTGTCCAAAGTACAGCAGCCTCAATTTGATCATCTTTGCTTCCGCAGACACTTGAAGCCTCATCTGTGCAAAGACCCATTGGTTTGTCTTTTTGGCTATCCACAGTATTCTCAGAACCCTTCTCCAGCACCACATCTCAAATGAGTTGATTTTCTTCTTACCTACTTTCTTAATTGCCCAGCTCTCATATAAGTACATGGTGATGGGGAATACAATGAATTGCACAATTCTGACTTTAGCACTCAATTGTAGACCTTTTATTTAGGATTTTGTCTAGTGCTTTCATATCTGCCCTTCCCATTCCTAGTCTTCTTCTGATTACTTGACTTCAGTCTCCATTCTGAACAATATTTGACCCAAGGTATGGGGACTCTTAAACCATTTCAATTTCCTTATTGTCTAGGTTGAATTTATGTAGATCTTCAGTGATCATTATTTTTGTTTTCTTTATGTTCAGCATTAAACCTGCCTTTACACTTTCTTCTTTGACCTTAGTCATTGTTCCAAGTCTGTGATATTTTTGGTTAGTAGTATGGTGTCATCCACATATCTTAGATCAGGGGTAGGCAGCCTTTCCCCTTTAAGGGCTGAGGGACTTCAGCTCTCAGAATTCCAGGAGCTATTGGTCAACATGGGACTATTGGCCAACATGGCTGAGGCTTCTGGGAGCTGAAGTCCCTTGGCCCTTAAAGGGAAAAGGTTGCCTAGCCCTGTCTTAGATTGTTGATGCTCCTTCTTCCTGTCTTCACTCTTCCTTCTTCTGAGTCTAAACCTGCTCTTCATATGAGTTGAAAAAATAGGGTGATAGAATGCAGCCTTGCCTGACCCCTCTGCCAATTGGGAACCATTCTGTTTCTCCATATTTTTTTCTAACAGTTGCTTCATGTCCTAGGTACAGATTTCTCATCAGGAGTCATCAGATGTAGGGGGAAGCAGACGGAGGTGCCAGAGATGCCGCTGGACAGAGCGCCGAGGGAGTGCAGCCTCCGCACTGCTGCGCTCCGGCGGCGTCCCTGGAAGGAGTGCTAAATGAGTGCTCCTTCCACAAGACAGGGAAAGTGTGCCCTAAAAGCATAGGGCGCACTTTCCCTGCCTTTCCCGCTGCAGTGCATGCGGACGCTGCGGTGGGAGGTTGTCCCCGGAGCACCGGCCGTGCGGAGGGCCGGCGGCTCTGAGGACGACCTTAGGAAGAGGAAGGGGCGCCGCATGTGTGGCTGCCCCTCCTCTTCCTTGCCTCGAAGACGACTCAATTAGTCGTCTGCCGAGGCCTGTAGTTTCATCCCCATGTCCTTAAGAACCAGCCATAGCTTTCAATGGTCTATACCGGGGTAGGCAACCTTTCCCCTTTAAGGGCCGAGGGACATCAGCTCCCAGAAGCCTCAGCCATGTTGGCCAATAGTCCCATGTTAGCCAATAGCTCCTGGGATTGTGGGAGCTGAAGTCCCTCGACCCTTAAAGGGGAAAGGTTGCTTATCCCTGGTCTATACAGTCAAATGCTTTGCTAGAAGCACATGCTGATTCTTTCCTGAAATTCTTTGGTGCACTCCATTAGGCATTGTATGTTTGCAATGTGGTGCCTAGTGCCTCTTCCTTTTCTGAACCTCACTTGCACCTCTGGAATTTCTATCTCCATGTATTTTTGGAGTCTATGTTGCAGAATTGTTAGCATAATGTTGCTTGCCTGGGAAATTATTATGATCCTATTGTTGCTGTAGTCTTTTCTCTCTCTCTCTCTCTCTCTCTCTCTCTCTCTTTTTTTTTTTTTTTTTTTTTTTGTGGATACAGTCTGTTGCCACCATTTTATTTTCCATATTTGTTGACATATATTAGTTAACATGAGCTGATTCTGTTTTTGTGGATTGTAGCAGTTCAGTTGGAATATCATCTATTTCTGGAGATTTATTTTTACCAATTTCTTTTATTTTAGCTTCCACCTCACTTTTTAGAACTTGGGGATCATCTTCCTGTCGTTCTTCATTCCATGTGTCATTCATTTTTTCATCACTTTCACTCAACATCTTTTTATTTCTTCTTGATCTTGTTCTATGTTCTTTTTCTTGTCATAGAGCATCCTAGCCCTTGGTTTGAACTTCCCAGATCTTGTAGAAGAGATCTCTCATTCTTCCTTTTGTTGTTGTCGTTGTCTTCTATTTCTCTACACTAATCATTATAGTAGTTCTCGTTATCCCTGTGCACTAGTTGTACTGTTGCAATCAAAGTTCTGGTTTTGTTCCTATTTCCCTTTTCTTTTTTCTTCTCTTCTTTCTTTTAGAGTTTGAAGATTTCATCTGTTATCTGTTCTTTCTTCTATTTCCTTTTGGCCACCAGTAGTTTCTTTCTGCATTCTTCCTTGACTTCTGCTCATAGTTCTTCTGGTTCTTGGTTATTTATGTTTAATAGAGCAAATCTATTTCTTACATTGTAATTAAATTCTGTTGAGATATTTTTCAGATCATATTTTGGTATAATTACAGTTTGTGTTTTCTTCTTCAGCTTTATTCTATTATATAAGTAGTTCATGATATGTGCCACAGTTAGCACATGGTCTAGTTTTGGCTTCAAGAATGGATCTTCCCCATCATCTATTTACAATTATATGATCTATTTGATTTTTTTTTTTATTGACTGTCTGGTTATGTCCATCTGTATAGTCTCCACTCTGGTTGTATGAAGAAGTTGTTTGTAATTAATAGGTTGCTGGCCTCACAAAATGTCATACACTCTCCTGTTTCATTTCTTATACCTAGTCCAAATCTTCCTAGTTTTTTTTCCAATCTTCTTTGTTACCTTCATTAATATTAACTTTGTTACCAGGCAGAAAGAGGTTTTGGTTCTGTCATTATGGATGAAACTGGGAAAAGCATATATAAAATCTGTGTTGGTTGTGATATATATATCTGCAGTTACCAGGCAGAAATCAAATGGTTACATTGCAGTTACCAGGCAGAAGTCAAAATGTTACATTGCAAACAGGTGGGGCTAGATGGCTCCAGTATATATATATAGTAACAAGAGGAAAGGGAAGGTTAGTACCAACCTAAACACTGGCTGCAATTAAGTCCTTGGTCTGCAATTAAGTCTTTTTGTTCTTGGTCTGCAATTAAGTCTTTTTGTTCTTTCACCAAGACTATTGTCTGAATCCTTGGAACAAAGCTGATTGGTACTGACAGTAGGTTGGTACTCATAAATATCATTTTGTATGATGCAACAGCATTCAGACCAAGATGAACCCTTCACAGAAATGGTTCTTGAAGACAGGGAAGATGACCAGGGAGATGATGCCCTGGAGGAAGAGATGGTGTTATATGTATTAGGTGAGTCTGACTTTTGATGCCATTTTCAAAGAACAGTTGGGAGGAGTTTTACTGCAGTTGCCAGACAGAAATAAAAAGGCTGCATAGCAGTTACCAGGCATAAAACAAAAGGTTGTAGTACAGTTACTAGCCAGAAATCAAATGGTTACATTGCGGTTACCAGGTAGAAGTTGACTGTTACATTGCAAACAGGTGAGGCTATGTGGCTCCAGTCTATATATACTGACAAGAGGACAGGGAATGTTAGTACCAACCTAAACATTGGCTGATCACTATTGTCCTTGGTCTGCAATAAAGTCTTTTTGTTCTTTCACCAAGACTATTATCTGAATTCTTGGAACAGAGCTGATTGGTACTGACAAAGGGGTAGAAGAGAATAAATCTGGGGAAGGCTTAACTTGACACAACAAGAGAGTGGCTTTTGTCTTGCAAAAAGATATCTACTGAGCAAATGAAGGGGAGAGTATTGTTTGTTTATATATAGGTAAGTGGGAGAGAGGACAAAGATTTTCTGGGGAAAATCTTTATGAAGAAATCATGGAGTGAGAGAATTATCTGGAGGATGGAGGGGAGGGAAGAGAACTTCATACAACCAGAGTGGAGATTATACACATGGACATTACCAGACAGTCAATACAAAAATCAGATAGCTCATATAATTTAGCCCCAATAACTAGTGAGGCCTGGCTCCAGAAGACCTACCCTGCAGCAGAAGCAGAAGTCCTTTCCTACTAGTGCTAGCAGAAAAATTGGAGAGAATACTTTTTCTGGTGCCCCTGAAACACCATTGCTCTGGGAAAGTAAAGAACTGGGAGAGTGAATTATGGGTTGGCCAGACATCTGGGAGAGGTGTTAATAATTCTAGTACTCTTGCAAAAAAAGAAAGAAAGAAAGAAAGAAAGAAAGAAAGAAAGAAAGAAAGAAAGAAAGAAAGAAAGAAGAATTCTGCTCCCCTTGGGCCCTGTATTAAGAAAACAAAAAATTACATCTGGTCTTCATTTTATATTTAGACATGTGGGAGGTGTGTGTGTGTGGGTATATCTACCCATTTGAGTGTTGTAGAAGGAAGAGCAGGTTTTCGTACTCTAAATTATTATTATTATTTTTATTTTTATTATCATTATCATTATTATTATACCTTTGTCCAATACTGGGCCTCAAGGTAGCCTTACAAAATTCAAAACATATACATTTTAGAATATGGGAGAAGAAAATATATGTATAAAATTTAATAAAACAAAACAAAACAAAACAAAATAAATATATTGCAATATTTAAGCATTTAAAATACATGACAACTATACAAGTCCTTAAAAACATAGATGTAGGCTGAGATTATTCACTGAAGGCCTGCTGGAACAGAGAAGTTTTTGCCTGCTTCCAAAGCACATTAAGGATGATGGAAGCATAGCTTTCCTGGGAAGAATGTTCCAGGGCACTACAGCAGCCACTGAGAAGGTCCTCTCCTATGTTTCTACCAGGCATGCCTGTGAAGATGGTGGGATTGAAAGAAAGGCTTCCCCAGATCTCAAAGTGTGGGAAGGCTCATACGGGAGAATACATTATTTCAAATAACCTGGACCTGAACCAAATAGGTCTTTATAGGTTGTAATCAGCACTTTAAATTTTATCTGGAAACATACTGAAAGCAGTGAAGCTATTTTAACAGGGGAGTTGTATACTATCTGTAACATGC
>CM034701.1:188701105-188714874 GCA_020142125.1 Phrynosoma platyrhinos | reverse complement strand
TAAACCCTAGATTTTAGTCAGTCAGTGTGCTAGATTCATGGTCTAAACAATTCCACGTCACTCTGACCTCTGAAACTAGTTACCGGCAAGTCAGCTCAAAATCCAGGCTGCGGAGCCTGACTTGTCTCCCTATCATTCCACATTTTCTATTCGCTTCCCGGGAGGAAGGCTACGTCTCGGTAAGTATCGCCATTAGTAACGCCTGCATTTCTGTTCCAAACTCCAACCTTGATCTTCCTGAGCCTTGTGTGTGTGTGTGAGTGCATGTTCTGTGAGTGAGTTTTCCCCTATTTTAATAAATTAGACATCTAGTGGTTAACCAATATCTGTCTCAGCTCCATTTCTTGGGATTCTCTGGTCTCTTGGTATAAACACCGGGAGAGCGGTCTCATTGGGCTGTTGTAGCAAGCCTACTCTCACATATTTGAGCTAATAATAAAATTCCCCTAAGGATTCGGTGCTACATCTGCAACTCTTTCAGCCAACTGGAATGTATAACATGTTTTCTATCCTCCTGCAGAATCCCATTTCCTTGGTTGAACTACTGGCCATAATTACCACTATGGAGAAAATTCTCATGAAAAAGAAGAAAACATGGTAAGTAATGGCAAAAGTTCCACTGGCAACTCCTCTGGAGTTAATACACTGCCAGGATCAGGCTGAGGAAGCATTACCTTCCAAAGACATACCCTACAATATTAGTCTTCCTGGCATTAAAAAAAAAAAAAAAAGCTAGCAGGACACCAGTACAAGGCATTTGGAAGAGAAAATTTGCTTCACTCTCCTGTGAAATGGGCAAAGCATATTGCAACATCTGTCACACAGCAAGTGAAATGAGTGCTCCTCTCCCCAAAACCTCAAGAGACAAGGATGGATATGAAACTTTTGCTAAGAAAGCTTCTCAAACTGGAAGAAAGCCCTAGAAAAAATCCATAGCCATCAGCACTCACATTTTCACTCTTCAGCTGTTCAAATTATGGTTGCTGTTAAGTGTGGTGTAACTGTTCATATCTCTTGCTCAAAGGGAAAACAAAAGCAAGTGCAAGAATCTAAAAAGGCACTGCTGAAAATTTTATCCCTTGTAAGATGTCTTTCCTGTCATGGCCTAGCTGTTCATGGCCATGTTGATGAAGGATCAAATCTTAGTCAACTCAAATTGAAGCTTAGTCAAATTGAAGCTTAATCCAGACAAGACAGAGGTGCTCCTGGTCAATTGAAAGACAGATCTGTGAATAGGGATTCAGCCTGTGTTAGATGGAGTTACACTCCCCCTGAAAAATCAGGTTTGTAGTTTGAGGGGGGGGGGAGTACTTCTGGATTCAGCGCTGAGCCTGGAAGCCCAGGTATCAGCGGTGACCAAGAGTGCCTTTGCACATCTAAAACCTATGCACCATGTCCGTTCCTGCAGAAATCAGACCTGGCCACAGTATTGCATGCCTTGGTTACATCCCATTAGGATTACTGTAGCGTGCTCTATGTGGGGCTGTCTTTGAAAAACGCTCAGAAACTTCAGCTGGTTCAAAGAGTTGCAGCCAGGTTGTTAAGTGGAGCTGGCTTCAGGGAGCATACAAATCCCTTGTTGCAACAGCTGCATTGGCTGCCATTCCATTTCCAGGCTCAATTAAAAGTGCTGGTTTTGACCTATAAAGCCCTATACGTCCTGAGTCCAGGCTATTTGAAGGACCGTATCTCCCTTTACAAGCCCCTCAGAGTATTGGAGATGCCCTTATCTCTGTCCCACTACCTTCTCAGGTACATTTCTCAGTGGCTGCTCCTAAGCCCTGGAACTCCCTCTTTATGGAAGCCAGGATGGCTCCATCCCTGCTGTCCTTCTGGCAGCAGGTAAAGATGTTTTTATGAAACCAGGCTTTCAAATGACATGGATGATGTTTTGTTTTTGTTTTTGTTTTAAAGAGTTTTAAACTTTAATTTTTATTTTCCCCCTTTATTTATTACTATTCATTGATGCAAACTCCAAACAATTACATTTTCATCCAATTACACACTTACAGTGTTTAACATTCCACATCCCTGGTATACTGTGAATAGTCTATCTCAAAGCCATTTTAATATATTCAAGCCAAACATGCAAGAAAACATCAATGCCCTTTATATATCTAGATTATGACATATCCAGTTTATATGTTGTTGCTATCTTTACAAAGATTTTACAACTTCTATCTACTATAATTCTTTCTTGAATATCTCACTTCTTTAACGCTTATAATCCTATTTCCATTTATGTGTATTGCAATACTTAAAGAAGATTGAAAGGTATTAACTTGACCATCTTTTTTCACAAAAGGTGTATAACAACTGCCATTTTGTTTCTGTCTCATTCTTTAATTTTCCTTCTGTTAATTCTTCCTACTTATCTAGTTCTGCAATTTCTATCGCCCTGTGTAGCCAAACATCCATGGGTGGTATCTTTTCTGATTTCCATTTACTGGCAATTAGCGTTCTTGCTACAGTAACCATGTAGAGGTTACTTCCATATTTCTTTTCCTTCTTGGTTTTTTGTTGTGTGGATCATATTGAGTAAATATAAATATGGTGTACATTCTAATGATATGTTCAATATTTCACAGATGGTTTTATGAATATTTCCCCAATTTTTTATTTTATTTTAGGGCATAGCCACCACATGTGTATCCATGATCCATATTCATTATTACACCTCCAACAGGAGTGTTTGTTATTTTTATACATTCTGGCAAGTCTAGCTGGTGTAAGATACCATCTAGTCTCCATTTTGAAAAAAAAATCCTTCAACAATTGATTATTAGTAAATTTATATGTGGCAAGTCTAGCTCTTATCCAGTTGTCTAATGGAATTTCTTTTCCAAAATCCTTTGCCCAGCTTAACATATGTTCTTTTACTATCTCATCTTCATTTTTTCTATGTAATAGTGTGTCATATAGTTTAGCTATTTGTTTGGGTTTTTCTTTCAGGGTTATTAGTTTCATTATTAGTCAGATAGATTCCATATTGGTTTTTGTCTTTTTTGAAGATTTCCAGAATTTAATGGTGATTAAACCAAGTAAATCCTGTATCTTTTCTCTGAATCTTACAAAAATTGTTCAATTCTATGATTCCAGTGTTTTTATTTATTGATGTTATATCTTCATATCTTAACCATTTTTCTGGGCATCTGAATCTGTTTAGCAATGCTTAATGTGGTGACATCCAGCCTGGCAAACCTCGATAGAATTTTTCCTTTATTTTTTCCCAGACTTTTAACAAAGCCTTTCTTAGAACATGATAATGAAAATTCTGGTGTGCCTTGGCTTTATCGTACCACAGGTATGCATGTCAACCAAATCTTAGATCGTATCCCTCTAAATCTAGCAATCTGATGGTTTTGACATGAATCCATTCTTGTATCCATTTTAGGGTGCACGCCTGGAAATATAATTCTAGGTCAGGTAAATCACAGCCTCCATCTTTCTATTGTCCAACAGAATTCTCCATTTGACTCGTGGTTTCTTCCCTTCCCATATAAACCTTTTAAGTTCACGGTTCCACATGGAGAAAGGTTTGTTATGTATAATTGGTAAATTAGTAAGCAAAAATATAAATTTGGGAAGCACAAACATTTTGATTGCGGAGATCCTTCCAGATAATGAAATCTTCATACGAGACCATCTTTCCAAATCTTTTTTAACATCTTTCCATATTTTCCCATAATTCAAGTTGAAAAGGTCTGTATTTCTGTTGGAGATATAAATGCCCAAATACTTTGCTTTTTTAACCACCATGCATTGTGATTTTTGTACCAACATTTCTTCTTCCTCATTTGACAAACTTTTATTAATAATCACAGATTTATCTCTGTTTTGTTTGAAACCAGTGTACTTCCCGAATTCATCTATGATTGATAGTACTGTGATCTATGCTCTGTAAAGTATTGTCCATAAAAATAATTATATTGTCGGCATATGCCTTTATTTTGAATTCTGCACTTTTTATTTTTGGTTCTTTTATTTTGGTTTCTGATCTTATCTTGTTATTCAGTAGTTCTATAATAATCAGGAAGAGTAAAGGCAATATGGGGCACCCTTGTCTTACCCCTCGACGAATGTTAAATTCTTTTGTTTTTCCCCCATTAATAATTAATCTTGCTCTTTGTTCTGAGTATATGCTCTTAATCCATCTGATAAATTTATTTCTAAAATTCAGCTTTTCCAAGATCATAATCATGGTGTCCCATTTCACTGAATCAAACGCTTTATGTGCATCTGTGAGTAACAAAGCTAACTTTTTCTCATTATTCCACTCATAATACTTGATTATATCAATAACAGTTCTTACATTATGTTTGATCTGTCTTTGTGGCAAAAAGCCCACTTGATCCTCATGAGTTCTATTTTTTAATATCAGCTTCAATCTGTCAGCCAGAATGCTTGTAAATATTTTGTAATCAATGTTCATGAGTGAAATAGGTCTGTAATTCTCTAGTCTAGTCTTGTCTTTACCTTCCTTTGGAATAAGGACTATATCTGCCTGTTTCCAGGTGTCTGGGATTCCATTTTTAGTTATTTCCTTTATTGTATTACTAAATGGTTCTGTTAGTTCTGTTATCATCCTGTAGTAATATGCTGGTATAAAACCATCAGGGCCTGGAGATTTTTTCAATTTTAGTCTCTTGATTGATTCTTTAATTTCATTAATTGAGATATCTTCATTCAGCATGTTATTGTCAGCCTCATCAAGTTTCAGATAATCTAAATTTTCCATGAACTCCTGAAAGAATCTATCTTTTTTAACATCCTCTGATTCTTCTTTATATATGTTTGCAAAGTACAATAGAATTTTTTATGTCTTCTTGCCTACAGCTTTTACCCTCATCATCTTTTACCTCCATGATTATGTTGATTCCAGTTTTTTTTCAGCTTATTTCCCAACCATTTCCCTGTTTTGTTATCTAGATTAAATTCCTCTCATTTGCTTTTTTCCCCTTTTTTGTTCAAACTCTTTATTTAAGATAGCGTCTAGCCTTGTCTTCCAATAATTTATTCTTTTTTGATTGCTTATTGAATTTGTGTCATCCATCAGTTCTTCTTCTGCTTCTTTTATTCTTATTTCCAATTCTTTACATTCTTTATCCTGAGACAGTCTTACTTCCTCAGCTTTTTTTTTTAGAAAGATGCCCTTTTTAGAAAAAAATTAATGTTTTTAATTGTTTGAATTGTTTAATTGCTTTTTAAACTTTGTATTTTTGATGTTTTATACTGTTTTAACTTGGACTGTTTTAAATTTGTTAGCCACATTGAGTCCCTGTACTGGGAGGAAGGTGGGATACAAATAAACAGAATGATAATGATAACAACAGCAGCAACAACAGCAACAACAACTCTTGGTGCATGATAGTGATGATGTTCCCTGGTTTAAAACATTTCAAGGGAGAGAGGAGAACATACATCTGAAAGAATTTTGTCCCACAAGATAGACTGCTCTTAATTATAGACAGCTCATTTATTTTTTGATGATGGGGCATTTGAGGAAAGGGGAGATGCTGGGGCAAAATCAGATGGATATACACAAAGCTCACAAAAGTCATCTTCTTTCTTCATGATGCAGCTATTGATGCTTGTGTTTGGCTGTTGGACACACTAAATGCAACATTTCAAACAAGTAACCTACAGTTCCATCAAGCAGAACTTCTTTTAATGTCTGCCAAGAAGAATATAAAGCAACAGAGGAACAACTTTGAAGAGTTTGGGACAAAGACTGCAATGACAGCAAAATACTTAGATTTAGGAAGACCTTTCCTACCTAGGCACAGAAAGTCTTCATGAGACTCACTAGTTTGAGTTTCCTGAGAGATTCTATAGGAAAATATTTTATGATCTGATTGATAATGTCAGCAGCATTTTACACAATCACTTTTCCTCAGATATGTGCAGACGTATGAGCAAAGCTGAAAACTATGTCATTGGAGAAATTGATAGCACACACATTGCAGACTTTTCTACATCTGACATAGATTCATCATGATATGCTGTTGGATATTGCAAGGGGGAACAAAGTTAAAGTTTTAATTCTAGGGGATGTAGTTGACCTTTTGAATGGGACACAAGGCAGATATTTATCGGAGCTACTACCAGAATTGATAAAGCTGATGAAAATCACCCTTACAATACTGGTTTCATCATGTTCATAAAAAAGGTCACTCAGGGAGTAAACAGATTGGCTAAAAGGGGTGGAGTGGGGACATGGTGACTGTATATCACATGCCCCAACACGCAAACAAGATGGTGGGGAAGGGACAGGGAACTTCTGTGGCATAGTGTAAGTAAGTAAGTAAGTGGCTCTGCAGATGGGTAGCCATGGGCTGCCCTGAGAAGCTATGGATTGGGACTGAGGTTGCCCCACACCTGGGCCCCAATCCACTCCTTTTCCAGCCCTGGAAGGAGTGCTAAAACAGCGCTCCTTCCACAAGGCGCAGAAAGGGCACCGGAAGAAGCGGCGAGTGCCTCCTCGGCATCTCTTCCAGCTCAGCGTGTTTGGACGCTAAGCCGGAAGGACATCATCAGAGCACCAGCCATGTGGAATGGTGGGTGCTCCAATGATGGGGGGTTGCAGACTGCCAGAAATAGTGCAAATTGAGTCCACTTTTAGGGTTAGGGTTAGGGTTAGGGTTAGGGTTAGGGAATCATGGGAACTGTATTTTATTGTGGCACCAGAGCTCTCTGACAGAGAAGGCTCAATGTCTCAGAAAAAAACCAATTTCCATGATTCCCTAGCACTAACCCTAACCCTAAAAGTGGACTCGATTTGCACTATTTCTGGCAGTCTGCAACCCCCCGATGTCCTTGGGAAGGGATTGGAGCACCTGAAATGAGGCTGCCCCTCCCCTTCCTTGCCTCCAAGATGGTGCTTAGTGCCATCAGCAAAGGCCCTAAGTAAACTTTATTCTTGTATCCTGCCTTTTGCCTGTCAGGCAATCAAGGCGGCTAACAAACAATTCCTCAAATACACATAAAGTACATTGTGACATAGTAAAAGAATTACCCCCCTTTAAAATTACATATAATACCAATTATAGTTTAAAATGACTGGCGTATTCACCAGTGATTATAAAACCACCCATAAAATTTAAAAATCTAAACATAAAATTAAAATTGGATAATTATAAAAGAGGGAAAGGGAGAGACATATGTTAGAAGGTCTAATCCAGGGGTAGGCAACCTTTCCCCTTTAAGGGCCAAAAGACTTCAGCTCCCAGAATCCCAGGAGCTATTGGCCAATGTGGGGCTATTGGCCAACATGTCTGAGGCTTCTGGGAGCTGAAGTCCCTCGGCCCTTAAAGGGGAAAGGTTGCCTACCCCTGGTCTAATCTATTCATGGAAGGCCTGCCAGAAGAGATCCGTTTTGATGGCTTTTTTTGAAATTCTCCAAGCTAGTTGCCTGATGGATCTCTGCTGAATAAACCCTGAAAAAATGCCACTGTGGCAGCAAAGATACCTTTTCCCTGGTGCAAGAAGGAGCGGCTTTCTGCAGCTTCTTTTTATGCTGGGGAAATGCCGGGTTAGGGGCGTGGCATGTGGTTGCCACATTCCCAACCTGGCAAGCAAAGGAGCAGTGGCAAGCCACTCTATCGGGCCATCTGTTTTGCCCTCTCATGCCTTCATAGACTAAAGACCTTTCTTCAGTCAAGCATGGGGCAAGCCAGGCTCAATCACATGGCTGTTCTACATGGAAATAAAAATGTCATTTTCGAGATGGATCTGAACCTAATAGCTAATCAGTTCATCCAAGCTGCACCAATGAAAAGAAATGCATTCATTGCTGAATAATCCTAGAAGTGCATATCCTGAATGCATTCCTTCTACTTTGTGCTTTGTTTAGTTATCTACCCTTCAGTGCTCCCTCTTGGTAAATGTAATAAATTTATTTAAATCCACAGAGTTTGATTTTTATCTTGGGCTTCAACTTGCATGGTATATTGCATGGGTCTTTGGATGATGGGGTAGTGTATAAACTTACATAATATTATAATTAAAACATAATACTTTTGTGGAGTACTTGCTATTTTAATGTGGTTTGAACACTCTTGGATCTACTGATAAAGGATGGTTTCCAGAAATAGAAATAGAAATAGAAATAGAAATAGAAATAGAAATATATGTATACACAAATATAAACAAATATGCATAGTCCACTTGCCCAAGTTTAGACTAATCCCTCTTCTCAGAAATTGAGAATTCTATGCCCCTGATTGTATTGTAATATTTTTCTCATTTGTTAGGTAAATTATATTTAAATATCCTGCATCTTGTTCCAGTCAATCCAATATCTCAATATCTGTTCCTTTTTCTTCATTATGTACATTCCTCTACTGACTTTTCCATTCGCACCCTTTGTCAAATGTACTTAGGTGGATATTTAATAGAAGCAAACACACACCAAAAACTATTTAGTCTTGTAACTATTTCAGTAAATACAGGTCATTGGAAACTTTATTTCTTTTATCATCACCCACAATTTTCCCATCATCCCCAAATCCCCAATACTATTGGTCCATTTCTTTTAGCTTTGATAGAGGACTCCCATTCATATTAGATCTGGTCAACTATTTTTTAAAATAATATTTGGAAATCCCTTAGTGAGAAAAAAGCTCATCCCCATATAGACAAAGCCCAAGCAAGATTATGGGTGTTGTGGGAGAGAAATGGTAGATCCTTTCCCACTTTCAACAGCCTGCCAACCAGTGGTAAATGAGGAAGGAGCTGACTTACTTTCCACCTTTTCCAATTGTATTCCCCATCGTTGGTTTCATGGGTGGGGGGAATACCCATGTCAGCCAAAGTCTTATATAGACAGTGGGTTTTCAATGGGTTTTCACTGAGGAGTGAAAGGGTCTTTAAACTTGACTGATGGGATACTGTTTTTAAAATGTGTATTGTTGCAATTTAAACATGATTGCAAAATTATCCCAATCACTTCATTTAAAAAAATCAAAGGTTTCTGCCCACTCAAGATTCTGTTTGATTACTTTTACCAAGTACTAAAAATAAAAGTGTGCATAATCACATAGAAAACAGACATCAAATAAAATGCAGCAATTAAAGGTACTATATAAAAGAACTCAATTACAAAAGAATTTAAAACACATAATGAGAAGATCAAACAAATGTACACCATTTTTATCATGCACTAATGTCAGAAAAGCCAGCTCAAGTTTCAAAGTGTCTGTTCATCAATCAGTGTGTGCTTTATACACTATAGCAACGCCTTTGATTGCATAGATTCCAAAAAGCTATGGAATGATCTTAAAGACAAGGAAGTGTAACTACATTTAATAGTCCTTAATAGTTTCTATTGAGAAATCTGCTTAGGACAAGAGGACAACATTTAATAGTCCTAAATAGTTTCTATTGAGAAATCTGCTTAGGACAAGAGGCTACTGCTAGAACAGAATATGGGAGTTTATCACACGGGGGAAATCCCGTGCGGAAACGGGGCTTTAAATTGGAAAAAAACGCAATAGCGGTTAGATTTTCAGATGATGTCGTTGTTAAAATGGGGTTAACCCGAATGGAATGTAGTCAGAAACTGCTTCTTTTTACTTTTGGAAAATCCTGAAAGTAAAAAGAAGTAGCTTCTGACTATTTTCCGTTCAGGTTAACCCCATTTTAACTGTGATGTGTGTGAAAATCTAACTGCTTTTGCGGGTTTCCCCCACCTTTTAAATCCCGTTTCTGCACGGGATTTCCCCTGTGTGATAAACTCCATGGAGAAACAGAATGATTCCCAATTAGTAAGGGGGCCAGACAAGGCTGCATACTATCACCCTATTTATTCAACTTGTATGCAGAAAATTTCATAGGAAGAGCAAGTTTAGACTCAGAAGAAGGAGCAAAGAGCATCAACAATAAGTTGTGCAGATGACACCATATTACTAGTGGAAAATATGACAGACTTAGAATACTTACGAAGGAAGGTCAAAGAAGAGAATGAAAAGTAGGCTTTCTGATGAACATAAAGGGAAAAAAGTAATGACCATGGACAACCTACATAAGTTCAACCTAGGCAATGAAAAAAGTCAAAATAATTAAGGTTTTCTCATACCTTGAATCAAACATTGATCAGAATGGAGACTGTAGTCAAGAAATCAGAAGACTGGAATGGGAAGGGCAGCAATGAAAGAACAAGACAAGATCCTATAGAGCAAAGATATACAAATGAGCACTGAAGTCAGAATTGTCCAATCCATTGTATTCCACATCACCATGTATGGATGTGGGAGCTAGACAGTGAAGAAGAGGGACAGAAAAAAAATAACTCATTTGGCATGTGGTGCTGGAGAAGAGTGCTGAGGATAACAGGGACAGCAAGCAAAACCAAACAAAACAACAAACAAATGGGTCCTAGAACAAATTAAGTCTGAACTCTCACTGGAAGATGAGATAATGAAACTAATGTTGTTGTGTTTTGGCCACATCATGAGAAGGCATGACTCAAGACAATAATGCTAGGGAATGTTAGGGCCTTTACAATTTGCCAGAAATAATGCAGCTTGAGTCCACTTTAACTGCCCTTGCTCAGTGCTAAGGAATCATGGGAACTGTAGTTTATTGTGGCATCAGAGCTCTCTGACAGTGAAGGCTCAATGTCCCAGAAAAAAATACAATTCCCATGATTCCTTAGCACTGAGCCAGGACAGTTAAAGTGGCCTCAAGCTGCACTATTTCTGGCAGTCTGTAAAGGCCCTTACAGGCTTGAATCTGCAAGTCCCTAGCAGAGCAATGGAGAGTAGAGGGTCTTTGTGAAGCATGCCAACTTTCTTCAAGGAATTCACCATCTGAACAAGAAGGGAAGCCAACTAGCACAGAGCCTCTAGTTCCTATGTTATCCATATGAAGTACAGGTGGCTCCCAATTCAGAACTTCATTCAGTGTGTGGGGTGAGGGGCAAACTGGGTACAGCACTGCACCCAGGGATGATCATATGTATAGGAGCAAGCTACCCAGTTTCCCAACCACTCACACACACCCATGGGTTTTTCATGAAAATGAAATAACTGAAATTTCACTTTTAGTTTCTTGGATTTGTTGTAGTATGGTCAAAGTTGGTCTGGTATGGGCTGATGCTTTATTTTAACTCTCCATCCCAAAATCATGCCCTCTGCTGGCTTCCAGAGGTATAGTTCTCCTATTTTCCAAGATTTTTCTGTGATGTAGGTCTCTGAGTATTTCACTGGAACTTACCAAGGACCACCCCTATTTTAGTCATATGGAGCTCCTTCACATGGAAGCCAGCCATTTTGGAAAATGAGTTCTCTTATCTATAAGGTCAATTTTTGTATTGCTTTCAACACTGTAACCTGGTTCACTTGCTCCCAAGAAGTAGAAGAGTGGTACTGTCTTGGTTTACTTGCCTGCACAAATGTGATAACTAATAGGTAAGAAAACAGTAGGCCTTGATGTATACACAAAGGGTGATGGAATGAGAGAAAGCATAGCTACTCTCTAGATGACATGTAGAAGTACATGGGGTTAACAAACATGACTTGAGCTGTCAGAACATTGCAGTGGAGTGAGGCAGCAATTGGTCTAAAGGGATATATTAATCTAAGTGAACCGAGCAGTTTAGCTGAAACTGCAGTTCAGTATTCTATACTTCAGCTTCTTCTTTTTCAGAATAAAATATACTTTCCCTCTCAACTCTAATGAACCTTGTGCCTAGCCATGTCCCTGGAGTGTGATTATTTCCGAAAACTGCTTCCCTTGTTACATCTGATTGCATAAATAATCATCTCTTTCATGACCATGATAACTACATTAAATATAGTCTCGAGCAACCTGATTTGTAAGGCATAAACAATTTGTTGATACCTAACCCTGCTAAAGCCACTTCCTTGGGAATGCAAACCATTTCCGGTGCTATCATTGCAAGCATAGGAGCTATGCAATAGATAGATAGATAGATAGATATAAAAATGCATGAAACAAATTGATAATTTAACCATTTTATGAAGAAAATAGACTCTCTCCCTCATCTTATTTCCTCCCAGTCTCTAGCAGCAATAAACACTAGTTTATGATTTAAATATTGAAAGTGCAGATCTGTGGAGCAGAAGAGCAATGAGCTACCTCAATTAAAGATGGTATTCACGTTGGAGGTTTTAATACCTTTGTTATCTCTCCAAGGGGATCATAAAACTGACTTCAACAATTATCTGTGCATTCATGACACTGCATGGTTTTGTTTTACATTTCATGTAAATATTACATATCAAGGAGGGAGGGAAGGAGATGCAAGGGGATACTTAAAACAATTCATGTTCACTGCTTTATCTCCAAAGAGTGGGGAATCTAAAGTATCCTGTTCCTTCCTTGAATTTTCTGCATTAACATCTTAACATAGGTAAACTACTCACCCCTTTAATTAACAGAGTAACAGAGCTAAGTTGACATTTTCTCTGCAGCTTCCAGTTTGTGATCACATAAGCAATTCTAGCTGTCCTTTGCCCTTCATCTTCACGTGCCCCTAAAATCTTTAGGGTTTTTAAAAATATTTTTACAGATTCTACAAAATGGTCTCATTTTACAGTCAACCCTCCATATCCACAAATCCTTTACCCATAGATTCAACCAACCACAGCTTGAATATATATGTGTGTGTGTGTGTGTGTGTGTGTGTGTGTGTGTGTATGTGTGTGTGTGTGTACCACACAAAATAACCCTTGATTTTGTCATTTTATGACACCACTGTATTTAATGGGACTTGAGCATCCATGAATTTTGATATCCATGCTGGGACCTGGAACCAAACCCCAGCAGATATCAAGGACCCACTGTACTAAAAATTACAATGTAAAGGAACATTGGCAACATTTTGTAGGTGGGGGAGGTATAAGGAAGGTATTTTTTTATGGCTGACTATCTTCAAAAGTTCCAAACAGCTAATTCAGAATACTATTCTAATTTGCTGTGCTTGTTAAAGAGGGATTGAAGGAAAGATAGTGAGCGAAGCTGTGGAAAGCTGTTTTCTTTTTTCAGGACAATGCACCTGCAGAAAGGACTGGCAAAATGATGGATATTTTGAAGAATTTGGGTTTGAGTGCATAGACCATCCATCCTACTCACCAGATCATCTGACTGCTCCATCTGACTACTTCCTGTTTCCCATTCCTAATTTTTTTCATGATTCAAAACTGATAGCAGCATATGAAGGTGTAATTGAAAGTTACTACGCAATAGTATTTCACTGACGAGATATCGGGATTTATGTGTTTGTTTATTTGTTTGTTTTGAAGGGTTAAAGAAACTTGAAAAATTGTATGCCAAGTGCATTAAACTTTGGGATTAATATGTGGTATAGCATGTAAGTTTCATGGCTATAGGTCAGGGGTAGGCAACCTAAGGCCCGGGGGCTGGATACGGCCCCCTGAGGCCTTTGGACTGGCCCCAGGCCGGTCCTGCCGCCGCCGCCGCCGCCGCCGCCCCCTGCTGCTGCCTGCCATGATGAAATTAATGACTGTTGTTATTACTTGTTCTTGGGGTTTTCTTGGCAAAATCTCCACTGGGGGGTTTGCCATGGCTTTTCTGGGGCTGAGAGTGTGCATGCATAATTTTTAATTTAAAAAAAATTGTTTATTTATTTATTTATTTATTTTTGGTGCTTTGGCCCCCCAATTGTCTGAGGGACAGCAACCCGGCCCCTGGCTCAAAAAGGTTGCCTACCCCTGCTATAGGTCATTCCTTTCTTGGGCAGGCCAAGAACTTTTCAGGACCCTCTCATATACCTATGTCTATGTTAT